>OZ020509.1:144104989-144613971 GCA_963971375.1 Platycheirus rosarum | reverse complement strand
GCGTGCTTTTCTTGTTTTTCTTGCTTGAGATTGGGCCAAAGACAGTGTTACCGTGGGTGCTTTTGATAAGTTGCAAAAAAAATGGAACTCGAGAAAAATAAGTGGCAATTGAAAATTATATTAGGAACACCAAACTTGTTCATATTTATGAAAATTGAATTCTGAAAACAAAAAATGCAAACAATTTCTCACAGAAACTGTTGTAATTGAAGAAAAGCATCTAATTCACAGAAAAATTGTGAATTTTGTATTTGGTAATTTTCATTACTCTAAACTAAATTATTAATATGATCGATTGTACACATATATGAATATATAGAAAATAATTTTAAATAAAAAAATTTAAAAGTTGATTTTTTCCAAACATTGTACAATTACAAACGTTTCGCTAAAGTATACTGGTTCCTACTGATGAGCTAAACCAGTATACTTTAGCGAAACGTTTAAATGTTCTTGTCTCCACTATTTAGAGTTTGTTACGTAACAACCAGGAACATGGCCAGAGGAAAAGTGACACCATGACAGTACTATAGAGAATGTATACAATTATTTTGATTTCGGATTGAAAGTCACTCACATGAGTCACGAGTCATGACTTATGGAAGAGAGCTTTTAAGCACACTGGTAGGTACCTACTCTAGTGTTTGCAACGCATTCAACTTAAGATGGTAATTATAATCCCTATTTTTGCTTTAGAGCTTTCAGAATTGGAGCTTTCTTAGAGCTTGTTGTGAGCATATATACGAGTATTACGAGTACATAATACTCACTTTACCACGTCAACCATAATGGGAGCTTTGAAATGGAGATAGCTTATTAAGATTCATAATAGTATGCGTGAAAGGCAAATACCCTATCTTTCGTGTACTGAAATTGAACAATGTATACATTGAGTATTGCAAATAAACAAAAGCCTTCCAAAATCCAGGCTTATGGGATGAATAGGAAAAGAGCAGGATAGAAAATAAGTAAGGAAAGGGAAGAGAAACGCTAGGAAACACCTAGGGCACCATTTGTCTCCGGTGGTTACGATTGGGAACGGATGGGTTTAACGAAGAAGGGTGGAAAGGAAAAGAAGCTTGGCAGGAAAGAATACGGTAAAGACTAAAGGACGAGGTAAAGAAGAAAAAAAAGGAACGTAGGAACAGAAGGACGGTAAGGACTACTAGGACTTATGGATTGGACATAATGGGAAAAAGAAAGATTGAATTGTGTATTAATGCGGCTCGCTGGCGGAACTCGTCTTAGCCCGCCAGATTAGAAAGGGAGCTTGCCTCACGGTCAGAGCGAAAATGCCACAAAACAAAAATCGGGCCGTTAATCCAAATTAAATCCGTCTATCTGTACGGATGTAATTTGGACTGCAGCCTAAACGGTTGGGCCAATCGTCTTCAAATTTAAAACTTAAAGTTATTTTGACATTTTACAGAGGATTTTAAAATTTTTTTTATCTCAAAATTTAACGGTACCTGTCATAAAACCGCTAGTGAAAGCTTATTTTTCTCGAAAACGACTCGAAGAATTTTTATAAAAAAAAAATTATATTAAATCAAAAAAACTATTTGTTTCCTTTTAATGTAAAACACATTAGGAAGATAGGGAGGGGAGAGCTAGGAGGTGTCGATTAACATTGGTTTTGAATGTTTGCAGATCAAAATGGCAAGGGAAAATCTCGCCGGGTAAACTATTCCAAATTCGTGTTGTTTTGCTAAAAAAAAAACAATCCCTATATTTCACGGTACGTCCCGAAATTGGGCTCAAGGGTAAACTGATGAGCATTCCTTACGAGACGAGTATTACGGGGGAAACTTTTAAGGAGAGGAATGCAGAAGAAACAATAAAAATAACAAATGAGAATGTTAAGCCATATAAACCGTATGTAAACGTCAAACAAGTTCAAGGCCCGTGAAGTATTGGAATGAGGGAATGAAAAATCAAAGAAAACTTCGTCTACGATTCACTTACTTTTTTAATGTTTTTTTATTACGACCGTCGTCGTAGTTAGCCCAGTTAATAAAGAGGTTTTACCCTACAAAAGTTCGGGTAGTTGTGAATTTTTGATATGTTGCTTGTGATGCCATGTAGATACAAAAACAACAATTTAACAACCACAACCCCTCCGCCCCTTCACAATCGACGAAAAATTACTGAAAATCAGCACTTTTTTTACTCTTTGCCCTATAACTCCTTTCTGGTGCATTTTAACGCAAAATTACTTTATATGCCAACTTGTAGTAAATAAAATTACCTACAAGTTTGTACAAGTTTTTTTGTACAACCAATAGCAAAGGAGCTATGAAGCAGCCAAAAATGCTCACTTTTAAAAAAATCGAGTTTTTTTTTACTTTTCAAGCCGCCCTGGGCCCTGCAAAGATCAGGATGGAAACACCATTGTAGAAACACAGTCGATGTTAGCCATCTGGAGAGACTACTTTAACCAGTTGCTAAATGGCGATGACAGCCAAGATCCCGCCCAAGATCAACTTGTACCAGTTAATCTAGATGACGACCACGAACTTCACCCGACCAAAATGAGATCAAAGTAGTAGTATCACCAGACTAAAGATGAACAAAAGCAGCTGGATGTGATGGTCTACAAGCGGAGCTTTGTAAACACGCTGGAGATGACCTGGTCAGGAGCATACACCAACTCATCTGCCAAATATGGTCGGAGGAAAGTATTTTCATTCAATAAATCGACACAACTACTTGGGCTTGCAGACGACATAGACGTGATAGGAAGAACAAAGCGAGCAGTAACCGGTGTTTTCACTACTATGGACTCAGCAGCAAGCAGAATGGGGCTGAAAATAAACGAAGACAAGACGAAGTATATGCTTTCCTCAACAAAAGCCCAATCCCACCACCGGCTTGGTCAAAATGTGACCATTGATATGTATAACTTCGAGGCAGTCAGTCAATTTGTCTACCTGGGCACTGTTTTAAACTTAGCCAACAACATCAGCGCTGAAATCAAACGCAGACTAACTCTTGCCAATCGCTGTTTCTTTGGGCTGAATAAGCAATTGAGGAATAAAGCCCTATCGAGAAGAACCAAGGAGACACTATATAAAACACTCATCATCCCGGTCCTGCTATATGGTGCAGAAGCATGGACCCTCTCCCAATCGGATGGAAAGTCACTTGGAGTCTTCGAGAGAAAAGTTCTGCGTACGATTTATGGTCCTGTTTGCGTAAACCGAGAAGACAACGTTTGGCGACGAAGATATAACGACGAAATATACGAGCTGTACAGCGACATAAGCTTAGCCAGAAAAATTCGCATACAACGACTAAGATGGCTGGGCCATGTAGAGCGAATGGACATCAACGCTCCAGCGCGTAAAGTCTTCGACGCCAAACCAGAGGGAGTCAGAAACCAAGGTAGACCTCATTTTCGATGGAGCAACCAGGTAGAAGGAGACATCCGACAACTAGGTGTACGAAATTGGAGACGGCAGGCTAGGGATCGGGCCGGCTGCAGGGGCATATTGAAGAAGGCCTAGCAGCACCACGCTCTAGTTGAGCCAACATAAGTAAGTAAGTAAGCAATAACTTCGTAATCGCAAAAGTTCTCATAATCAATCTTATTGGAAATTTAATTACCTGTATATTTCATACTCCACTTTTTATTTTGTGGCCGGTACAACGGAATAAGGGTTAGCTAACAAAATCTATACAAATAACTAAATTCTATTAAGTGCCTCTATAACCCTGTTGAGAGGTTCTTTTGGATGGAAAAAAATCGGAACTTAACTAAACTTTGGGATATTATTCAAAGATGGTTATTTAACATTTTCTCAAATTTTGGACCTCGAGGAGCCTGTGCAAAAAAAAAATCCAAAAAAATTCATAATTTCACCTTATTTGTTCCGTTATACACGAATAATAATTAAATGTTGTTGTTATTATGTTTACTAGTTAATAATTTTTTTAAGAACAACATTTTAAGAAATGGATCTAGTAGTTGGACTCAGTACGTATCTGCCAATGCAAAAAATAACTGCGCCTGCAGGAGCGGATTGAAGGGTCGCGGGCCCGAAAATACACTTTTTCACTCAAAGCTTCACATGTCTATATCTCGTTATTTAGAGGTCTTAGGTGAGTGATGTTTGCACTGTCAGATAGTAATTTTTACCAGTAATCATAATAACAACATAATTTCATGTCTTTCTTCCTTATTTTATCGTGTTTCTTTTATAAAAAATGTTCACTCGAAGTAGCCAGCTACATTCCTCCCGTAATTTTTTTTTTTTTTTTTTATAATTAACGCGCGCACAAGGGATTATGTGTTTCCCTTTTAATGTAGAACACACTGCGCGGGCATTACGAAGATAGGGAGGGGAGAGATAGGAGGTGCCGATTAACATTGGTTTTGAATGTTTGCAGATCAAAATGGCAAGGGAAAATCCCGCCGGGTAAACTATTCCAGATTCGTGTCGTTCGGCTAAAAAAAGAATCCCTATATTTCACGGTACGTCCGAAATTAGGCTCAAGGGTGAACTGATGAGCATTCCTTGCGAGACGAGTATTACGGGAGAAACTTTTAAGGGGAGGAATGCAACTGGCTACTTCGAGTGAACATTTTTTGTAAAAGAAACGATAAAATAAGGAAAGACATGAAACATTGCGTCGGTGTTCGAGTGGGGCAATTGTTTCAGCGGCAGTTCTATTACCTATCAATCTTAACGCTCGATTTTGTATTCTATCAAGCAGGTGAAGCGATGTTTGCGAAGCACCTGCCCAGAGGTGGGAGTTATACTCGAGTTTAGGGCGTATAAACGCTTTATAAATTGTAGCCAGATCAGATGGGGAAAAGTACTTCTTACACCGATACAGAAAACCTAAGCACTTTGCAGCATTCTTAGCGATCTCAAATATATGGTCGTTCCAACGGAGGTCGTCGTTGACACACATACCGAGTACTGAGAGCTTTTCGGTTTCTTCGATGTAAGTGCCATTCATGGACAATGGCATTGGGGGAATGTTTAGCTTTAACGACAGAAGACAGCATTGAGTTTTCGAAGCATTAAACTCCACACGATTTCTATTACCCCATTTGACAATGCTGTATAAATCGGAGTTTAATGAGCTTGACATACGGCACCGTTGCAATTGTACGTCCGAAGGCGAAGGACGTGAATTATCGAACTCGTCTCGCAAGGAATGCCCATCAGTTCACCCTTGAGCCCAATTTCGGACGTCCCGTGAAATATAGGGATTCTTTTTTTAGCCGAACAACACGAATTTGGAATAGTTTACCCGGCGAGATTTTCTCTAGCCATTTTGATCTGCTAGCCAATGTTAATCGACACCTCCTATCTCTCCCATTCCTATCTTCCTAATGTGTTTTACATTAAAAGGGAAACAAATGGTCCCTTGTGCGCGCGTTTATTATAAAAAAAATCATTATTATTCGTGTATAACAGAAGAAATAAGAACTTTCAGTGATTTTGAAGGGGCGGATGGGGCGTGGTCAAGGAATTTTTTTTTGTACAGTGCATCTTAAACAACATATCAAAAATTCACAACTACCCTACTCTCTTTGAAGGTAACCCAATCTTTTCAGTCTTCATTTATTGGACTAAGTAGTGATGTCTAGATGAAAGATGATCGTTAACGTCCAATACACGCTGAAGTCTGCAGAAAGGTGTTATTCAAAAGTTCACATAACTTTCTATTCCGGTATCAAACCCATGCTCCAGAGCTCAGGTTATAAGTTATGCAACTTTCGGCAAACAATAATCCTACGAGTATCGTCATTACCCCTGACAGACATTACAAACTTTCCCTTTCCGCGTTAGAAATCTAGATTGAACAAGACTCATTTATCAAAGACTCGTTTACACTGTCTCCGTGTCTGAAGTTCGAAGTCAAGTCATTGATAATGAAATTAAAATAAAATAAAATCACAATTTACACAGGTAAGTAGAAACCCAATTATAAAGAAACGCGCCGTAGATATGGCAGCTAATTGACTTTGTCGTCATTTGCAATGCAACTATAAATTACAAAACCGTCTTGCAACATAGTGAAGTCCGGAAATAGCTTGAATTAGTCTTAGATAAGTTCATTTAAAATGCCAGACTCAGCGATAACGAGTCTCATTCTATTTTGTTGGGTCTTTTTTGTTAGGATTTTGCGAAGAAGTCCACAAATTCAATGCCAAATTACCTGGTTTTTGCACCTGGTTTTGGTGTACCTAAGTATGTGGAATCACAATCATTCATCACTTTTCTTTTCTATCCAACTCTTCTATACCTTTAATCCCAATACGGATTGCCGCTTCAGGACAATGACACTCTGAATTCGATATACTCATCAGAGAAAGGGTCAATCGATGATAAGCAGATGCATAAGTAATCCCGAGACTGGATTCCATGGAAAATAATTCGACGAAAATCTGAATTTTTCCAACAAAAGAATCGCAAAAATAATAAATGAAATGAAAAGTATCGGGAGAGATACAAATGGCTGCCGATGAAAGCAAAGTAAATGGAACTTACTATCCCTTTTAACACACCTTTGGGAAGCGCATATGGTTCAACCTTTTTTTCAAATATTGATATTCTTAGTCCATTGCAACCCTCTCCCTTTTATTTGGAGGATGGCATTTTCAACACCACATTGATGTTAATGAATTCAGGATGGTCCTTTGTAGATAAACAAGGAATGTCAAGTTGCAAGGACACAGCTGATCGGATGCATGACTGAGGAGGCCACAATCGGCATCTTCATTGGCAATTTCTCAATTATTATTGTTTCCATTGATGAAGATTCCCCGTAAAACCTCTGATGAGTGCCCATGGAAATCTGGAGACAATGCTTCCAACGGATATGCATACTGCAACTGCAGGGCATAGAAACCCACAACGGATACGGAAGTATGACACAGAGGTCTAGTTATGCAATTGGCAATTGTTTTCCATTTTATGACTCAGTTCTAGAAGAAGCACCTTGAAATAAGTCGGACGGTACGTGCCTTGCCTCTTTACCTGTTCGGTTCGTCCTTAAAGAACAATAACTCAGCGGTAATAAGGTGCGCTCTGTGTATTGAACACATTTCCTCCCCGGTTGCATGCCAATTGAGTGGCAAACTTCAGAAACTATCTCATCCTAGTTGTGCTGCAATGATAGTCATTGTTGGGTTGAAAGAACGTGATGCAGGGTGCACTATGGCATTTACGTTTTTCAATAAATTCAAATTCCATTCCTTTATCGGATTCGGAAACAAATGGAACAAAAGTTGACTTTTCAAATGAGAAGGAAGGAAGGAAGGTAGGTTGTGTGTTTGCCTATGCACTTCTTCCACAATCCACCCTGGAGTTTGCTCCTAGTTTTGTATACATTGGTGTTCACCCTTAATGAATTGAACAGCTGCGCCATAGGGCGATGTTAAAACGCAGGGGGTTGGGGTTGAAAATTGAAAATGGAAATGGAATCTCATTTTTGTGGCAACATGCACCGAATATATGAATGCCTTTCATGTTTAGGATGTTAGCACAAAAACTAAAATTAAAGCTGATTGCACACGCGTGCCCGGTTCAGTGACACGGGGATAAGGATATTGTACACACGTTTGTATTTTTTTTTTTTTTTTTTTTTTTTTTAGTTTCATCTGAAACAGAATTTCGGTGCCAGCGTGCCTAATTAAAAGTCGGAATAAAAAAACGAGAGCCTGTGATGTGTAAAATTGTACATATTTTTTGTTGTGCATTGCAGCGGCGCATCAAGCACATGCACAATGCACATCGCCCCTGGTCCATATGAGTTTTGGAAATGCAAGGATTCAATATGCGAAGTGCGTTTTAAAAATACAAAAGGTCTTCCAATGATTGTGTTTAATATAGGGACACAAGTTCTAAAGGAATATTGTACTTTAAGGCTTGAGGCATCTACTATCATCCTGATGGAAGATACTATGTATAACTTTTGCAATGAACAAATAGTGCATCAACTACTGCCTGCAGACCTTAAACGGGTTTTACTTAAACTCACAATAATCAGAGCTAAAACGTTGGAGTGGACGACTTTCCGCCGTTGGTGGCGATGCCCATTTTCATTTAAATGAATACTTACTCTTCGTAAGAGGCATCTTCATTTCAGCTGCCATACGTCTTGTACCTATACACCGTATGTAGAGTCTGTACCTATTTCAGTTTAGAGGCCAACTTTAGGCAAACAATATTCAAGCAAGTAAATGGAACTTTATTATCCCTTTTAACACAACTGCAAAAATAAATCGATGTGAAAAGAGCCTTAAAGCTACGGTGAGGTCCCGTATTTTCCGCGTCCGGCCCGTACTTAGCTGGACTGTCCTGACCAAATTTTGAGAAAACCCCGGACGTACAACTGTCCCGTATTTAGTTTTTTGTCCCGGGTTTGTCCCGTATTTCCATATACATATTCTAATAACAAAACGTTCGATTTTTTTTTTATTTTATTTACAGGGTGGGCCAAAAGAAGTCATCCATCCGATTTTGTTTGGCTCTCTTTTTTTTCTAAATGAAAAACTTCGATTCTGTTTTTTGATTATGTTTATTTGAACCTTTAGAATTGTATTGGTCAGGTCGAGAAGATGATATCGGCCAAATGGGCGCCGTCACAATAGATTGCCATATGGACTCGTTTTATGGCATTTTTCATCACTTTAGCGAGAACATCGGGCGACAGATTCTCGCACGAATGTTGTCCTTGAGGGCTTCCACAGTCTCGGGCTTGTTCACAAAAAAAAAAGTCTGAAACGGTTAAATTGGGCGATCTTGTGGGCCAATGCAAATCTCCAAGACGAGAGATGAGTCGACCCGGGAACGCCGACAAATGAAAAACACAATTAAATGTGAAACTCGTATGTAAAAGCTTAAATTAAACTATAATTTGGAATCTCAGAAATTAAAAAAAAAATATTTTTTAAGAGCAAACAAATAAATCATCAAAATAAATTTGTTAAGCAAAAAATACTAACAATGATCTCCTCGATAAGTTGTGGTTTATGTTATTTTTTTCATAGACTTTGTTCAAGAAATTCCGAATTTAAAAACAAATTAAATTTAAAGTTCTTGTTTTAGTTCTAAGCATTTTGTGTTATGATTGTGATCCAAACTACTTTTTTTCGGCTCAATCGATTTGGATGATTTTTTAGATGATTTTAGGACATTTTTGGTGAGCGCATATAAGAAATCTGTTTGCTGTGCGATGTCTAGAACCGGTGTTAAGGCCAAAAATGTCACTCACATGGTAAAAATCCAAAATTAATAGTGTACCAGAGCAACGCCGAGATGATCAGCTAGTGGTTTTATATTCTTTTCTATTTTAGATTTTTTTTTGACTTTTTATCAAATAAAAAATAATTTTTTTTTTTCAATTTTCAAATTTATGTCCCGGGGTTTGCTCCGAGAAATTTGGTCACCGTACTTAAAGCACACAAATCCACCACACCTTATATATCTGAGAACTGTGGAGTAGAAATCTAAAATCTGCAAATTAAAATATAATTTTGTTATTATAAATAAAACAAGAGTTTAAGTTTAAGTTTTCGACGCGCAATTTAATCAACAGAAGATCCTGTTTCCAGACACCATTGGGTGGACACAATTTGCAGCTTCAATTTTATAGATTTACGGTGTTGCAAGTATGTAAGTATTTCTTTAATTTTTTTAATTATAATTTTGTATTTAAAAAAAAATATAAACATATTATATAAGAAAAGGAAACTTTGACAGCCTTCACGGTTTTGAATTGTTCCAAGTCTCATTGTCATTAAATGCTGGTGTCGTTGCATTTATTTGATCCAGGATATTTTGCGACTGCCTCTCTATCTCCCCCTCCGATCGTTTCTTGAAACCAAAAACATGTTGACCTCCCCCTGAATCCGCCACTGGGAATAGGCCTGTATAGGTCATAAGCATAAGTTAGGTATTCAGTCTTTTTAGCTCTAATGCGGTATCCATTTCTTTCCAGATCATCAAGTGTTCATTGCAAGGATGTAGGTAGAATCTAACTTAAAAGAAGTAAAAATTTTGATTTTTTAAGTCCTAGGGTTTTAGTGTTGGCAGCCATCTTGAATTTAAGGTGAATTGATTTTTGTTTAATAACCTGCTTATTTTCAACATTTGTCGGAAAATTCACACAGCAAAAGTTGTTCAGAATTTAATTTTCTACAACTTTGGTCTTAATCAATTTTTGTCTACGATTGATATTTTACGGATAATAGAATTATACGTAGTTATATAAGTATGAATATTATAGTTATTATTCAGTCGGGAATATTAAGAAATTAAAAAATTGAGATAATAATCAAACATGACATTACGATAGAGAAACATATTTGAGTTACTGTCTGTCTGTACGGATGTATTTTGGACTGCATCCTAAACGGTTGGGCCAATCGTCTTCAAGTTTAGAGCTTAAGGTTATTTTGACATTTTTGTTTTTTTTAGCTCAAAAATTAACGGCAACTGTCATATAACCGTTATGTAAAAGCTTATTTTTCTCGAAAACGGCTCCAAGAATTTTTTATGAAAAAAAAATCAGTGCACTACTGTAGATAAGCATTATATTTTTGTAAAACAAAAAATTAATATGGTGGGCTAAAAACGGTACATCGCATAGGACCGGTTTTTTACTTGCGATTATAGGGACTATAAGGCAAGTTTTGGATTCGTGAATATTAAAAAAATTGAGATAACAATCAAGCATTACATTACGATCATAGAGGAGTCTAAAAAAGTGATCGAGAAAAAATGTCTGTCTGTCTGTCTGTCTGTCTGTCTGCCTGTCTGTCTGTCAGTATGTATAATGAGCTGCAGCCTAAACGGCTTAAGCCATTATCTTCATATTTGGTGTGTAGGATTATTTTAAGCATTCCCCAGAGGGGAAGTTGAAACTTTGTTTTTAGGCCTAAAAATAACGGTACCTGCCATATGACCGTTTAGGAAACGCTTATTTTTCGCGAAGACGGCTCCAACGATTTTGATGAAAATTTTTTAGAATTTTTTTGATAGCATTGGCTATCATTTGGTTAGAACCACATATAAGGAAAAATCTATTTACGGGACCTATAATATAACGTTTTTTTTTTAATGTTGGGTTTTCTCGGTAGCGGATACTTGGATTTCTGTCAAATTTTATATTTGAAAAGACCTAAGTAGCCTTATTAATTCTGCATATCAAATTTTTTAATAACTTTTTTTCTAATAAAAAATAATTTTTGAATTTTTTTTTGAAAAATCAATATTTTTAAAACTAATCAAATAAAATTATTTTAAATTTTATATACACATGTATATTAATATGCTCTAAAAAACTGCATATCAAAATTTAAACAAAACAAAATTCAAAAAACTAAAAATAAAAAACAGGATTTTATCAAAACCGGTCCCACAATTTTCGAAATACATTTTTCATAAATTCCTTGTAATTTAAGACGTGTGATGGCATACTTTATATTTACTAAAAACCGTTAAGTATTGTGGTTTTGATATTTTTTATAAGTTCAAACTGTGCTATTTTCAACGTAAATGTTACTTGTTTCTGTCAAAGATCTTGGTTTCCAATGTAATCAGGCATATAAGAGCAAGTACCCAGTCGTGCCCATTCTTTATTCTTCGAATTTCTCGAAAACTTCTGACTTGATTACTTTCAAAATTGATATTCAAGAAGATGTAAGTATCCTAAAAAAATTTGCATTAATTTTTTTCGAAAACTTTTTTTTTTGAAAAATCAATATTTTGATTGATTTTTTTTAAATTTTGTTTTTAAACGTGCATTGATTTTGTTCCTAATTTATATTTAAAAAAAAGTTGTTAAAAAAACCGTTTTATTTAAAGCTACTGAGATTTTGAAAAAAAAATTCACACTTTTTAACATTTCTTAAAGAAATAAAATGGTGTTAAAATTATTTCACTCAATACAATTTAACGTACTTCATTCGATCAATCAAAAGTCACAAAAATCGAAGAAATGCTTTGATGTTAAATTCGGTCCTTCGGTCAGGAGTATGTTTTCGTTGTCTGTCGTTCTCTGAAGTTTAAGACACGGAAGATCGTTTTGATTATTCTTTCGGAAGATTTTATTAATCTCAAGAAACACACTGGGGACGCTAGAATTAACGGCTCCAATTCTGCTATCCCAGTATGAGTTAATGGACAGTATTTATCAAGAAAAACATGCTCTGGTAATAAACTTTGATTTATTACTTATATATCATATTTTACAAATCATCCTTAAAAAACCCGAGCATTTGAAATTGTATAAGAATAGTCAGATACGATGTTATGCCCGAAAACACCCGCAACACAAATGCATTGTTCAGTTGAAACAAACCATAAATATCAAGGCTGAGGTCTTCAAATCTCATTTGGTTAAGAAACTGATCCACCTAATTAAGAAGAAAAAAAAATAATTATACAAGGTTTTTTTTTTAAATAACTTCAAAACACTCCCATACACTTCTATCCCACCGGCTTTCAACATCCGAAAACAAAATGTCAAAACTAAGGCTTTCGGGAATTTTCGAACGTCTTACTGCTGTATCCAACAGAATTATCAGAAACACAAATTGTGTTGCTTGAAATGCACACACGGTCAACACGAGCCATTGGACTGTCCCATTGCCCATGTAAATCAAAAACGTGTTATGAATGCTGCCAATCAAAATCCCGAAATCAGTGTAAAACATAAAAATAATATACAACTCGAAAATTTTATGGAATTCCATGATGAGCTTGAAAATATCGGAATATATTTCGGCACATTCATCTAATTCCTCGGAGAAATCACAAAGCACCTGCATTCGTCGGAATTTGGTCATCGATGCATGTTCCGACACCTCAACTCGTCTCGCAAGCAATTTCAAGTGGTTTCCAATATTTTCGTACATCCCGGCTGTGGCAACATATCCCAAGGATAAAACATCCACCACGCTCACAATTCCAAACCAGAGAAAGTACCTCAAGACTGTTTTGAAAATGTAAACAAAATCCTGATCCATTACTGCATTTGAGAACTTATCACTTTCCCAAATCATCATCCAACCGTTAAAAGCTAAACGTCCCGCAATGATTAAGTAGCACTGATGGCCGAGAATTCGTGGATCTTTGGTCATCGCCGATATCCGATTGGCTAGGTTTGAGGCTCTGTTAATGATGTTAATGAATTGGCTTTGCTTCGTAGTTTGGAACAAAAGGAACACAATTATTAAGATGGCCATTGCTGAAGCCTGCATCTTCGCCATAAAATGTTTGTAGATTCGAACCAAGCTAATAGAATCATCATTAAGTCCTCCGAGGTGAAAGAATTTTGCGTAACCAAGTAAGCAGCAAAGTCTGCATACAATCGAAGAGAACTGTAATTTTCTCGAAGATGCAAGTCGGCCATTCTTGTTGACTGCAAAGAAGACCATTCCGAAGGCCTTGGCGTAGAAGTAGAAGAATTTTAGAAGCAATTTGGAGGAATCGGTGTTACGATTAGTGTGGAATGCCATTGCTACGAAAAAGGACTGAACATTCTATCACCTAATATGTGTGATTAAGTGAATGTGTTAATTAAAGTGGGTCAGGGTGGCTGAGTGGTATATTGCTTACACCGTGTTAATCAACTAAATGTCAGTTCTGTGATGTACAGAAAACAAAGAATTTTCATTGTCTTTTTGGAAAAACATTGCGCCATTGTGCTTGAATCAATTGTTGCTTCTTGATTGGATTAGGAGTTGTGAGCAGCTCTTGTTACCAGAACAGGGAAACAACAAGTATTGCTTGTAAATTTATCCGAAGACAACTTTTCCGGACTTGGATTTCTATAAGAAGTTGAATTACTCTTAAATTAAGATAACAATCGAAAATGCCATTAAATTACCTGTACAGGTAACAAGTAATATAATTGAAAGCGGAATATTGTTTTTTTTTTTTTATAATTAACGCGCGCACAAGGGACTACTTGTTTCCCTTTTAATGTTACACACTGCGCGGGCATTAGGAAGATAGGGAGGGAAGAGAAAGGAGGTGTCGATCAACATTGGTTTTGAATGTTTGCAGATCAAAATGCAAGGGAAAATCTCGCCGGGTAAACTATTCCAAATTCGTGTTGTTCGGCTAAAAAAAGAATCCCTATATTTCACGGTACGTCCGAAATTGGGCTCAAGGGTGAACTTATGAGCCTTCCTTGCGAGACGAGTATTACGGGCGAAACTTTTAAGGGGAGGGATGCAACTGGCTACTTCGAGTGAACATTTTTTGTAAAAGAAACGATAAAATAAGGAAAGACATGAAACATTGCGTCGGTGTTCGAGAGGGGCAATTGTTTCAGCGGCAGTTCTATTTTCTATCAATCTTTACGCTCGATTTTGTATTCTATCAAGCAGGTGTATCGATGTTTGCGAAGTACCTGCCCAGAGGTGGGAGTTATACTCGAGTTTAGGGCGTATAAACGCTTTGTAAATTGTAGCCAGATCAGATAGGGAAAAATACTTCTTACAACGATACAGAAAACCTAAGCACTTAGCGACCTTAAATATATGGTCTTCCAACGGAGGTCCTCGTTGACACACATACCGAGTACTGAGACCTTTTCGGTTTCTTCGATGTAAGTGCCATTCATGGACAATGGCATTGGGGGTATGTTTAGCTTTAACGACAGAAGACAGCATTGAGTTTTCGAAGCATTAAACTCCACACGATACTTATTACCCCATTTGACAATGCTGTATAAATCGGAGTTCAATGAGCTTGACATACGGTACCGTTGCAATTGTACGTCCGAAGGCGATGGACGTGAATTATCGAACGAATATGAATCTGAGGGTAGAGTCGTCAGCTAAACAGTTAAGTGGATTAGAAGTAACAGACAGAAGATCATTTATAAAAATGAGGAAAAGAGTCGGAGACAGAACAGAGCCCTAGGGCACACCAACATTTATTTTGTGGGAATCGGACTTGAATCCGTCCAATACAACTTGTATTGAACGGTCCAGAAGACAGCTTCTAATCCAACGAACAAGAGTATCATCGATCCTTGAAGCACGCATTTTCGATAAGAGAGCTTCATGCCAAACTCTATCAAATGCCTTGGAGATATCAAGATCAATAATCTTACTTTCACGAAAGCGATGTAAAGATTTGTTCCATTGTTCCAGATCAACAGTGGAACGGTTGCTGCGGAAGCCATACTGACGGTCATGGAGAAGCTTTCGATCTTCGAGATATTCCTTAAGCTGACGGTTAATCAGCGTTTCCATGACCTTAGAAAGAAGGGATTTTAGTGCTATGGGTCAGCAGCAGGAGGGGGAGAATGGGTCACCTTTCTTAGGGACAGGCTGGACAAATGCTGTTTTCCAGTGTGGATATACCATTCGGGCCAGCGGATTTGTGTATATCGAGATCTTTGAGAACTCTTGCTACTGTACGAGTGCGGAAAAAAATCTGTCCCATGGAAAAATTTACATTCTCAAGTACAGGAGGGGCAACGTTGCTATGCGGCAGCGTGGAGCTAGCAGCGAAATGGGCGGCGAGCAAGTTTGCCTTCTCTGAAGAGTAAACAATTGGTTTGTTACTTTCGATGAGCGTTGGAACCGAAGATGTTGAGGAGTTTTTAATATTTTTTACAAATGACCAAAAATGTTTACTGCCTTTGGGACACTGCAGAATTTTTGCCGTAATTTTTGGTCATGCAAAAATTTGGTCCTTTCAATAACGGAGTTGCATGAGTTCCTTGCTTGTTTGTGCTTTTTCCGATTTTCCTCTGTAGGGTTGGCTTTGTAGGATCGGAAACTTACTTCTTTGAGCCTGATAGCTTCTTTACACTCAGAATT
The DNA here is from genome assembly GCA_963971375.1 of Platycheirus rosarum. NCBI lineage: Eukaryota > Metazoa > Arthropoda > Insecta > Diptera > Syrphidae > Platycheirus > Platycheirus rosarum. Next base: position 144,598,166 of record OZ020509.1, on the reverse strand, counting down.
AAACCAGGACTTTTCTTTAGGCTTGATGCTTTTTACTCTGTTAGGAATAAAAGCACCCATCCATAGAAGAATCACATTTGTGATCATTTCAGCACTGGCATCAATGTCACTATCGAGGAAGCATAGTGACCAGTTAAAGTTTCGGAAAAAAATATTCAGGCCGTCCCAGTTGGCTTTCTCGTATTGCCAAACGGTCCTGGTGGGAAGTTTTTCTTTAACTGGATGTTGAAATAAAGTAAAAACATTAGTGGACCATAAATGGAACCTTGTGGGATACCGCTGAGTAGCGGAACAAAGTCAGAGTATTTAATATTAGAAAAAAACTCTTGTTTTCTATATAAGGAACGAAAGAAAATGTGAAATAGCGAAAGAAGAGACTTTACATACCAACATATATTGTATCAAAAATTATCTTCCCATTCTAGATTTGGTTGGAAAAAAAATTAAGCTCGTCTTATCCAAATGAAAGGAACATGAAGTGGTATATGGAACTCGGGTTTCCGAATTCTTTTCGTTATTAGGTAGATGATATGATGATGTACAGAATCTTTAGAGTTATGGGTTTGGTATCATTGGAAATCGCTTATACAATATAAATGAAGATCTGAATGCCATTTCGAAATAGAATATTTTCACTTGGAATAATCACATAAACTGTGTTATAGAATGAGAAACTTTAGTAGTTCCAATTCGATATATGGATGTGAAATTTATTTAGGCTCTAGCTGATTATTGGACAAATAAGTACAGTTTTTGAGCGTATTTTACGAACAACTACATTACGCAGGAGACGAATGAGAATCCTTTCGTATACATCAAGTAAAGAGCTTAAAAACAGACACTTCATTTTTATTTATGTGTATAGATGTGACCGCACATATGAGCAAGTACGTGCTCTCCAGACTCCCACCAGGATTTCAAGGGGAAGACCTGTATTTTGTTGTTATACTAATTGACATTTTTATTAGGGGAGCCCACGATGCTAAATGGGGATTTTCTCGAGCGTCGTTGGGACCAGTGGATTTTAAAGATTAGGTGTAGTACAGTGCATTTAGATGTTATTATATGGAGCTCTGGGAAATAATTTACAGACGACATTTGACTTCGGTATTCGAAAGAGTACTAGTACACGAGCCAAAAAACACATTTTCCACACATGCACCTGTTGTCAGTAAGCCGCCATTTTGTTTTTTGTGTTCATTTCCATTTTTACTCGTAACTCTCGTAATTTTTATCCTAGATAAAAAAGTTATATCACAAGTTATATCTACAAAATATATTAAATAACTTTTTTGGCTACATGCTTTTGTTTAAAAGTTAATGTTTTTTAAATGTTTCTGAAATGTTTAAAAAAAAAGTATTTCTTTGGTGTGGACACACCTTAAGGCAAATTTAGGATTCGTGAAAATAAAAAAAAATTGAGATAACAATCAAATATGATATTACGATCATAGAGAAGCCTACAAAAGTCATTGACAAAAAATGTCCTTCTGTCTGTCTGTCTGTATGTCCGGGTGTATAACGACATTCCTCAAAGGGTACATTGAAATTTTATTTTAAGGCTAAAAATAACGGTACCTGCCATATTACGGTTAAGGAAAAGCTCTTTTTCTCGAAAACCGCTCCAATGACTTTGATGAACATTTTTGAGAATATTTTTTTGATACTAGCTACCATCTGATTAAACCAAATTTACTGGAAAGTCTATTAACGGTACCGTTTATATAATTGTTTTCTTAATTTTTGACTTTCTCGGTAACCGCATAATGGATTTCAATAAAATTTTATTTTTGGAAAGATTTAAGTAGCCAAATTAGTTCTACATACCAACATTTTGAATTGTTTTTTTTTATATTATAATTAATCTTTGAATATTTAAAATCAGGTGTAAATTAATAAACTCTATAAAACTATAAAACTATTCAAAAAACTTATAATTAAAAAGGATTTTATCAAAACCGGCTGCTGCAGTGACAGCACGCACTAAACTGTATTGATTGTTTTTGCTACTTCGGCTTGTGCAAATCGGCAGAATTTTTGCAAGTTTGTAACTCGGCCACTCCCTTTAGTCAAGCTTAAATCTTCAGATTATTGAAATGCACATTTTTTGGCATGTAATTAACCCACTTACCTTAATCTGATGCGCTCGGATCAATTTTATTTTACTAATCTGACCGGTTGGTTGCCCCGCACGTACGTTCCTGTATAAAAGGCTAAAACATGGCAGATGTAGCCAACAGTGTGCAAGGAATACCACTTTATATTAATCCGCCGCGCTCGAGTAAATCCCGAAATCCTTTGTAGGGCTCCCTTACTATAGACCATCATGGCGAATTTTTTCGATGAGTACACAGTCAGCCAAAAAACGTGCCCTATTTTGCCCTCCCACGTTAATTGCACCATAGGATTAGGACTGGAAAACCTGGCGTTCTTGTACCTACTCCAAGTTATCTCTTACTAGGAATCTGACATTTTCTTTAACTCGATGAGTTAAGGGTTTTTGCAGCCGCTGCGCCGCCCGGACGATAGTCGTCAGGTCAGTAATAAAATAAACAAAGTGCGTATTTCATTTTTTATCCTTTCTCCTGTGTGGAACTCCCGCAAATAAGCACTTCGCACCAAATTAAAACTTTTTCAATATAACTTGTAGTTTTGAAGCGTTTCTAAATCGCTGTCTGCGATTCTAGTGGCCACAGAATATCTCCAACGAACTAGGAATCTTCAATGTGCACCTGAATTTGAAAGAACAACATGAATGTCAACGGTTTAGACGGAACTTCAGTCCCAGAATTTGTGATCGTGGCTATAGCTTAGACATTTTGCAGCGAACAGAGAGAGAAGAAGAACGAATTTTCAAAATGGACGAATGTTTGTTAATTTATTTGAATTTGGTCGTTGCTATGTGCAAAGTGCTTTAATTTTTGAAAAGGTCTAAGATGGTCGGAAAACCTGCTCCAAAATGGTAAGTCAATATCACTATACTATGTCCACTAATAATTGCCAGTACAGGTCTTATGGGAGAGCTTTTTCAAAATCAGTAGCGCACCATATTATTGCACCACACTGAATGAAAGAAACCCCTCAGTAAAAAGTGTATACCAGCCAATGAATTTGCGATTGCATCCGACATAGATCCAAACGACCCTACCCGAGCACAGTTTGTGCTATGTGCTTCTCTGATTGGGTATACTCTGTTCAATTTATATTTTCAGTACAGACCTTATGGAAGAGAGCTTTCAAACACACTGGTACCTGCAAGTGTTTGCATCGCACTCAACTTAAGAAATTGCCACTTAAATATAAAAGAGAACCCTGAAATACATTGAATTTGTTGTTATTGTCCCCGTCTGCGAGAAGGAGACTGATTATCATTTAGTCTCTGGCTTATTGTGTTTATTAAAAAAAAAAAAAACACTACCGAAGAGTTACCATTCGCCATTAATGGAAATTATAATACCTTTTCTTTGGTTTTTGTTATGAAAGTTCCAGAATTGAAGCTTTCTTAGAGCGAATGAAAGCTTATTTTAAGTTTAAAGAAGGAGGTGTTGCCGCTATGTTTTTTCTGCTAACTTCTTTTCAGTTTCAGTTTATTTCGCGTAATAAATAACACAGTAACATAGATCTTATAAGCTAGTGGTAGTTTATGAATTTACAATGTTCAAGATTGTGTATATTAAATGCAAAAACTTCAAATTGAAAAAATATAAAATAGGGAGCTTTTGATACAGAAAATTAAAATATAAAATAGAAAGAAAGTTGAAATATTAAAGAGATAGGAAAGAAAAATAAAATTTTAAAGAAATTAAAAGAAGTTAGTTGCATTGATTTTGAAAGAAGAATCTCAACCTATTTTGAAAGTGTTGTGCTCTGCTTGATTCACGCAAATATTGTGGGAGTGAATTCCAAAGACGGATTGCAGCAATGAAAAATTGCCTCTCGGATGTAAGGCAAGAGAATCGTGGCAGTATTAAATTATATGATCTGTTCGATGCTGGAAATCGAAGTATTTCGTATAGATATGCTGGCTGTCTTGTCTTTATTATATTAAAAAGCATGTTTAAAGTTCGAAACTTAATAAAATTTTCGAAATACATATTGAGAAGGTTCGTAGACATATCTGAAACGTGATCGTATTTTCTTAGGCTAAAAATATAACGTATCGTGCTGTTAAATGCAACTTTCAACTTTTTTCTGCTAACAGAATCGCAATTATTATATATTTCACACCCATACGTCAAAACTGGAATAACTAGTGTCTTAGCAAGAACCATTCTGGTTTTTAATGGGGTAAATTGCTGAACAGCCCACAAGGATCTAAGAACTCCATACGTTTTACCTACAATAGAACTAACGTGATCGCTCCATGTTAATGTTCTGTTGAATACCATGCCTAGATTACTTGATGTGGTTGTGAATTCTAGTGGGATGCGGCTTAGAAGTATCGGCGGAAAACAAGATAGATCTAATGACCTTTTAGATATTACAAGGCATTTGCATTTTGTTGGGTTAAGAGTCAAACCATTGTTTATTGCCCATGTAGAAATATGTTCAAGCTCTTCATTAACAGTATATACGCAGTTTTCTATAAGACTTAGGGGACAGCTTTTATAAATTTGTATATCATCGGCATAAAAATGTTTAGATACGTTTGGTATGATGGAAGCTATTTCGTTGATATACAGCGAGAATAAGAGGGGTGCCAAGGTCGACCCCTGAGGAACACCTTGTTTGATTGGAAGGAACTCGGAGAGTTGATTTTCAATACATACGGCTTGTTTTCTGTTGATAAGGTACGAGGAAATCAATTTTTTGCTTCTGGTGAAAGGTTGAATTCGATCTGCAACTTTCTTAAAAGAACAGAGTGGTTTACTATATCGAAAGCCTTAGAGAAATCAAGAAGAACTAAAAAGGTAACACAATTGTCGTCGAGTTTCCTTCTTATGTCTTCAATGACCTTCAAAAGTGCTGTTGTACAGCTGTGCTTAGAGCGGAAGCCAGATTGTATGCTTACTAAGAAGTTGTTACGCATAATATAATCACTAAGTTGTTTTTGCATGATTCGTTCACAGACTTTAGATAAATAGGGTAAGATTGAAATTGGCCGAAACTCAGTTCCCAGTGAGTTTTTGGGAATTGGTAAAATCTTTGCAAGTTTCCACTGGTTTGGAAAGATTCCTGTTGTGATAACAGTGTTGAAAACGTGAGTAATGGTAATATGGCTTTTAAAAACACCTGATGCATGAGATTTTATTGAAAGAAAACTTTCTAAGACATCTTAACTATTAACACACAAGAAACTAAACGCAGAATCTGAAAAAGCTCTTGGAAAATCTGTTGAAAACTCTAAATCAATCGAGATATTACTGCTGGAAATAGATAAAAACTTACGATTTAATTCACTATCGTCAATGTTGTTTTCTAAAAGAGGGCGTTGCCTTCCGATTCCAAGATCCCGAAGATTTCTCCATAACTTACGACCATCAGAGCACAAATTCAGGCGGTTTAAATAAAATAGTGTTTTTGCAACTCTTATTTCTTGCACAACCGTAAAACTTTATAAGTTGCATGTAACTCTTCCACGCGAAAACGTTTCCAGCGTCGGTAAGCCTGATCACGTTGATTCATGAAATCTTTAATTACTTTTGTAAGCCAAGGTTTGGATACGCAGACTAGTTTTTTTTGTCTTTAGTGGGACGTGAATATCATAAAGATTTGATATGTTTTCATTCAAGAACTTTACTTGTTCATTGGATGAATTCATTAAGTAAATATTTTTCCAGTGTATAGTGCGAGTATCCTGTTCAAGAGCTGATCTATCGTTTCGTTTTTATTTTTCTTATGTTTGTCTGTTTGTACGGATGTATTTTGGACTACAGCCTGAACGGCTTGGTCGATCGTCTTCAAATTTATAACATAAGATTATATTGACATTCAACAGAGGCCATATTTTATTTTTTTAAGCTCAAATATTAACGGTACCTGTCATATAACCGTTAAGTTAAAGCTTATTTTTATCGAAAACAGCTACAAGGATTTGTTTTATATGAACAAAAATCTGTGTATTTTTGGAGGTGTGGTTCATATTTAGGTGAAAAAAATGTACCTCGGAAACTGGCTATCCGATTACAATCAAAATTGTTATTCAGGAAGTTGTAGATAAAGATGTAGGTAAAGATAGATTTAATTTAATTTAAATTTTTTTTAGATTAAGTCTACATGTGTCTGTTTTCATTAAGTTTGAATAAACAGTTGGTAACCATATTTTCATGTGTGTGAGAATTATACCAATTTATAATGCCCAGTATGGCAACCATTTGAGAGCTTTAAAATGGAGATAACTTATTGAAATCCATAACAGTAAGAGTCAAAGGCAAATATCCTATCTTCCCTGTACTGACAATTTTTAGTGGACAGAGTATAACAAGGTATACATAGCATTCTTTAGCTTGTCGATGTGTCTGCTTCATTTTTCTTCTCGAGGTATGTATGCCTTCTACAAAAGCGAATGTTACTAAATTTCGGACAACAGTGATGAAATTGTTTTAAATACTATATTCAATAAAAAGGTGCTTTTCTTCCATTTCGGGTTTTATAATATTTTTAACTAAGTGTCTGTAACGCACATTGCCTTTTTAGAATGCAACATGATGTTGCACGACACTGGTTAAAAGAATTAGAAAGATAGGAAAGAATTTTTTTCGGCGCAGTGGATCGAGAATTAGGTGACTATTTTCTCACTTAAAACTTACGGGCGGCTCTAGCTTGCACTTGGAGTTAGAAAAATTTCTTCTCAACCTGAGTATCGAACTGACGACCTCCGGATCAGAAGCAAACATCTTATCTACTGCACCAATGCCGGTTTTCAAAATATAATTTGGTTAGGTTTGCTGGCAAATCACACTCAGAAATATTTGTCATTTGTCATTTTGTTATACTAATTGCTGCACTCCCTATAATTATCACATCTGTTAAGGATTATGAAACTCTCAAACACCTTATGTTATCGGCCATGCTAATCGACCGATAGTAACGCTTCTGCCTCCCATCTCTATTGCTTAGAACATTAACATTTCAATTACCCAAAACAACTGAAAGGCTGCTAAACCGTTCATTTATCACATTTTTGTTGTTTTTTTGTTTTTGATCCCTCAAGTCTGACAGTGTGGCACAAAACACACACTGCACTCCAATGACACATCACATGCACAATATACAACTACAACCCGAACCCACCATCATCTTGCCTAATATGCATGACGAGCTGATGGATAATGACAGTGAATATTGGGCTTATTTGCGATATTAATGTTGCATTGATGACGGACGTCAAGCCCGGACAGGGGACGACTCTTTCCGCCGAGGATCAATTACAAAACATGCGCGACATGCGTGCAGCATATCCGCTTGTCCGGAGGAACCATAGCTCTCCGTGTATTTTAAAACTTCTCGGCCGCATTGTTTCGTCAACTCATATAAGGGATCATTGCTTGATGGGGAAGGTGAGCGATGGATTGTGCGCGAGGGGCAACGATATCCTGCTGATAGTCATAAACGCTTTATGTTGAAACATAAAAATTCATCACCCTAAGCCCGGTGTTGCGTATCGGTTTTGCCATATTGTCATATTGCACCGCATCATGTCGCTATAAATCGTATTTCAATAGGACGAAGCGAACAGTGTGTTCGTCAAGTACCTGCATTGTTGTAAACCTCATGAAAGGGGACTGATATTGATGAAAAATGAAAATTCAAAAGATGCTGGTAGTACTCGAAACAAAAAGTGTGTAGTGCTCATCAGATGGATGATGGATTTCCTATTTTGAAGTAAAGTACTGTACGTCACGGCGTACCTGCTTCTAGTTGGAAAACATTCTCAATTTTTAATTGCATCAACGAGAATGAGAATTAATTGGACAACAATCGTTCTGATAATGAAAGGCATCCCCAACTTGTTTTCAGTATGAGATACAGTTAACAATAAAATGACGTAATTAGTCTGGTCCTGGTAGTTGTCAAAACCTAAGCAAATTAAATAATTTGAACTAAAAATGTTTAAGTTCTGTCCCGGACAAGGGACTGGCAAAAAAGAATTGACATTTGCGATGCTGCGAACTACTGTCAAAAAACGTTTTAAGCGCAATGAAATAGAAAACGAAGTTTAACTATTGAAGAAAATCAAGGAAAACCATTATAAACACAAAACAAAAAAAAAAGGTCACAAAAATGTTTTTTTTTTTATTTCTTAGTAAAAAGGTTAGTTTTATGATAAAAATAGCAGACAAAAAAAATTTTAATTATGTTTGAGAAATTGCCCTTACCGTTATTTACTTGCGATTATAGAGACTATAAGGCAACTTTAGGATTTGTGAATCTAAAAAAATTGGGATAACAATCAAACATGACATAACGATCATAGAGAAGTCTAAAAAAGTTAGTGACAAAAAATGTCTGTCTGTCTGTCAGTATGTATAACGAGCTACAGCCTAAACGGCTTCAGCGATTATCTTCTAATTTGGTGTGTGTGATTCTTTTGGCATTCCCCAGAGGAAAAATTGAAATTTTATTTTTAGGCCTAAAAATAACGGTACCTGCCATACGACCGTTTAGGAAAAGCTTATTTTTCTCGAAAACGGCTACAACGATTTTGATGAACATTTTTGACATTTTTTGCGTTGGTATTGGCTATCATTTGATCAGAACCAAATTTACGGGAAAAGACTACTAACGGTACCTTTCATATTACAGTTTTTGGCTTTCTCGGTAACGGCACTTTGGATTTCTGCCAAACTTTATATTTGAGAAGATCTAAGTAGCCAAAATAATTCTGCATATCAAATGTATAATACATTTTGTTCTAATAAAAAATAATTTTTTTTGAAAAATCAATATTTTTAAAACTAATCAAAAAAATTATTTAAAATTTTATTATTAATATTATTATTTATTTATATTAATAAACTCTAAAAAAACTTCATACCAAAATTAAAAAAGAAAACTAAAAATAAAAAACAGGATTTATTCAAAATCCGTCCTACAATTTTCGAAATACTTTTTTCATAAATTCGTTTTTATACAAGACGTGTGATGGCATACTTCATTTTTATTAAAAACGGTTAAGGGATGTGGTTTTGACACTATTTATAAGTTCAGAACGTGTTATTTTTGTACGTAAATATTTCTTTCCAATATGATTGATAAATATACCATTAGTGTAACTTCTCCATTTAGCACTTTGGACCATTGTGTCATTTCAGCTAATTTCTCGTACTCCACCCATCCAGTTAAAAAAAAACTTTCCACTAGGACCGTTTCGCAATACGAGAAAGCCAACTGGGACGGCCTGAATATTTTTTTCCGAAACTTTAACTGGTCGGTCACTATGCTTCCTCGATAGTGACATTGATGCCAGTGCTGAAATGATCACAAATGTGATTCTTCTAGGGATGCGTGCTTTTATTCCTAACAGAGTAAAAAGCATCAAGCCTAAAGAAAAGTCCTGGTTTAATTCTGAGTGTAAAGAAGCTATCAGGCTCAAAGAAGTAAGTTTCCGATCCTACAAAGCCAACCCTACAGAGGAAAATCGGAAAAAGCACAAACAAGCAAGGAACTCATGCAACTACGTTATTGAAAGGACCAAATTTTTGCATGACCAAAAATTACGGCAAAAAATTCTGCAGTGTCCCAAAGGCAGTAAAAATGTTTGGTCATTTGTAAAAAATATTAAAAACTCCTCAACATCTTCGGTTCCAACGCTCATCGACAATTACAAATCAATTGTTTACTCTTCAGAGAAGGCAAACTTGCTCGCCGCCAATTTCGCTGCCAGCTCCACGCTGCCGCATAGCAACGTTGCCCCTCCTGTACTTGAGAATGTAAATTTTTCCATGGGACAGATTTTTTTCCGCACTCGTACAGGAGCAAGTGTTCTCAAAGATCTCGATATACACAAATGGAAAACAGCATTGGTCCAGCCTGTCCTTAAGAACGGTGACCCATCCTCATCTTCCTCCTACCGACCCATAGCACTGACATCCCTTCTTTCTAAGGTCATGGAAACACTGATTAACCGTCAGCTTAAGGAATATCTCGAAGATCGTAAGCTTCTCCATGACCGTCTGTATGGCTTCCGCAACAACCGTTCAACTGGTGATCTGATGGCATATCTCACCGAACAGTGGAACAAATCTTTACATCGCTTTGGTGAAAGTAAGATTATTGCTCTTGATATCTCCAAGGCATTTGATAGCGTTTGGCATGAAGCTCTCTTATCGAAAATGCGTGCTTCAAGGATCGATGATACTCTTGTTCCTTGGATTAGAAGCTGTCTTCTGGACCGCTCAATACGAGTTGTATTGGAAGGATTCAAATCTGATTCCCACAAAATAAATGCTGGTGTGCCCCAGGCCTCTGTTCTGTCTCCGACTCTTTTCCTCATTTTTATTAATGACCTTCGGTTTGTTACTTCTAATCCACTTAACTGTTTTGCTGACGACTCTCGCCTTAGCTTTTTATATTCGTTCGAAAATTCACGTCCTTCGCCTTCGGACATACAATTGCAACGGTACCTTATGTCAAGCTCATTAAACTCCGATTTATACAGCATTGTCAAATGGGGTAATAGGAATCGTGTGGAGCTTAATGCTTCGAAAACTCAATGCTGTCTTCTGTCGTTAAAGCTAAACATACCCCCAATGCCATTGTCCATGAATGGCACTTACATCGAAGAAACCGAAAAACTCTCAGTACTCGGTATGTGTGTCAACGACGACCTCCGTTGGAAGACCAAATATTTGAGATCGCTAAGTGCTTAGGTTTTCTGTATCGTTGTAAGAAGTATTTTTCCCCATCTGATCTGGCTACAATTTACAAAGCGTTTATACGCCCTTAACTCGAGTATAACTCCCACCTCTGGGCATGCCCATCAGTTCACCCTTGAGCCCAATTTCGGACGTACCGTGAAATATAGGGATTATTTTTTAAGCCCAACAACACGAATTTGGAAAAGTTTACCCGGCAGGATTTTCCCTTGGCATTTTGATCTGCAAACATTCAAAACCAATATTAATCGACACCTCCTTTCTCTTCCCTCCCAATCCAACGAAGAAAATATTAATCGAGTCCAAATACGCGCATACTCGATCCCTTAGGGACCTTCTGAACTTAGCCAACTACAGACGCAGCAGTCTCTTCAACATCGTTTACAAAATCTTTTCTGCTATATAGTATGTCGGTGAAAGCCAGAAAAGACCTCATCGACGCCGAAGAGGATCTCGGCAACTTTGTATGCAAAATAGGAGGAACCTAGCTAGAGAGCGACCTGCCTGAAGAACCTTGTTGGATTAGGCCCAGTTCCACCGCGGACTGCAGTGCCACCTAAGATAAGGCGTTAGGTTTTTGTCCATTTCAGTCCGACGGACGATAGTTATGATCTGGATCTCGACTGAGACCACAGCTCATCTTTAAACTGTGTTTACCTATACATCATTTAATTGTTGAACCCACGTCTGCCTCTAGGCTTAAGAGGTCTGCTTTTGCTAAGACAATTAATCTTGATGTTCGTGTGCTAAGGATTCCATTAAGCATCCTAAGTGCTGCAATCACTATTCCAAGTTGCACCTAGGAAGCGCTTCATCAACGTTTTCAAATCAAACTCTCTTTTGCGAAATTCGGTACTAACTTCGCAATTCAGCCCTTCCTGTAGCACTATATAGAAATACGTTATCTAGTAGTTCCTAACTTACAAAATTCTTCGTTATCTCACGGTCACGGGCTAAAGAAAGGATTTATGTATCTTCCTTTCTGTGAATCCAAAAAGACATAATTCATATCCTTTAAGAAATCACTCATTTCCAGGAACTTAAATTGCAGAAATGCATTGTTCTTGAACGTAAGAATGAAAGTCCTGACAAATTGCTTTTCCACTGATACGGGTATCAGCCCCTAGCAGATTCCCCCAGGAATAACCTATACGCACCACTTTCCAGCACTCCAAGTATCTAGAGTCCAGTTGGACAAATAGCTGCAACTAATTTCTATCAAAAAAACGTTAAAATTGATTTATCTCGAATGCAAATGCAACCCGCAGCTGCCACTTTAAGGCATTTGCAACTAAAATTTTTTAAAAAGATTTTCCGCGGGTAAATCCTCGGACAATCGGGTCGGTTAGATAAATAATTACACGATCGCGCTGACCATTCCCTAAGGGGTGATGAAATTTAAGATTTATGCGGCGTTAAGTGGTTCGATGTGAGATTTACGTTCACGCGGGGTTATTGTGTTTACCCTCGAAAGGGTTTTTCTTTTAATTTCTTTTTTTTTTCCGTGAGTCCGTCAAGAATTCCACATGATTTATCGTCCCGGCAATTAAATTTTGGAAAATACTTTCACATGAAACATTATTGCAGCGAACAGATGTCACTTGAGACCAGCAATTGAGGAACAATCCTTTTCTTTGAAACATTCGAAAACATCTTAGAACTTGAAGTGGGTTTTGGCAACGAAGAAATTAGTATATCGTTTTCCAATGTTCGACGTTCTCATAATTAGTTTCGAGGAGCGATAAGGCTTAGAGTATAAGTGGATAAGTTTGTGCAATTAGTTGTTTGGAATTGTTATCGCCTTGCGGCAAGAATGGTGGGAACAATATATTTGTTTATGAAACATATTTTGAATTCTAAAATAGGCGTTTTTGGTGATCTGGAAACAGAATAATCCATGTCGAGGAACTCATATTCCTTGGAAGCGCCATCTCTTCTCTAAATGTGGGGACTTTTCATTCTTTTCAAAATCTCTTTTTTAAATGCACCGTTAATCCGAAGAACATGTAAAATTGCATTCATTAAGCAGTCGAAAATGTTGTCAAAGAACTCAAAAACGATCGGAAAATCCCTTCATCATACTCATTACGCGATTCTGAAAATTCTAATTTTATCCCAGAATTCCCAAGATGGGGGCAGCATCATTCGAAAACCACGACACCACAAATACGCTGCGTTCTCCGAAGCCAAGGACAGATGCGGATGCACGATACAGCTGTGGGAGTCAAGCTGCCGAATGCTGCAGTTTGGTGTTTGGGGAGGCAATATTTCTGAAATTAATTTACATGAAACAGCCTGCTGCGGCGCGGCGTTAATGCAACATCACTGTTAGGCATTTCATTATGACAAGGTTATAGTTGGCAACGTGTACCCGTGTACCGATGTATAGACCTTTCGAAATCCAAAAGTCATGGATATGGGATACAAAAATAGATGACATGGCAGCGATCCCCTCGTTGTCGGTTGCAGGCGCGTTGTTATTTCGTGAAGAATATTATGGATTTCGCTGCATGCGACAAGATAATCCTAAAATTGTTAAGAATTTCTTCAGAGTTGTCGCCGTTTAAGATTTATTCTGACACCAGTGACTGCCAGTGATACTCTGTGACTCAAGGGATGTGCTGGTGCATCAGTGGTCTATTTATAGCTTACAATGCTTTGTAATTATATTTGTTGCACAGAATTGAACTAAGAATAAAATAGAACATTAAGGTGGATAGGTATGGTTTTTATATGTTTGATGCTTCTGGTGTCATCTATTTTGGGAACGATATGGGGAGAAAATTTGTTTTGAATTATGTGTCTTTCAGAAATCATCATCTTAAAAATAATCTATAAATCTTAAAATTGTTAAGAATTTTATTCGGAATTATTTTAAAACAAAATTTGTTTCCGTTTCGTTTGCTTTGTCCAAAAAGCAAGCGCCCACATAATTAACAACGTCTGGATCAATACCTAGGAAATACTAATAGCTTGAAAAATCCTCCTGCTGATGTGTTTCCGTTGGTTTCCTTTTCTTCTTCGATATTGGTCCTGCTGGGGCTTTCTTTGTGTATTTGTTCATTGTGATTGAATAATCTACACCGTTTGTCGAAAATGTCATTCCAAATGATTTCCCGTTTTTCGGTTCAATCTCCAGTGACTCATCCAGATTTCCATAACGCGACTGCTCCAAATTAAAATACTTCCACCAGTATTTTAGTGTCGATGCTGAGAACTCTGCAGGTTAAACTCCGGTTAATTTTCTCGGTGAACTATGCGCGTCCATTCAAGTTAAGTCCGAAGCTTATTTTCTACAAATTTCTCGCACAAATATCTGACGATACGATTAAATAAATGTACCGTTATACAGTTTTTCATCGCCGTTTCATGCATCTTTGTGATATCTTGGATGAGATACGACCGTCTGCTGCCATCATAAACTCTTTGAGTTTCTCACAACTCAAAAAACTTGTCATTCTTTGCAACACGTTCCTTTTTTTGTCGACGAATTTTAAAGCCGTAAAATGGGAGAATCGTAATCCAAGTCGAGATCGCAGTTGTCGGGAAGAACTATTTTTCTTTCAAAAAAAAAACACCACTTTTGCTTTAAAACTTTTTCAGGTTTTAGATTTCCAAGATTTTCACTTTTCAGTTCGCCATTTTATTCCTTAAACAAACGTGAAAAAATGTAAATATTTTTTTTAATCATTGGAGCAGTTTTAAATAAAATGATTTTATTTTAATAATTTTTTTTCAAAAATAAAAAAAAAAATAATTTAAGAATGCAAACCTAAGCAAAATAAATTGCAAGACTCATATGTGGTTGCATAAATATGTATGTATATAAAGGGTGTTTTTTTTTTAGACGTGTGGTTTTCAAGAAGAAATAAAACGCATATAGTTTAATATTATGGAAGTGACCTGGCTCGAAAAATTACCAGCCAAGGCCCAATTTTCCCAATTTTGTGAAAATCGGGATTTGGTGGCCATCTCTTTTTGGGCCCATTCACCGAACGTTTGACGCGCTTGATGGTTGTTCGGCTTCAATTCTTGCACGAGTTGGATTTTGTAAGCTTGCAAACCAAGATCCTTCCGCAAAATCTTCCATAGTGGATGGGCACTGGGCACAGCTTTAATTGTTGTGCGCGATGGCGGATGGACTCATTCTGGTCTTCTTCGTAACTCTGCTCCACCGAAACGAACCATTATTTTGGTAATAAATTTACACAATTTGCAAACTTGTTCAGGAGTAAGTCTATTAATTATGAAATGGCAACCAAACTGAGCATAAATCAAGTGCCAGATTAAAAACCACACGTCTATTAAAATAAAAAAAATATTTTTTTTTCAGAAATTTTTTTTAATTAGTTTAAGAGTTTTTCCGAGAAAACAATATGCAATAAAATTTTAAAACTAAATGTCTTTCGAGGAAAAAAAATATTGCAAATCGTTCGACCAGTTTTTTTAAAAAGTCGTTTTTTTAAAACTTTTCGAAAAAATATTTAATTTTTTTTTCTAATATGTCGTTATAAGGAAATCTGTAGTTTTCATCTGGGAAAATTATTATTTAAAAAAATTCAATCAACCCATTTTCAAAATATTTCGGAATAAACTTTTTTTTTTTGAAAAATTAAAAAAATCGAAAAAATTTTTTTTTGAAAATTTTTAAATGCAATATAAATTGAATTATAAATGACTTTCTGTGTGCAAAATTTTATTGAAATCGGGATAATAGTTTACCATAAAACCGGATTTGAAAAAAAACCGGTTATATGAGAGGTACCATTATAGAACAAATTTCGAAAAATTCATTCAAACTGAAATATGTATTGTTGTAAAAAAAATAGCACCCTGAAAGTTTTATCAAAATCGTTAGAGCCGTTTTCCATAAAATTAAACTTTTTGTTAAAAATTGTATGGCAGTTACCGTTATTTTTCGACCTAGAGCAAAAATGAAAAGCACCCCTCGAGATATAACCTAATAAATACTAAATTCCAAGTTTGAAGCAAATCGGCCCATCCGTTTAGGCTGTAGAGGCGCGAACAGACAGACGGACGGAATTTCTGGATCCATTTTTGTCAACATCTCTACTATCGTAATGTCATGTTTGATTTTAGATTTTTTTGTGCACGAACCCATAACTTGCATTATAGTACCTATAATCGTAACTAAAAATAATCTACATTTAAAAACAAAATTAAAAAAAATCCATTTAGCCGTTTTCAAAATATTGATTTTTGAAAAAAAAAACAAATTTAAGAAATTTTTAAAAAATACAAAAAATAAGTTTTCCAAAATATTTTAAAATAAAATTAGTTAGGCTCCTAACATCTTCCTGAATATCAATTTTGATTGAAATCGGATTACCAGTTTTCGAGAAAGTCGGCGAAAAAACGGTTCTATGAGAGATACCGTTTTTAGCCCACCATCTTGATTTTTTTTTTCACCTACACATAACCTACACCTACAATAGTACACTGATTTTTTTCACACAAATTCTTTGAGCCGTTTCCGAGAAAAATAAACTTTTACTTAACGGTTATATGACAAGTACCGTTAATATTTGAGCTAAAACAAATTAAAAAAGTCGTCGGTAGAATGTCAAAATAATCTTACGTTCCAAATTTGAAGACGAATGGGCTTAAGCTGAATTTCCATCTACATCGGTACAGACGGACAGGCAGACATAATTTCGCCAAAAATTGAGATAACAATCAAATATGACATTACGATCAAGGAGAAGTCCAAAAAACATAGTGGCAACAAATTTCTGTCTGTCTGTCAGTTTGTATAACGAGCTGCAGCCTAAACGGCTTAAGCGATTATCTTCAAATTTGGCGTGTGTGATTCTTTTGGAATTCCCCAGAGGGAAAATTGAAATTTTATTTTTAGGCCTAAAAATAACGGTACCTGCCATATGACCGTTTAGGAAAAGTTTATTTTTCTCCAAAACGGCTCCAACGATTTTGGTGAAATTTTTTCAGAAGTTTTTGTTGGTACTGGCTGTTATTTGATCAGAACCAAACAGTAACTTTCATAAAACGGTTTTTTAAATTTTTGGCTTTCTCGGTAACGCCTCTTTGGATTTCTATCAAATTTTATATTTAAGAAGGTCTAGGTAGCCAAATCAAATCTGCATATAAAATTTTTGAATAACTTTTTTTTTAGTTAAAATTAATTTTTGATTTTTTTTTGAAAAATCAATATTTTTGAAACTAATCAAAAAATATTATTTTAAATTTTATAATCACATATATAGTAATAAACTCTACAAAACTGCATACCATAATTATTAAAAAAAAAAATCAAAAAACTAACAATACAAATTTCATGAAAACCGGTGCTACAATTTTCGAAATACTTTTTTAATAAATTCTTTTAATGTGATAGCTGGGGCCCTGCTCATATATTTTTCCCAAAAGATCTCGAAAAAACATATCTTTGGTGTCATCATCCTTTTCCTCTGCGGGGATTGTCCTGACGCGCTTGTTCACACCTTACATCAGTCCAGGGCCTCCGCTCATTCTTCGGTTGCACGTTTTATGTTAAGGGATCTTACAATTAACATTACAGCTCCAGCCTCAAGCGGAAAAAGAAAACTACGAGTGCCTGCACAACGATAGATAAACTAGTAAATTTTCGATGCTTGAATCTTTGTTTAGCTATCACGTCTTAACGGCTTAACGGATTCGGATAAAATTTGCTAGGTAGGTGGATAAAGTACTAGGTTGTAAATTTGGCTAACTTTTATTCCCAAAAAAAATGCAAGGTTCCTGTTGGAAGAAATCTGAATAATTTTCTTTATCGGGTTTTAATTAAAAAAAATAGAAATAATTTAAATTTTAAAATCCACAAAGACCAAGTCGCCGGTAGAAACAGGTATAATAATAATGTAATCAATTTATGATACTTCGCAGGAAGGGTTAAGAATTTGCCTTTGAATAAATCATTGTTTTTTAATTTAACTATACCCACTTAATTGTTTTGGGATATTTTAAACATGAATTGGTCGCAGACAAACCAACAAATAATTTTATTTGTTTTTCCCCCCATGTTGTGTCATCATGAGAAAATTATCTAAGTGCTCACATTAAAGAGAAAAATCTTTTTAAAATCTAATTTTTGGAAACATTACTATCCCAAAAACCAAGACAATTTGAAGATTTTTTTATTTCGAAATGACAAACAAAAAACCCCACACTAATGACATGCTTCACGCTATTGTTACAGTCCCGACCTACCAACGATTATTTCGTAATTTTACCAAAATTTCTGTTGGCTGTTAAGTCCCTGACATTTGCAATTATTTGTCACTTCCTGTGAATCAATTATGCCATCAGTCTTCTTCTTCTTAAACTTCACGTAGATCGTAGGTGTCTCGCTCTCATGTGTTAATGCTTGGCTGAGCATCTGATGAACATTTCATTGTTTTCTCCCGAAAAAAAATTCCTGATTTAATGGAGTTCCGGTTCAAAAACTTTGCTTAATTTATGTCTCTTTCGAATTTTTGACTTTTGCCTCCCGATCCCGATCAAACTTCAGAACAAGTTTAATAACCTTCTTGTGGCGTGAATATTGTTTCACGGACAAAGTCAAAGGCGAACCGAATCATTCTTCAAATCTTGTAATAATCGAAGCAGAAATATGGAAATGGAACCCGCTTTTCTCAGATTCCCAAAGAAAACCTTCATTGTAATTTCCCAAATGTCACCGTTGACGTTGTAGTTCGTTATTATCCCACCT
The DNA here is from genome assembly GCA_963971375.1 of Platycheirus rosarum. Taxonomy (NCBI): domain Eukaryota; kingdom Metazoa; phylum Arthropoda; class Insecta; order Diptera; family Syrphidae; genus Platycheirus; species Platycheirus rosarum. The sequence continues at coordinate 144,579,623 of OZ020509.1, read as the reverse complement.
TTTGTTCATGTAAACATCGAGTGCTCTGGTCATTCTGCTCAATCACACAAAAAAAGAAAAAGACGTATATTGCACCAACGACCGCCATTAGAGATCATAAAGCGCATTCAGCAAAACAATGGAGAACGAGTTCGGAGTCGTAATTTTTATGTGAAAATTCTGGATTTTGATTAACAGATTTTCCTTTGAGTGTTTGGAAAATCAAACAAATGCTGGTATAATAAACGCGTTTTTTTTCTTTATTTCGGGGAAAACACGTTCAATCTTCATCATTGCATTTGGATGATCGACATTTGACAGGACCAAAGGTATACCCGGAGATGACAGCGCCGAATTGTTTGAATCAGATATCCGCGATTTGTCCTTTTTAAGGGAGAAAAATCGTGTTTTTCCCGTGAAAAAAGGTGCAACGGGTTTTATAGCGTGCACACCGTGAGGTAAGGTAATAACAATAATAGATTTATTGTTTGTTGTCATGCAACGCTAATGGGTATAAAGGAATAGTGGAAACAACCCCTAATGCGCGCGATGCATTTTTGTTATGTCAAAAGTTTCAATGGGCGCATTCTCAGTCTCAAACTCTTTAAAAGGGCATTTAGGTACCTATATCAAGTACAGTCTTTTAGTTTTTATGAAAATGTAATTCTCCAGACAATAGCGAATTTATTAATAAACCAGAAGCTGGAAAAAAGTAACGCGGTTTTCCATACAAGCAGTAAATAATATTTCTGCCGTGGTAGTTTCGTATAATAAAACTTAAATATTTTTCATTGTTGACCTTATAAAAATGGTTTTATTGATTTTTTTATCTATTTTTTTATTTTCCAAAAAAAAAAAAAACGCGTATACCCCAAAGATGAAGTCCTCACTCCCACTTCATCTTTGGGGTATACGCGGTTAGTCCTGGTAGAGATCATAACGATTTTCGATCAAAAGCAGAAGCTATTTAGATTGAAGGTAGTGAAACAAACGTTTTTCTATTGCTGTGTCTGAAAAGGATCTGGATGGAATGAATTTAAAGAAGATGCTACCGCCAACAAAACCTTTGCAAGGTCGAAGTTCATGCTTTTACTGTTAATTAATGCTCCTCTCTTGTCACTACTATACAATGTTACGTCCGAATAGAGCTCGCATCTGACGAAGAGAAAGAATATCCTCCTACAGTCTGCTAGGTTTTACCTAGGACAATAACAAATTTATTGTTATTAAATATAGTTATTAAAAAAAATTACATTTTAGCGCTAATCACATATATGTATATACTTAAAAAAAAAAAAAATGGCGGACTTTTTAGTTGGTCGTCCAGGACTTTTTCTTATGCCTTAAAACAAATACAGGCGAATATCCCTTAAATTAATTTGTATAAGGAAATTCGAGCTTAATGATCAGGAGAAATAGTTTCAGTAGAAATGTAGTAATTTATTAAAAAAGAGTTAGTTGATGGAACGAATATGAAAAGCTGAGCGTAGAGTCTTTAGCAAAACAGTTAAGTGGATTAGAAGTAACAGACCGAAGATCATTTATAAAAATGAGAAAAAGAGTCGGAGACAGAACAGAGCCCTGGGGCACACCAGCATTTATTTTGTGGGAATCAGACTTGAATCCGTCCAATACAACTTATATTGAACGGTCCAGAAGATAGCTTCTAATCCAACGAACAAAAGTATCACCGATCCCAAAATCACGCATTTTCGATAAGAGAGCTTCATGCCAAACTCTATCAAATGCCTTGGAGATATCAAGAGCAATAATCTTACTTTCACCAAAGCGATGTAAAGATTTGTTCCACTGTTCGGTGAGATATGCCATCAGATCACCAGTTGAACGGTTGCTGCGGAAGCCATACAGACGGTCATGGAGAAGCTTTCGATCTTCGAGATATTCCTTAAGCTGACGGTTAATCAGTGTTTCCATGACCTTAGAAAGAAGGGATGTCAGTGCTATGGGTCGGTAGGAGGAAGGGGAGGATGGGTCACCTTTCTTAAGGACAGGCTGGACAAATGCTGTTTTCCATCTTCTATTAAAGATTCCAGTAGAGTAAGAGCGGTGGAAAAGCTTACGCAGGGGCTTTGCCAGTGTGGAAGAACACCTCTTCAGAAGAATCGGGGGTATACCATCCGGGCCAGTGGATTTGTGTATATCGAGATCTTTGAGAACTCTTGCTATTGTACGAGTGCGGAAAAAAAACAGGAGGGTCAACGTTGCTGTGAGGCAGCCTGCAGCTGGCAGCGAAATGGGCGGCGAGCAAGTTTGCCTTTCTCTGAAGAGTAAACAATTGGTTTGTTACTGTCGATGAGAGTTGGAACCGAAGATGTTGAGGAGTTTTTAATATTTTTTTAAAAATGACCAAAAATTTTTACTGCCTTTGGGACTTTGCAGAATTTTTTGCCGTAATTTTTGGTCATGCAAAAATTTGGTTCATTCAATAACGGAGTTGCATGAGTTCTTTGCTTGTTTGTGCTTTTTCCGATTTTCCTCTGTAGGGTTGGCTTTGTAGGATCGGAAACTTACTTCTTTGAGCCTGATAGCTTCTTTACACTCAGAATTAAATCAGGACTTTTCCTTAGGCTTGATGCTTTTTACTCTGTTAGGAATAAAAGCACGCATCCCTAGAAGAATCACATATGTGATCATTTCAGCACTGGCATCAATGTCACTATCGAGGAAGCATAGTGACCGACCAGTTAAAGTTTCGGAAAAAAATATTCAGGCCGTCCCAGTTGGCTTTCTCGTATTGCGAAACGGTCCTAGTGGAAAGTTTTTTTTAACTGGATGGGTGGAGTACGAGAAATTAGCTGAAATGACACAATGATCCGAAATGCCAAATGGAGAAGTTAGACACAAGTCAAGAGTATGGGCGGCTTGCCCAGCAACATCCGGTATACGGGTTGGCACATCGATCAGTTGTGTAAGGTGATGTAACCCGGCAAAGAGCTCGACATACCTTCGTTCGGGTGTTGTCTGACCAGAATAGCAGAGCCAATTGGAATTGTGTACATAGAAATCGCCCGCAATAACGATTTCAGTGCGAGGACAAAGGGAAACAATTTTCAAGATGGAATCAGACAGCGCATCAATACAACTCGTTACAAATCGAATTACTGTCGAGATTTGGACTCTTGTAAATAAAACAATAATGAATGACATGCTTGCGGACAGTGAATTTGAGCCACAAGAAGTTAAAGTCCGTGTTGGAACATTGCCCGTATTGGGGAAGGCTCTGGCAAGCAATATCATTCCTAACATAGACCTCGAGACCATGATGGGAAAAGAGTAATGGCACCAAGCTATACCCATGTAGAGCAAATTCTGATAAATCAGTATTTACTCCAACCTGAGTTTCACTTAATGCCAAAACAGCTGGCCTGTATTGAACAGTGTATAGACGTACAAAGAAAGAAAGAAATTGTCTCTTAAACCGTGAACATTAGAATACACGACACAAAAATCATTTACCATTTAAAAATACTTACATTCAAAACAAAACTCTGACTAAGTCGAACTGTGCAGTGAAAATCCAAATTAATTTCTGTAATAAACAAACTGTCTTAGGTGTTTTGCCCATAAGACAACTTGGATACAAAAAATTAATTTAAACATTTAGCACAATAGGACAAATTCAAATGCCCTTGGTCATACGATAAGAAAGAGTCAGTTAAGCACAAAAGTCTTGGGACAGATCGAAATATCACCATGCCACGAAACACTGGTTTGATTTTGGCAGTTTGGGTTAATATTTAGTCGCGTTTGACTCCTAATTGGGTAGGTCCACCGTGAGATTAAGCCCGTAAAGGGCAGGTGCTCACGGTAGGCCTTTCCACTGATCTATAAGACGTACATAGGTGAAAAACAAAAAATATATATTTTTTTTATTTTACATTTTTTTTGTGGTTTTTACATTCTATAATTGATTTGGGATTTATTATTTTTGTTGATTATTTATTATTTATATTTAAATTAAATAAAAATTCCCTACCTCATGTCGGAATCGAACTCGGGTCCGTTGGCACAAATAGTCTGGATCGCTAACCGCTCGGCCAGTGGAATTCGAAGAAATAAATCAGTATCACTTTCATCTAATACCTGGAATCTTCGATGTTTAATATACATATATTATACGTTAATTGAATAACTTCAGATCTGAGAATCGAAATCGTGAGATGTCCAATATTCCACCGAGATATGTAGAAAAACACGTTCAATATACGTATATAAATACGTCATGTTGACAGCAATGTAGTTTGATTCATCTTTATCATTTAGTTGTTTAATACATGTTTTTAGGTTGGTGTAATTCAATATGTTGCACCAGGATATCAACACATGTGTCCCGGCTATTAGGGTTGCTAAACGTCAGCATAACAAAAACGTCGTCATAACGCACACAAAGTGGATAATTCTATATTTCGATTTCACGTCAATCATAAAATTTGGTAATGGCTAGGTATACCTACTACATATAAAAAGGTCAAATGCAGAAAATAAAACAAACGAAATTACGCGTCATTTTTTTCTCAAGCCCATTATGAACAACACAAATCATGTAGCCACAGCCACATCCGATTCCAGCTCAAAATCATAAATTAGTTGAGGTACAATGCAAAAAAAAAATACTTATTGGAGGATCAAAGGATGTAAAAAGGACTTCTTGTTTGAGCAGATGGTTGTTGGTATATTTCTTGAGCTCCGCTGAAATTGATACCAACAACGCTTGCCCCACTATGTTGCCCGCAGATAACCGCGGCGGCGAACCGAACTTTATTGAGGCAAACATTCGCATGCCATATGTTTTTGACAAATAAAGGTGAATCACATCCGCATGGCTCACGTTGAGCCACTTTTGATAATTTTTGGCGCAATGTTGCTGGTGTTGAAAGCACAATTAGTTTGCGGGACGCGACACAAGTCATTGAGATCATTATCTCATATCCTGTCTACAGCTCAATAAAACTAAGTACTTAGACCACTTTGAAACCCTTTTTCTAGAATTATTTCATAATCCAAACAAATACTGAATTCCAATTCACTCCATACTGGAATCAGATAGTCATTTTCGAGAACCGTGCAGTGTGTTTTAATTATAATGTTTCTCAACGTCTCAACCCCTTTGACCTAATATCCTTTCTTTTTCTAAGATTTCCCTTTTCCCGCCACTTATAAGAGAATTATACATCCGTATATTTATTTTGGCGGCAACCAAATCAGGCGCATAATCTTGAGGCAAGAAACAAAAAATTATAGCTTCAGGGAATTTTCCCACGGAGACCAGAAAAAAAGGAAACAATGATCGCACCTTGCTCGACACACGCACCTCGCATGCACCTCGGCTTATTTGGTGCAGGACAATTCTTAAGGTTCATTGAATACTCCTCCTCCATTCAGCCACAATTCATCGTTATGTTGAAGTACATGAAGAACTCTGTGCAGTGTGCGGATAAATAAAAAGGCGCACAAAATAAAACCATTCACGGGATGCGAACAAAAGGGAATAAGGATTCCTTTTGTAAATCTGGAAGTACGTGTGCTATGTGCACTGCTCCAACTCACACAGGCACATGAGACTTGATGAGGGATTAAGGGCACTGCACCAGCAATTTTGGAAAAAAAAAGAATCCTCGACAGAGTGTTCTTCTTTGTCCTGAATCCTGATGGTTCCTTGAAAAAAGATTTATTGGATATGTTGCGCGCCAAAAACCCTAAACACCATAAGGACTTTGCCTTTTGGTGGAAGTAAATTTGGCGCTCTTTCGTACTTTCATATTATGCACCTTGCGCGTGGGACTTCAGATTAGGGATGATATTTCTGTAAGGATAAGGATTAGGTATGCGATGTTTGAATTTATTTTGAAAACACACATTTTAAGGACCATTAGGTTAGATAAACATTTTCGTGACTTCTTAGAGAGTTTGGAGTATGTTACGTTACGTTGCTCTGTTTCCATTTCCGTTTCGCATCCTAAGCCTTGTTTTTGTATTTGACAGATGAGCTATAATTAGCTTAGTTTGTATCGGTGTTTCGTCAAATTAAACTAATAGGACTATGAAACTTCTTTTAATATTGTCAAAAAGGTTGTTTTTAAAAGGGCTAAGGAGGGCATCCCAACTCACGTGCAAAAAAGAAGCCTTTGATGTCAAGGTGTCTTGCAACTTGTTCATCATCGTGCTTAAAAGAGTACTGTAGAACATTCAGGCCAGAAACAAAGACAGAAACTTGCAAAAGTCCGTCTAATAACTCGCAGGTTCAGATGATGTTAACGTATCTTTACATGATAACAGTTGATAACCGTGTTCATCACAAAAGTAATCTGACAGTCGAAATGCTAGCAAGTTTGCAGTGTTTTTTGTTTTGTTGCCATGTTGCAGGAATATGGTGATAGAAAATATAATATTTTCACTATGTGTCTGTAAGGCACATTGGCTTTTTAGAATGCAAGTGGACCCACGTGCGGCTGTAACTTACACTTGGAGTTACAAAAATTGCTTCCCAAACTGAGCAATCACCTTATCCACTGCATCACTGCCGCCCGCATTAATATTTCATATATTTTGCGAAATTTTGATGTGCTTTTTAAAATATGCTGTTTATCTATATATGTATGTACGTAGTCCTGCCATAAGTTCTGTCCCTAACTTATAAGACGCCAAAAAAAAAATTATTGATCTGTTGTTGTTCTCAAAATATATAACGGACAAATGGATACCTTAAGTAACAGTTATGAGTCAGTTGAATTTAATACGCGAAACGATAAACATGAAGTGGGGCAAAAAAGAAAACCGCGTCGCTATTATTGCACTGCACGAATGCAGTAAAACTCCCACTGAGATTTTCGAATTGCTGAAACCACTCAAAATATCGAAAAAAAATTCATCTATCGCACTATAAAACGGTACAACGAGATCTCCTCTGTTGATGATAGAGCAAGAAGTGGCCGACCTCGCCAAAGTAGGACGCCATTAGTGATCAAAGCAGTTGCGGAAAGAATCCGAAGAAATCCCCTTCGCAAACAGAAAATTATGGCTCGAGAAATGGAAATACCCACAAGAACGATGTCACGCCTCATAAAACAAGACCGTAGAAGTACTGGACAACGCCTGACTGAGGCTCTGCGCAAGATAAGAGCGACAAGATCAAAGATTTTGCTTCAAAGACACGCAAACGGAGGACACAAAAATATTCTTTTCACAGATGAGAAAATTTTCACAGTGGAACGGAAATTTAATCGCCAAAACGCAGGATTTACGCCCATAGCTCCAAGGAAGCTGCTGAAAAGGTTGGAAAAGTCCAAAGAGGCCATCATCCAGCTTCAGTGATGGTTTGGTGGGGAGTGTCGTATGACGGTGTTACAAATTTGCATTTTTGTTAGCAGGGAGCATCAACTATCAAAGTGATGTTTTAGAGAATGTTGTGAAGCCCTTAACTAACACCTTATTTGCGGGCAAGCACTGGATTTTCCAGCAAGACTCTGCTCCGACTCACAAGGCAAAAACCACCCAACTTTGGCTTAAGGACAATTTACCGGTGTTTATCGCCGCTGAAGATTGGCCCTCGGGCAGCCCGGGTCTTAATCCGCTGGACTACCGTCTATGGAATGTCTTGGAGGAGAAGGCTTGCTGTAAGCCTCACCGAAATATTGAGTCTCTTAAAGCTGATTTGGTGAAGAAAGCAGCTTCGCTACCACTGGAAGTCGTGCGTGCGGCGATAGACGAATGGCCGTATGAAAGTGTTTCAAGGCTAAGGGTGGCCACTTTGAATAATTTCCTAAAAAATTTTAACGTCAATTTAATACAAAATAAATATCGTAAAAAGAATTTTGATAACTTGTTTGTATTTGTGTGAGGAACAGAACTTATGGCAGGAATACGTATATAAAAATGATTCGTGGTTTGTTCGGATGCTTAAAACTTCAAAACCACTGTACCAATTAGGATACTGCGGGCTTATTCGAAATTGTCCCGCGAAGGTTTAGGATAAAGAAAAGTCGGAAAATTCTCAATAGGTGGCGCTGTAGTTACACATTTCTTATTTATAGTCGGATTTGATTCAAAATTACACAATTTAATATTTATAATCTAAAACGTATAAATTAAAAAGAATTATGTATCTGTTTTCAATATGAAAATAGTTTTGACGGGTCTTTTTGATGATATTTGTACTTGCGATAATAGGTACTATGAGGTAAAAAAATCTAACAATCAAACATGACATTACGGTGATAGAGAAGTCAAAAAAAAGTGCGTGCGTATACAAAGTACACATGTCAGAAGTGAGATAATTTTGGCGATCTAATTTTTAAATCTCGTTTATATTTATCCTAATCCAAAGATTTAAATTTCCGGGACTTAGAGAAAGGGAAAAAGGAAGATAATATGTTAGGATTTAATGAATTTAATTGTAATTAAAATACAAAAGTTTCGAAAATTAATACAAATTATAAATTTAATATATTTTTTTGAGTGTTTCACACTCTCGCACTGTCTACAATTTTTGGCATTCTGATCTGAAAATGAAAAATAATTTAAATAATTGAAGAGAATTAGATAGATATTATTTCTAATAGATAAGGCTTTACAAAATTTGCGTAGTACGCAGCTTGCTCAGAGATTTGATATTTGAAATATATCTTACAACTGAAAAATGTTTTGGAAGTTAATAAATATATTTGAATTGAAAAAAATCAAATTACATTTGAAGGAAAACTATGATAAAAAACCTTCATTCGATATATTTTATAAAAAAAAAAATGACTATATTAAACTTACAAACTAGAGGAATTGCCAAGTTGGTATATAAGTATTTTATAATTGAATAATACAATACATAATATTTAAGAAGAAATTATTAAATTCGCATAAATAAATAAAGAAATAAATAAATACATAAATAAACAAACAAATAAACAAATAGATAAATGAATAAATAACAATAACAATTATTAAATACAAATAAATAATTACAATTTCGATTTTACAAACATTGATATTATGGACTTACTAAATTTTGTATTAACATATTATTTAAATCACTACATCTTAGATAAAATCTTCGGTTGAGAGTTTCAATTTTTCTTGTAACTTGATGAACTCCAGTTTGATCGTGTAAAAGTTGGGTGGAAAAATGCCAAGAAAAATTTGCCATCATTTTTAATGTTTTGTTCTGAGAAACTTGCAATTTTTTTATGTGTGTTTTTGCACAAGTTCCCCATACTGGACATGCATAAACAATAATAGCCTGGAAAATTACTTTACAGATAATAATCTTATTGAACTGACTCAGGGGTGATTTCCTACATACAAGTGGGTATAGCATTTTAGTGGCAATACTTATTTTGCTAAGAGTATTTGTAATATGGTCCCGAAAAATTAATGTCTTGTCTAAATATACACCAAGATATTTGACAGAATCAACCCACGGGATATCACAGTTATTTATCTTAAGCTGATTAATTGGTAAAGCACAGGCTTTTCTTTTCCTGGTGAAAAAGATTGCCTGTGTTTTTTCAGCGTTTAGTCTTACTTTCCATGTTATAAAATAATCATGAATTTTATTGAGAGCATGTTGCAAATCATTCTCTTTACTTGAACTGTGAATGGCGGTATCATCGGTAAACATTGCTATTTCACAGTTCCATATTTTTGGAAAATCAGCAACATACGTAATGTACAATAATGGACCTAAAACTGACCCTTGAGGTACCTCCGATGTAGTATTTTTAACGGAGGAGTGCGTTCTATTTAAATTAACGTGAAATTGCCTGTTTCTAAGGAAGCTTTGTATTAATTTTATTATATATAAAGGACAACCGAATAACTTGAGTTTATGAAGTAGACCATCATGCCATATGCTATCAAAAGCCTTTTCAACATCCAGAAGGACAAGACCCGTTGATTCTTTTGCATACATTTTGTCTTTAACATGTTTGCAAATTCTAAGAACTTGATGTGTCGTACTATGACCATGCCTGAAACCAAACTGTTGGTTTGGCAAAACCTTGGAAGACTCGATAAAATCCAGAAGTTTAATTTTTATAATTTTTTCTAATATTTTGCTAAAACTACTAAGGAGGCTTATTGGTCGATAACTATTAGGGTTGTTTGGTGGTTTTCCTGCCTTGAGGATAGGTATGATTTCCACTGTTTTCCATTTGCTTGGAAAGTATTTTAACTTTAGACAAGCGTTAACAATAAAACATATAAAGGATACACCAACCATTGGTGGCTCCTTAAAGTAGGAATTTTTCAGAGTATCTACTCCTGGTGCTTTATTGTTCCGCATACCTTGAATTATTCCTTTAATATCATCGTTTGTGGGAAAAACATCTACTGGCAAAGGTTCATCAATACTGTTAATAAAGTTAATTGACTCACTTACTAGTCCGTTAACTGAGCTGGTTTCATTTACTAACGGATTATTAAAATTTTTTTCAAACAATCCCGCAAAAATGTCAGCTTTTTCTTCACAGGTTATCAACAAGGAATCATTGTGTTCTAAGTGAGGAATAAATTTGTTTTTTTGTTTTAAGAACCTTGGCTATTTTCTTATTATTAAGTTTATCACTCCATTTTTTGTTTCTGAACTTTGAAATTTCAAAAGCTATTTGTCTTGTGTATGTGTTCATTTCATTGAAGTCCTATACCTGTCTATATCTTTGCCACTGGCTTCTTAATCTATTTCTTTGCTTGATTAAATTCAAGATATATTGAATAAGAATTGTTGTCCTTGTCGTTTTTGATTTCTTAGGAACAGACTCATTAACACTTTCCAATAATGAATTGGTAAAATAATCAATGTTTTCATCAATTTGATGGGAACTACTTATACTATCTATATCACAGGTTGTATTTCTAAGGCGTTGTTTCATTGTTGTTCTAAATCTATCCCAATTTGCCCTTTTAAAATCTAAGTATTGCACATCTTTAATTCTACCATTAAGAATAATATCACAGTTTATTGGAATATGATCCGAACTCAGAGCGTTGACAGCTATAGGTTGGGTAACGATTTCTGGTGAGTTCGTTATAATCAGATCTAAGGTTGATGGCAAAGATTTTTTTGTTGGTTGGAAAATATGTTGGACCATTAGGATAGAGTAAACTTATAGGATAACGCATAGTTATATCTAGCTGTAAGTTACCCCACTTATTTGCCCTATTACAACCCCAATTACGATGCCGGCTGTTGAAATCACCCCCGAGTAAAAACTTTTCATTACCTGTTATAAGCTTTCTTAAATCATTTTTGAAAAAAGCCAATTTTTTGTGCATTTGAGGCTCCACCAGGAAAATAAATAAAAACAATTTAAAATTTGTTTCAAAAATATTAGTTTGGTATTAATTTATATACTAAACACTTTAACTACGATGGCAACTCCACCTCCGACCTCTTCATCATTACGATCTAGTCTATGGCAGTAATAATTATTGTGCGAGAAAGAGATGCCACGTTTCACACACAATACATCACCATCATTGTTACAAAGAAAATTGAAAAACTCAGTACACTTGTATCGAATACTTTTGGCATTCCAACAAAGAACATTAAGAGAGTTTAATTTACTTGACATGATTGTACAAATATTTGGTCGCAAGCTGCGTTATAACATTAAATTGTTCAAACTTAGACTTACATACACTTAGCTTAAAGAATTATTATTATTAAAATATATTTATTTTACATATTTTTAAAAATAATATAGTAAAATTTCAGATGATGAATATTAAGTTAAAATTCCTCGTCACTTGTTGTAAATAGTTAAAATAGCGAACCTTCATTTAAATTTATACAAAATAATTGTGAATTAATTATTATTAGGTATAGAAATTCTATTTTTGAAATTCAAATTTCGTAAAGAGAATTTATGAAACATTAATATTTTATATTTTATTGAAATATAATTTATTGAAATCTCAAATGACAAATTATAAATAAAAATGCCACGTGTTTTTTGTAAATATTAAAATTTCCTAACCTTCAAACGAATTATAAATAAGAAATTTTATATGAACAAAAAGAATACAAATACTCTGAATAACTGCTTAGAATAGGACGATTTACAAATTAATCACAAATTATTTATTTATAAATTTAACTCACTCTACACACTGTATACATACTAATGATAATGCAAATAAATAAAACAGATCTGCGTTTACTCACTCGCTTGCTCTCTACTCACGCTCCATGGCTATGTGCTTCATGCTACGTTCGCCCGTTCTCACTCTCTCTCTCAATCGGTCTCAATCGCTCTCTACCTATTCTAAGACAAAAACGTTGCACATTTCCGTGTCAATAGTTCTGTTTTATCCGTAAGAAATTTACCCTCATGCGCGTAAAGAAGTTTCACTTCAAAAAGTGGGTCCGGAAATTCCGTCCGTCTGTCTGTCTATCTTTTCGCACCTCTACAGCCTAAACGGATGGGCCGATTAGCTTCAAACTTGGTATTTAGTATTTATTTGGTAGTATCTCAGGGAATGTTTTTCATTTTTGTTCTAGGTCGAAAAATAACCGTACCTGCTATGCAATCATTAACAAAAAGTTTGATTTTCTCGAAAACGGCTCTAAAGATTTTGATTAAACTTTCAGGGTGCTATTTTTTTACAACAATACATCTTTAAGTTAGAATGAATTTTTCGAAATTAGTTCTATACGAGTTTTTCAAATGCGGTCTTATCGTAAACCAATACTCCGATTTCAATAAAATTTTGCACACATGAAGTCATTTATAATTCAATTAATATTGTACTTCAAAATGTTCAAAAACTTATTTTCGATTATTAAATTTTCCATAAAAAAAAAATTCTTTTCGAAATACTTTGAAAACGGGTTGATTGAATTTTTTTTAAAATACGGTGCCAGTTATAGTGATCAGGAAAACGTATCAGGAAAAAAATTCAAATGGATATTTCATTATGTTTTCATATGATTTTAATCACAATTACTATCTAATCGTATTTTTTGCCAAAAAAATATTCAATTGAACAAATAGTTTTTGTAAAAAATGTATTAATTAATTTTCCTGATGAAATAGTTGCCGACTAAGGCGGCACTCGTTGAAAAGGTAATTTTTATTTTTATTGTGTAATTGCAATGCATATCAATTTAATAAAAAAAGAAAATGAATGTGTACTGTGTTTTTTTGTTGACATACGAATTTGGCACAATGCCACGGATACCAACCTTGGGGAGTTAAATTAAAATTAAAAAGTGAATTATATGAAGTGAATATAGCGTTTTATTGGGACTTCCATTACTGCGCTAGCTATAGATTACCAATAAAACACGGCTATGATATTTTTTGTATTTTATTATTATTATTAAGATTGTTTGAAGAGTTGAAAGCCCTTCTGAAAGTGGCCTTCAAGATATCTGAAAGATGCAACTGGTTCCATAGGCTTAGAGACCACTTTGACAAACTGCGAAAAGTTCAACTTCAGTTCAACTCAGTGCTTGGGCAGAAAGACATCCGGATATAAACAAATCCTTAAATAATTAAATCCTGCTAACCTTCAAGTAAAGATTTTTTTCTACATTGCAGGTGGTTGACATTTTTTTCCAAACATTGCAAAACTTTATCTCAACTTATTATATTCACTAATTTCACTAACCTATTGTGATATTTTGGCCTGGGGTTCAACAAATAAAAGTCAATCAAAATTCCAAAATAATACAACAAATCTCCTTATTTTATGAAACACAACGTCTTTCAGTTTAAAAAACACCAAATTTAACTTATTTCACAATTCAAATACATTTTTATAATTCAACACTTTTTATTTAATCTCAATTCAATCACTTTTTACTAACGCTTCCAGCGGTTAACAAATCCACTTTTAAAAATTAACTGAACTCTCAATCCCATCTACTCTTGTATTTATACAAATTTACAAGCTTCTGGAAGCTTCCGTCTGATTCTGGCACAATCTAAGCTTTCGGTACTACTTCGAGTCTCGAATTAGTATTTCAAGTTCGATTTAGTACTCAGTCAAAACATATTGCATACTTTTAGGGGCATGGTTGTTGTACATAATACACGTTGGTTGTTTTACACAATGAATCCAACAGATGTCGTTAATTTACAAAATGTATCCTCCGAATATCTAAACTTGTTGCCACATCACACTATTTATCGTTAATTATTGTCGTTTAAAATCTTACTGGTATACACTTACCAATAAAACACGACTAAAAGGTTGATTCAGTGTACCAACATTAAAACACTACTACGGCTCAACTCATTGCTATTTTATAAACACGGGTAAATTAGGAATGTTTGTTCTGGTTGATTCTCATCAATTTATATATCTAAACAAATTCAAATAAATTGAAAATTATGAATTACTTACTAAGGTTCTCAGACCTATTAAGCGCGTTGGCGCCATTATGCTCGATTTCCGGAAATGTTGTTCAGCTCCACCCAACTCTTGTCTAGTTGTTCTGATTCTTCCTTGACTGTTCTATGCCATATGCCAACACCTCTTCCTTCTTGGGAGAACGGATTCCACTGCATTGTCTTAGTTGCAATACACTCTTTGGCTTTTCGAAGCATATGTCCGATCCACCACCACTTTCATCATCGTATGAAAAAGGCGATGGGTTTCAGACCCGTCCTCAAGAGGAGATCTTCGTTGGATATTCGATAGGGTCAGAAAATCCTAAGGATGTTTCGTAAACATCTATTAACGAACGTTTGTAAACGTTCCTTATGACAGGACGACACCTGATATAACTTACTTATAGCAAAACGGATTCTATATTCGAGCGAATCAGTCGTAGCTTGGTCCCTAAGCTGAGAGAGTTATCCCTCCAATAGGGACTTGACAACTTTGAATTAATTTGTTAGCGCACCCTTTCACTAATCATCAAACTGTCATTGTCAATGTATTCAGTGAACTCAACATTTTCATCATGGACACGAGCGAGCAACGTCTGCAAATTATAAAAATTTTCTACCGAAATTCGGAGTCGGTGACCGCAAGTTTAAGAGCGTTGAATTGTTGAATTGTTGAATTTCATCGCAAAATCATCTTCAGTGACGAAGCTCATTTTTGGCTCAATGGGTTCGTCAATAAGCAAAATATGCATTATTGGTCGGCTGAATATCCACATTTGCTTCATAAATACAAAAATAAATGTTTGGTGCGGTTATCATGGCGGCGGCGTTATTGGGCCATATTTTTTCGTCGACGATAACGATCGTCACGTTACTGTGAATGGCAAGCGTTATCGCGCCATGATTACCGATTATTTTTGCCCTAGGATGACATGTGGTTTCAACAGGATGGTGCCACAAGCCAGAGAGCACACCTTACAATCGATTTATTGAAGAGTAAGTTTGATGAGCGTGTTATCTCAAGAAATGAGCCAGTCGTTCGTGCGATTTAACACGTTAAGTCATTGGCAGACGAGCAGAGAGTCGTCTATGGCTTTAAAAAGATGTTGTTTTCAGCTTCGAGCACCAGTCAACTCTTTTGCTCTGTTGATTTGTTGTCGCAACTATTTGCAGTATCCGCTTTCTCAGCCAAAGTGTTGAAGCGCTGATACGCTTGCCATGTTGCACAGTGCGGTAAACCTCTTTCTTTTTCATGGCTGTACGAGGATTCCAGTTTGTATCTTTCTTCTTCTTGTGCTACTGTTATGCGAACCTTCAGTTCTTGACGTTCATTGATCCGCTCCTAAGTTTCTTCGAATAAACTTCGAAAAAATTCAATCTTTCCCAGGAATTTTGATTCGCGGTCCCTAAAACCTCAAAAAGTTTCCTTGTTTCTGAATGGTTCTCTAATTAATTAAGGAATACCTAACTGGTGTCAGTTTTTTTGTGTCTCAGTGGTAAGCAATCAACTAAACTGTAAAAGAAGTCATCTTCAAAATTGAAACAATGAAGTGTATAAGTAACCTTAACAAATAAAGAATCTCTTCACCCAAACAGGATGTGCTCCTGGTATTTCTTAAGAGATAAAGATGTATAATTTACTGCGACGTAACTCCAGTATGATGTTTACAATCTTAGAATCCCATATCTTCTAGAATCTAGCTAGACTATCTGTGTGTTAAGATTTTGGATTGTTTGGATAACATAATTGAAAATGCACCTTAAAACATTTAACCAGCCGTTCAAGCGCATTCCATTCCCATATATACACAGTACCAGGACCCTTCATCTAGCACAGTGTCGCTCCGGATGTGTGGAACCAAAAAAAAATCTACATGCGCGCCGGAAACTATATCAACACAGCGAGTGTAAGTGTACTGTTGTTTGTTCATTAGACGGGAAACGTTAATCTAAAATAGGACTACTATTTTAAACACAGGACTGGTTGCATCTTTTATTTAAGGTAGATGCGATTGCTCATGCCGCAGTGATGATCATGAAGAGGCGATGCTCCTTCTGCCACATTGCGTTGACATGTTAAAAGCAAACGCACAGCGATTTTTCTATCACCACGCGTATAAAGAGTAACCATATGGACCTCTCTGCGTGGCATGTGCCACATAATTATTTGAATATAATCTTAAGGGAAAATTATGGCGGGTTTTTTTTCGAGTGGAAGCACATACATCCCGACCAATCCCAACAGCTGTACCGATGCAAACATCTTGTTGCCTTTCCAAGCCCAGTCCCATTGCCAGTCATCGTCATTAGGTTATGGATTCCACGGAATTTGAATTGAACATTCACCGATAATGCAGGATCATATAGCTCCGGTGAAACATATCATTAATATGTGGTCACTGCCCTTTTCCCCCTTTATTTTCCGAAAGAATAGGGAAATTAAAATACAACAAAGGAGTGGTTGAAGGAGGAGAGAGCAAAGAACGAAAAACCGAATCGAAATCGGATTTTCTGGGAGTGCGGTTTTGAATTACCAATTTAGTGGAACAACAACATCTTTTCAAGAAGTTGTCCTTTTTACGACGGCCGGACAAGTAAAACACGAAAATGGATAAATGGTCAGTAGAAATGCGTTAAGGGGCATGTTGCACAAACAAAATAATGGTTAACCCTGGGTTCGGAGTTAAGCTGACTGCCGACTAGATAGGAATCGCATCGGTAATGTTAATAGCGAATCATCATCATCTTGAGTGATAGACAGTTGGCGTGTCAGATTACTGAAAGGTGATAGACATTATGGCGATCGGCGTGGCATGCTCATCAAGGTATGGAAACAGTTGAAGGTGATGGAATCAATAGTTTCAACTGATTCAAGATGTTCTGTTTGTTTTTTTTTAATGTAGGCGTTTTACCTTTTTTGATGATTATATGACTGTTCTGCGTTCCTTTACTACTGAAGTTTATGGTATAATTATTGAAAACAGTAGCGTCATATGTTAAGACAGTATTCAAGCCACTAGACGTCATCGAAAGGATCAACATTTGATAAAATATAAATAAAAACAATACAAATAATTTATTAAAATTTGTAATATCTTCTTTAATACAAGTTTCGTATGACCTCCACTAGTACCAAAACTCCACACTTAATATCTGCACCTTAAGGCGCCACCTGCGGGGTATGGCAGGTCGATCTCAGAAAACGTCGCATCGGCAGGTCTTCTGCTTTTGAATTGTTCTATGTTGAGGTGAACTATATGCAGATGTCGTTACATTTCTTTGATCCAGGAGTTTTTATACACAAGCGAATGTTTGAAGGGAGCATTCTATTGGCATTTTTTTTGTTCAAGATGATATTCTTAATCTAGAAGGCTTTCGCTCCTTATTGGATCACATTTTGTCACTCTTGCTGTCATGCGAAGAAACAAAATTTCAGCTGGCTTCAATTAACTCTCATATACGTACATTGTCTAACACCTAGTTGATTGTCCAGCCTTTACACTTAAAAGGCTGGACAGCTCGTGAAAAGGCTTTACGTGAGCATCTGCCTATTAAGACTTAATCTCACCGTGGGCCTACCCACTTAGGAGTCACCTTGGGGCGCAACAAAACCCCTAGAGTGGTTCGCCAAACCACTCTAGTTGCAAATAATGAATTTGTTACGGTAAATCCATTCTCCTTGCTAATTGTTGTTGTTTTATTAAAAACCGATTCCACGATTTTGGAAAAAAAATTCACAATTGTTTCAGCATTTTTTAAAGAAATAAAATACTGTTTAATTGTTTTGCGTTGAAAACTATTTTACGTATTTTTTTTAAGCAAAAAAAAAAATCAAAAAAAAATCGAATAAAAACTTTGAGTTTCCTTAATATTATTTAAATTTTATTCGAAAATGTGACCGCACATAAGAGCAAGTACGTGCGATCCAGTCGTGCAATTTATTTTAAAACCGCGCAAATGCATAACTTGCATTGCAGTACCTATAATCGGAAGTAGAAATTAGTGGATAAAAGGAGATGCCGATGCATATTGGTTTTAAACTTCTAGACATCATAATGCGATGGGAAAATTGAGTTAGAAAAAACATTACACATTCAAGTTGTACGGTTGAAAAACGAATCTCTGTACTTATCAGTAAAGCTGAAATTGGGCTCCAGGGTAAATTATTGGGCATTCCTGGAAGCGTGAGTATTTCAGTAAAATTGTGGGGTAAACTTTCTCTAGATTCTAGAGCATTGACCGTAAAAATAACGTTTTCTACCGAGAGAGACAAGAAACATTTCGTTGATGTTCTAATGACGTCATCGTCTCTAATCATTTTCAATGCTCTCCTTTGAATAATCCAAAAGACTTAAGTAAGTTGAATGAACACCCGCCCATATATGGGAATTGTAATATATATTTTGGACGGATTAAAGTTTTGTAGATAGTAGACAAATCAGAAGGGGAAAAGAATTTCTTACATCGTTTGAGGAAATCCAAATATCTTGCGGCATTTTTGGCAGCATCCTATCCGTACGCTTCCCTGGTGGTGCACAATCTTTGAATTCAAATACTTCTTTCTTTTGTGTTAACGTTAATTTAGAGAAATCTTTATCGCCTTATCGTGGTTGTCTATCGAATGTTTTTTCAAAATCAGCCAAAAACCGCACTGGTCGTCAGAAAACCTTATTATAATTCGCAAACGGGCATCGAATACCCTTCTTGCTCTTCATGGTGTGGGACATCATCAGCTAGCCTTGTAGCTATCGCAATTTCATATAATACCCTTCCCCTCGGAGATTTGAAAGAAGGTAACTTTCCCTTAACTGAAGAGTTTGGAGATGATAAATTTGGACATGAGAATCATGAGCCATCTAGACCTGATGTGTCCTATCTTTTTCCAGAATCCAATCGCTACCTTAGCACTAAATTCTTGAACTGTGATGCCGGGGACTTCCTTCATAAAGCCTGTTAACTAACTTGCCTATCTCGTCCCCAAAATTCTGTATGCAAAAGAAAAGACAGTCTTGTTGGACGAACACTTCTCTCGAAATAACTTTGCAATCTTTTACTATCGGATTCATGGAACTGGCTTCCAAATGGTAGTCGACCTGAGGTTTGCTTCCACCACTGTTATAAGTGAGGTTCTTTGAAATGTACAGTTTATTTTTAGTTTCTTTAAGTTAACACCACAGCTGGACAGTTAACATGTAACCCAATAGTCTTTTTTTTTTTGTTTTGGAGAGCTCCAGCTATTCGCACCCACGATGAGCAAGTTCAGATACCATGTTTAGGTTCATATCTCTCAGACTCAGCTCCAATTAATCCGTCGAGAACAGAAATTCGTTTCAACGAATAAAATTTGGATTTATGATCTCACCACCCCCACCCATAAAAAATCAAATTAATAAGCACGAGTGCAACAAGCACCATCCTTAACTGGGAATCGTCATGGCACATTAAACTGCAGATGGACAAAAGACATGCAGTTTTGCGAAGTCAAATGGATTGTCAACAAAGCCCGAACGGAGTAAGTCACGGTCTGTGTAATTTAAGTGATTGCTGTTACCCATCATCAGTCGTTTGGAACAACGAACTGTGGATCTGGTACTTATCCTCGTTTGTCTGTCTTGAAATTCTTGAAGATATTCCAATGTTTGATTAATAAATAAAGACAAACTTTGCTCAAAGTCAAAAGGAGGGGAGCTGAGAAAGTTTTTAATGCAAAGCAATTTTTTTTTTCATTTTCCACTCACTGGACAATTTGTGTACTCACCTAGAGTATGTCTGGAATTTGGCGCCAACGACTTCGACAACACGGTGGAACAATGCCTTTGAAAAAGCTGGAAGTTCCCACGTCCCACCACCACCGGGTTGATCTAAGTTTCCCGCTTGGGTGCGAATCACACGATTCATTCGAATGCACTTTCTATGTGTCAGACGTCGTCGTCGTCATTGCATAGGTAGACATCCAAGAGACTCACCTTGATTCTGTTTTCCGCTTCGCTGGGTGGCAGTCGTTTTTATGGATTCGTTTAGCAGGGAGGAGTAGTTGAAAAATTGTTTGTCCATCTCATGCTGGTCATTCTTGAAATCAAAATACGCGATTCCGCAGCACTACAAGCTGACATGCCCCACCGGAGCCTTTGTGGGCATTCTTCCCGAATCTATGCTATGGGAACAACAGGCTGCGTTTGTTCAATGGAACCAACATCATAGTGGCATAATTACGCCACCTCATGCACAGGTTACACGAGTGGGAAAAATTCCGATTTAATTACTGAAAACCATCGCAAACGCATTTTTGTCCCAGTCCGACTGGGTGATGTGAATCAATGACCGGAGCTGCCCGCGTTTTCACTTTTACCGAACCAGCGATGCAAGGTGCTGGTTGGGCAATAAAACTTTCTAATTAATTAATGGCACGAACACGAATAGAAAAATCGTAACAATTAGTTTCAGTTGGAGGGCATCGCGTGGGATTTATTTAACTTCCGCACAGATTTGGCCATGTACACTTGTGGGTCATCAGAAAATTCTTTATTTATAATTTTTTTGATAATGGCGAAGCCGAATTTTCTTTGACTGATACACTTTACATGACATTACGATAATAGGGAAGGTGAAAAAAATGGTTCCGGAAATTCCTAACGTCTGTCTGTCTGTCTGTCTGTTCGCGCCTCTACAGCCTAAACGGATAAGCCGATTTGCTTCCAACTTGGTATTTAGTATTTACTAGGTATCAACTCGGGGGTGTTTTTCATTTTTGCTCTAGGTCGGAAAATAACGGTACCTGCCATACCATCTTTAACAAAAACTTTGAATTTCACAAAAACGGCTCTAAAGATTTTGATAAAACTTTCAGTGTGCTATTTTTTTACAACAATACATCTTTAAGTTAGAATGAATATTTCGAATTTTTTTCTAAAACGGTACCTCTCATATAACCGGTTTTTTTAAATTCGGTTTTATCGTAAACCATTATCCCGATTTCAATAAAATTTTGCACACATGAAATCGTTTATAATTCAATTAATATTGTATTTTAAAATTTTCAAAAAACTGTTTTTTCGATTCTATTAAATTTTCCAAAAAAAAAAAATGGTTTTCGAAATATTTTGAAAACGGGTTGATTGGATTTTTTTAAAATAATTTTCCCAGATTTATTGCATACTTTGTTTTTCCGATACAAATCTTAAACCAATTAAAAAATTAAAGAATTTTCGAAAAAAAAAATATTTTTTTTTATTTTATTAGGTATATACATATATGTATATGCAGCTCCAAAGCAATTATCCAGCATAATTTTCTAATGTATAGATCCTTTTAAGTAGAGGTAAACAAAGAATATTCACGAAGAAAGGCGATCAGCGCTGGAGTTCCACAAGGTTCCAAGTTGGGCCCCATACTATTCAACATTTACACAGCTGACCAGCCTAACAACATCCCAGGAGAGTTGAAGATCATATAGCAAACTTGTGAGACTACTACCTTAAATGGGGACTAAAGATAAATAGTGATAACAGCGAGCTTATCTGCTTCAGAATCCCAACAACAGCAACAAGAGGTCGGAGAGGTTTCGCATCACGCTGTATCAAGTATCAAGCTACCATATAACACAGTGATAAGGACAAAGACAACAGCAAAATACCTTGGAGTCAATTTCACTGAGCAAGTACGTGCGATCCAGTCGTGCAATTTATTTGTTAAATAAATGTTCGTGTTTCCGGCGGATTTTTGATAAAAAAATTCTAAATTATCCCCATTTCAGGTTTCAGATAGTTTTTTAGCTTTGAATGCTGAAAAAAATCAATATTTTTATGATTCATATGTATTTTTTCCTCACCTAATTGAACTCACGAATTTTATTTGCGATTATAGGGACAAGTATATATATGTTATCCGGCTGCAATGCATCGCTTCAACTCCTTCTGGAGCATAGGGACAAGTATAGGATTCGTGAATATACAAAATTTAAATAACAATCAAACATGGCATTACGATCATAGAGAAGATTAAAAATGTTAGTGGCAAAAAATGTCTGTCTGTCTGTTTGTCTATCTATCTTTCTGTCTGTCAGTATGTAAAACGAGCTGCAGCCTAAATGGCTTAAGCGATTATCTTCAAATTTGGTGTGTTTGATTCGTTTGGCATTCTTCAGAGGAGAAATTAAAATGTATGACCGTTAAGGAAAAGCTTATTTTTCTCGAGCTGTTTCCAACGATTTTGATGATTTTTTTCTAGAATTTTTTTGTAAGTATTAACTACCATGTTATAGAAACCAAATTTACCGGAAAAGTCTATTAATGGTACCTTTCTTTTAACGGTTTTTTTTTTAATTTTTGACTTTCTCGGTAACGGCTAAATGGATTTCAATAAAATTTTATGTTAAAAAAAAACCTAGATAGCGAAATCAATTCTGCATACCAACATTTTGAAAAAACCATTATTTCTATTTATAATTAATTTTTGATTTTTTTTTTGAAAATTCAATATTTTTAAAACTTATCAAAACAAATATTAAAACATTTAAAATCAGGTAATGTCAATAAACGCTAAAAAACTGCTTACCAAAATCTCAGAAACTTTTTTTCAAAAAACTAAAAATATAAAAACAGGATTTTATCAAAACCGTTCCTATAATTTTCAAAATACTTTTCCCATAAATTCTTTGTTATATAAGACGTGTGATGGCGTACTTCATTTTTACTAAAAACCGTAAAGTTTTGTGGTTTAGATACTTTTTTTTAAGTTTAAATTGTGTTATTTTCAACGTAAACGTTCTTGCCTTCCAATGTAATAAGTCACATAAGAGCAGGTACGTGCGACCCAGTCGTCGTCTTAAAAGATCTTAACATTCACAAATCCTGAAGAGGTGTTCTTCAATGCTGGCATACATATATCGGATAAATCAGCCAAAACAATATCCAAGCTATTTTTGATGTCAGTTCCTCACAGGAGGCAGTACCCCGGAAAAGATTTCAACAATAAATAAAATTGGGCCTCGACTGGAATTTATTCGAGCCAGCGGCCACTTCCCCGAAATCATTTTTAAGCGTAAGATTCTTCGGCAGATTTTTGGCCCTAACTGTGTTAACGGGAGTTTTTTTTTACTAGATTGTGGTTTTGAACCAATTTGCATATTTGTAAATCAGCGATTTGGTCAAAAATGTTAGGTAACACGTAAGAGAAAGTACGTTCAATTAAGTCGTGATGGATGAATTCTTGAAAGCCAAGCTTTGTTCTCTCAAATCATGGAAATAATAGTTGTAACGTTTGTCAAAATTTAATTTTTTTTTCATCAGATAAAACAACGGTATGTAATTCTCGAGTCCACCTGATGTGACTTGTTGTAAAATGAAGCCGCTGGATTTTACGTGTCGCATTCAGTCGTAGTTTCCTCTTCATTTTTTCATGGCGAATATGACTGGCCTTCTGTATCACGCGATAAACAGACGATCTGTTAACTGCTAACACTGCAGTTTCTGCCTTAATTTAACTTATGGAGAGCCTTGAATTTGAAGCAGCTCTCAGTATCATTTGCCTTTCCTGACATGTGTTGCGTTGCTGAATCTTCCTTTGCGGTTTGTTTCCATACTTCTCCGGGTCCTTAATAAAGCTTTGTACAACAGTGGCGCCTCTTCCAATCTTGCTGATGGATTTTCCTTGTTTCGAATTTGGCCTATTTCCTACTAGCCCAAGAGGTCATCCGCGTACAATGGATGGAACAGTTTTCAATAATTGATGGAAGTTCATTGACATAAATAGAGAAAAGTAAAGGACCAAGTATTGAACCCTGAGGTACACCAGTAACATTAGGGAGAAAATCAGACAACTTATCACAAATTTGTGATGTTGCTTCAATAAGAGAAGATCAGTCGAGCCAGATTGCTTTGGAGTGAGCATGGAATTTCTCTTAAAATAAAATTTAATTTGCTTCTGAAGAATTTTTTCAAAAACCATTGACAAAAGGGGTAAGACAGAAATAGGCCTAAAATCATCACCTTTTGCACTTTTGGGAAGCGGGATGATTTCAGCCAACTTCCAGAGTTTCGGGTACTCATGAGACATGAGAATAGTATATTGAAAACGAAAGTCAGGAATGGCAGAACAATCGGCAGAATCATTTTTAAAAACTTGGGATAAATTTCGTCCAACCCAACTGCATTCGACTTTATAGAAAGTATACTTTCGACAATCAGCATTATCTACTGAACGAAACCCGAAACCAGATACGTCAGATTGGTACATAAAAGAAAAAGGATTTACGCTCACGAAAGGTAAATGCTGAGATGGCACAGAAACGAAAGATTTGTTGAGAGCATTACCATCTACTCTCTAAAAGTACTGGAGAGCTCTAGGAAATGCCACCCCGGTGGTCCTAAGATAAATGAAAGGAAAACCACTATGTGCACCTCCTCGCGGTAGAGAGCGGGTAACGCTAACGCACAAGGGTACCAAAAGTTGCCAAACGGCGGAACGGGAATATATTTTACATGAAAAATGACAACAAACGGAAATAATTCCCCAGGGGTAACCATACTTCGGTAAATCCTCCTACGGCCCCGGCTGTAGTAAACCGCACATTGGATTTGGGGGTGCGGCAAATTTCATGTACAAATAATGATCGAGTCGTCACAAATAATGAATCAGCAACAAGATCAAGAAATTCTTCAGATTCAACACGCACCAGGAAGGTACGAGCAGGTAGAACGTGAAATGCTTCGGCATAACATCAGCATTCTGGGAGTGAGTGAAACCAAGTGGAGAGGAAGAGCTGAATATACTGCACAATCGGGACTTACGAGAATGTTGTACTGGCGAAGAGGAGGCAGATAGAGGTCCAAGACTCAATGGTGTGGGCATCATGCTGACTAAGGAAGCTTTCAAAAGTCTAATTTCCTGGAAACCGGTTTCGGTGAAGCTTATGACCGCAAGGTTTACCTCTAAAATCCGAAAAGTCACACATATTCAATGCTATGCTCCAACGAATGACGCTTCAGCGGACGAAAAGACCTCTTTTTATACTCATCTGAATTCAGAATACAACAGTGTTCCAGGGGGCGATATCATTATCATCATGGGGGATTTTAATGCCAAAATTGGCTCGGATAACGTAGGTCTTGAACTCGTTATGGGAAAGCATGGCTTAGGTCAGGGTAACGAAAATGGTGATATGCTTGTCGACTTCTGCAACGCTCGTCAACTTGTAATTGGGGGTTCTCTATTTCCGCACAAGACCTGCCACAAAATCACCTGGGAATTTCCGGATGGTCTAACCAAAAATCAAATCGATCATTTCATCATACAGCAGAAATGGAGGAAGTCACTTTACGATGTTCGCAACGAAAGAAAGGCTGGCCCAGGTAGTGACCATCACTTACTACTGGGTTTGTTTCGCTTACGAACAGCTGTTGCCCAGCGTCGCCCAGAAGGTATAGCGAAAAGACCAAGATTCAACACAAGCGTTCTAACTGAACCTAATGTACGTTGTAATTTCGTCACAACACTCGGCGACAAAACCTCAAATTTACAAAACGCTGGTTTATCGATAGATGACATGTGGGTTCAAATTAAGAGCGCTTTTATGGAAGCTGGAACTGAAACTGTACCAAGATAGTCAAGAGCGAGAGATTCCTGGATATCCCAAGACACCTGGGACAAAATCACATATCGCAGATCACTTAAAGTAAGGATCAATTCAGAAAATTAAAATGAGCGTAAACTGATTCTACGGAACGAGTATAGAGCATCTCATAAGACAGTGCAGTGATAAGAGGGCAAGGGTGGAGAAACTTGCGGAGAATGCGGAAGAGGAGACGCTAGAGAACTGTACAAAGTCATTAAAGATATTGTCGGCCACAGTAGTAGCACTAACATTAACCATTCCGTGTTAGATTTGAACGGCAACCTTTTAGTGACGATAGAAGATCAGCTACAAAGATGGAAGGAACACTTTTGTGCACTGCTAAATGACGACCAAAATGCAGTATTGAATCCTCAACTGAACGACATACGCAGATCTTCTAGGGGTATTGACACCAGTCCCCCAACAAGTGCAGAGATTAAGAACGCGATCCATCATCTAAAAAAAAATAAAGCAGCTGGACTCGACGGTATTCCCGCAGAATTCCTGAAAGCAGATCCTGAAGCAGCTTCCCGCTTAAACTAGTGCAGGCTGTCTGGGAGAGTGAAACTTACCCACGGGAATAGAAGGATGGAGCTATTATGAAGTTAGCAAAGAAAGGAAATCTCGAAAACTTCAATAACTGGCGCGGTATCACCATTCTGTCTGTTTTTTCCGAAATTAATGGCAACTATTGTTCTGGAGAGGATAAAATCCGGGATCGAGTCTACCCTCAAGAGGCACCTGGCGAGGTTTCGTAGTGGCCGAACGTGCGTCGACCATATCAACACCTTGCGAATCATACTTGATCAATCGTCTGAGTACCAATCACCGCTGTACCTCATGTTTGTAGACTTTGAGAAGGCGTTTGATCGGGTTAATCGTAAATGCATCTGGAGATCGCTTATTGCTAGAAAAACAAAGATGTTTCGTTTTGCACAATGGACAGCTTTCCGACTCCTTCGATGTGCGTCAAGGAGTGAGACAAGGAGATGTCTTGTCACCAATTCTGTTTTCGTTGGCAATTGGCGATGTGATGACTGCCACGTTGAGTGCAACTGAAAGACATGATATCCAATGGAGTCTGTTTGACAAACTTATCCACTTAGACTATGCTGACGATATATGTCTCATGGCAAACAATACGGCTGGGTAAAAATAAAATATGTCATTCGCTGCAACTAAATGGGGAAGTGGCTGGCTTAAGGATCAGCAGATAAGACAAAAATAATGACCACGGGCCAAAACACAACAAGTTATTCTAAGGCAGCGACCCATAGAGGAGGTCACGTAGTTTAATTATCTGGGCAGTTTCATAGCACTCGATGGCGGAACTGACCTGGAAGCATTGTATATAGAATCTATAGTACTATCAAGATGGGTATTTCACCTAGCGCCATCTAGTTTCGCTATCTCGCTTTTTCTCAGTGTAGACTTTTAGTCGTGGAGATGAATTCAACACATATGCATCGTTAGAAATTGACAGAACGGGAAAGATGTATATAAGGTGTTAGCAGTTAGAGGGAAGCAAATTATTAAGTCTTTTTTGTGTTATTTCTTTGTTATTTTCTGATAATGAGAGAATGGAAGATAGAAATTTAGACAGGTATGTGAGGAGTTTTCATTTCTGCCTTGAAAATACACTGTTTTTGGGTACGTTTTATATAGATACGGCAACAAGATGAAATTTACCTTTTTAACGATTTTTGTTGAAATTTGATATTTGGTTTGGTTTTTTTGTGTACAATTTTGAATGGTTACCATGTTTGATTATTATATCAATTTTTTTAAGTCTGCAAAAAATTTAATTAGATGAAGTACCTACCTAGTTACTTATTTTACAAATAAAACACATTGTTTGCAGATATTTGTACCTATGTTAGAGTATCTTCACTTATCACGTCAAATATCTAGTTTAAATCTACTACTAAATCTACTACTAACTACTAAATATAGTACTTAATATACTACTATCTACTAAATCTAGTATCAAATCCACTACTAAGTACTAAATCTAGTACTAAATATAGTACCAAAACTACGATAGTACTAAACTCTAGTACTAAGCACAAAAAATCTAGTACCAAAATACTATTGTACCAACAACATAGTACCAACTGGCACCAGTTTTATATTTAACTAACGTTCGAGATTGAACAATATTTATATTAAAACTTTTTAACAGTCGAATCCGAATATGGCAACATTGGTAGTTGATTTTGGTAAAAGAAATACAGAAAATACAGAAATAACAAAATTTATTTAAAAATGCAAAATCCAAAAAATAATTGAAGACGCACAATCTTGGTTTGTTTACGACAAATCAAAGGGAAATCCACTAATTTTTGTTTCCCTTACTCTACCATACCATATATGGTCTAGTGTCACTTTTTGAACCTTTCACTCGTACTATTATTCATTATTCCTGCAAATGCTTTTAATCATTCTAACTCATACGTTTCTGAAAATATAACATACAACCTACTCTTTCATCACTATATTTCTTTCTACTCTCCAAAACCCATGCAAATGCATATCAAGAACTACTTCAGCGCTATAACGGCAGTATCTCGCTAAACTAGATGCTGTCTGATGGTAGTACTATAGTTTTTATATACAAAGCTGGAAGTTAACAATACAATAAACAAAGCCCGTAGTGCATTTGGAATCCTTTCTCCTGTGTGGAACTCCAGCAAAATATCGCTACGCACCAAAATGAGACTCTTCGAATCCAAAAACAACCAGGAGGTCATCTGTTTTAAAGGAAGCTCGGTCCCAAGGCATTCAATCGTGAACACAGGATCACAGGAAGGATCTTGTTGCTGCACTATGCTCCAGAAACAGTTCAAGTGCTGCTTTGCAGTCGGACAACATATATTACCATCCACATCTTCAATAGAGCAGCCTTTTGACTTTCCGATGCCAATTTTTCTAAGATTTGTCCATAATTGACGCCCATTCAAAGAAGTACTTAGCTTGCCAGAAAACATTCGCGATTTCACCACACGTATTTCTCTTACAACTTTATTACAAAGTGAACAATAGGTGCGCCGCAGCTCATTTAACCTGTAGAAGATTGAAGATTTCTAAATCAGAATTATTTATCTCAATTGATTTCAATCCTAAGTCGATCCAATGATAGATTCTTTATCAACCACATTATAAGACAACATGGCGGTATCGCTTTGTCTTCGTTAATATGCGGGTTTGTCAATAAAGAGAAATGATTTTTCTAAGATTTTTCTTGCAATTCAACAGCCAAGAAGGGTTCTTCATATGGATCGTCAATTAATTTACCTGACTGATTGAAAACCATAACTCAAGTAACAAAAAACCTAAACCCTTTAATCTTACCCGCAGTTTTTTGCAACTCAAATAAATTCTTTTTTACAAAACTTGTCACTTATGGAATTCGAAACGCCTGGATTTGATTGACTTCAAGAAAGAACCATGACACAAAAAAAAATTCTTCCCATAATGAGATGCACTGATTAGTCACGCAAAAGGGATACAAAACCGAACTATCAATTCCTTGCACCATTAACGTCCCAATAAATTAAGACTTGGCCATTCGAAGGGATTGTGGTTGACACAGCCATCAGGGTCTATGATGAGGATTCAGTAGCATTTAAATGGGGTATTGTTTGTTCTGCTTGCATTTACTTACCTGAACTGACGTGGTTGGAGTTTTTTTTTCCGTTTTTTTTTTCTTCAAACCAACAAGGTTTCCCATCCGTTTCCGATAGCAATTGACCTTAAGAGGTTACAATTGCAGGAACAATGAAGGAAGTTTACGTTCAACTTGAATTACCGATGTTAACATATCGAGTGACGGGTAGTCAATAAGGGTTTTACTTTTTATCTTTGGGCAAAAGTGTTTATCAATTTAATGAAATTCGTCTGAATTCAAATCAATTTAACTACATTACTGAGGGTGGACTGCTTATTGGGAAATTCTTTTGGAATGCGTAATACTCACAGTGGGGTCAAATGGTTTTTTACTTTGAAAAAAAATTCTAAATTTAAATAAATTTAAATGCATTTTTGGACATTGATTTCTACATTAGAATAGATAGAACTAGGTAACCCTCTACACCCGAATTAATTTTCGTAAAGGCAAATCTGCAGATGGCGCCCTGCACTGCCTTATCTA
The DNA here is from genome assembly GCA_963971375.1 of Platycheirus rosarum. Lineage (NCBI taxonomy): Eukaryota > Metazoa > Arthropoda > Insecta > Diptera > Syrphidae > Platycheirus > Platycheirus rosarum. The sequence continues at coordinate 144,549,535 of OZ020509.1, read as the reverse complement.
GGAACGTAGAGGCGGTCTTGCGGTCTAGGGCCAAGTCCACGCACTGAGCAACTGAGTGATGAGTGACGAAGGACAGAACGACGAAACTGTGCGACGAGTGGACCTCCAGTCGATATGTCGATGGTAGTGATGGTAGCTGGAAAGTATTCCGAAGTTAATGGAACTTTCTTGGGTTGTTTTAGGGTGCAATAGGAATACTATCCTAGTTTATCGACCGCTCTACTAAATTATGCTGTGCGGGGGGTAAGAAACTCCAAAATGTTCGGACTTTTTTTCAGTTTTTCGCTTATATTATATTTAATATTTTTTAGCTATGTGTCTGTAAGGCACATTGCCTTTTAGAATGCAACCGAATGTTGCACGACACTATATCTTATATCCGAAGAAGTAAACTTCGGAATCCGACAAACCAAACTGAGCAAAAATCAAGTGATTGTCAAATAGACCAATTCCGAAAAAAGTACTGCCAGATTGAAAACCATACGTCTATTAAAATAAAAAAATATTTTTTTTTAGAAAATTCTTTCATTTTTTTAATTAGTTTAAGAGTTTTCTCGGAAAAACTAAGCATGCAATAAAATTTGAAAACTAAATTTCTATTGAGGAAAAAAAATATTGAAAATCGTCCGAACAGTTTTTTTTTTTAAAGTCGTTTTTTGAAAAACTTTTCCAAAAAAACATTTTAAATTTTTTTCTAGTGTGTCATTATAAGGAAATTTGTAGTTTTCATCTGGGAAAATTATTTAAAAAAGTTCAAGTACCCATTTTCAAAATAATTCGAAAACCAAATTTAAAAAAAAATAAAAAAATCGAAAAAAAAGTTTTTGAAATGCGATATTAATTAAATTATAAATGACTTTCTGTGTGCAAAATTTTATTGACATCGGGATAATAGTTCACGATAAAACCGCATTTGAAAAAACCGGTTATATGAGAGGTACGCAAATTTTGAAAAATGTATTCTAACTGAAAGATGTATTGTTGTAAAAAATTAGCACCCTGAAAGTTTTATCAAAATCGTTAGAGCCGTTTTCGAGAAAATCAAACTTTTTGTTAAAAATTGTATGGCAGGTACAGTTATTTTTCGACTTAGAGAAAAAATGAAAAACATTCCCCGAGATATAACCCAATTAATACTAAATACCAAGTTTGAAGCAAATCGGCCCATCCGTTTAGGGTGTAGAGGCGCGAACAGACATACAGACATACCCACTTTTTTCAGCTTCTCTATTATCGTAATGTCATGTTTGATTGTTAGATTTTTTTTTCACGAATCCATAACTTGCATTATAGTACCTATAATCGCAAGTAAAAAACGCTGCCCCAGAACAGCTGTTTAAGGTAATCAGCTGCAAGTGCACGACTGGTTGTTATGCATGCTGCAGCTGTAAAAAGGCTTATCTGTTATGCTCTGCATGCGAAAGCTCCCATCAGCCTGATACCAAGGAATTTGACACTGACGAAGAGAGTAAAGAAGGAACCCACTGACCTCCCATTTTCTCCTGAGGTGCATGAGGACATGTCCGACTACGACGTCGACGAAGATGAAGAAGGTCCGGCAGCCCCCAAGCGCTACAAGTATCAATAAAACAATCTGCCTTCAATCAATTAGAAATAAATAGGGAATAACTGTACATGTACATTCCTACTTACTATTATTTTATTACTATTTTAAATTTTTTGATCCACTTTTTTACATTCAAGTATAAATTGTATGCTCTACAACTTTTTCATTCAATGTGTTCCACAAAATGTTTTTACTTTAAAAGATATGTGAAAAACTGAAAAAAAAATTCGAATATTTGGGGGTTTTGGCACCCCTAAGTTAGCACAGGGTCTTCGATTCGGATAGTATTCCTAATGTACGCCCAAACAACCCATTGAAGTTCCATTAACTTTGAAATACTTTCCAGCAAAAAGTACATAGCTGCTGGGCCACTAACAGAGCAACGTCGCTTGAGAGATAAGTTGTAGTTGGAAAAATGCCATTTTCAAGTACGGTTCGTCGTAGGCTTTTGTTTGAAAGTCGTGTTAACATGACAGATCTGTATAATACGATCAAAAAAGCGAAAATATGGTGTACACCCTATTAATCGAAAATGGTCAAATTACGGCGAATTTCATAATTTATTTAAAAATTTGCGGCAATGTCCACAGTCAGACAGATTTTGGCAATACCTTCGTATGTCAGTACAATCCTTTGACTTGTTGCTAGAAAAAGTTCGACAATAAGTACAGAAGAAAGAATGGTTTAATACAACCAGTTTATTGATTTACATTTCTTAATTTCTCGGATTTCAATTTTTTTCCAAATCATTAAGTTCTAACTTTAAAAATTCATAAATTTAAAAAAAAAATGGATATAATCATTGTCTTCCTATTTTTCCCTGTCTCTTGTTTTAAAATTTAGTCTTTTCTTTCCTTTTCCAATTCCAAGAATTCAGCGTCATAATTGAATGTTTTTGTCTTTTTGTTGTTGAATTGCTGGAGCTACTGAGAAAAGAACTACTGGTGCCGGGCATATTAGTAGGTTTTTTGTGGAAGAATGTTCTTCGTTTAGTAAAAAAGTTATTTTATTTGAGCAAGAAATGTTGCAAATGTTGGCAACGGGCAAGTACAAAATCTTCTGGCTCCGGAAATTTTCCTTCACTTTATCTCTTAAACACATTATCTCTAAAAACGGCCAGTTAGTTTTAATTGGTTAAGCTTCGGATCCTGAGATTGGACGTGGAACTTTCTAAAGTATACTTCTGAATGTAGATATCTTTTAAATTCTTCAACTTTGAAATTGCTATCGCTCCTAAAAAATAAAAAAATCATTATAACCAAATTAATGCATATGTATGTATTTCAATCAATTAATTATTTTTTTTCAGGTTTCTTGCAACAGGTCACTCGTATCGAGATCTAGAGTTCGCCTTTCGAATGGACAAAACCACAATCAGCAATATTGTGTAAGAAACAAGTGTTGTTATATGGGACCAGTTTGTCGAGGAATTTACGCCAGTACCAACAACTGACAACCTTAAAAAAAGTTATAAGCGAGTACTAAAGGCGCTAAAAGTTTCCTAACTGCTTTGGAAGTAAAGATGGCAAGCAAACTTTATTTAAATTATTGGAAAGCGACACATTTAATATTCCTCCTCCACAAGCACTACCAGGATTAAATATCGTTTTACCAATTTTTTTGATTTTGATAAGCTTAACCCCTTAAAAATTATTTGTTGAGGCCTTATCTACTCAAAAACTTGAATGCGCAAACAGACAAATTTTACGAAAAGCTTTCAACTACAAGAGAGTGTATAGTGTGCTCTGGTATGTTATACAAAAAATGGCGATTTCTCATCTTCTTAAATGTGTTGCATACTGCATAACTTTGTGAGAGAATGTGATGGCAATAGTGACCTTGATTACATATAAGTCACAACAGATATGAACAAATATCACAAATCAATTGACTTCATACAACCAAGAACAATTATTATCCCGCTACAATAGAAGCAGTCAATCGGCTTTAAATATTAGAAACGAGCAAATAATCTTTACATCGCTTTGGTGAAAGTAAGATTATTGCTCTTGATATCTCCAAGGCATTTGATAGTTTGGCATGAAGCTCTCTTATCGAAAATGCGTGCTTTTGGGATCGATAATACTCTTGTTCCTTGGATTAGAAGCTATCTTCTGGACCGTTCAATACAAGTTGTATTGGACGGATTCAAGTCTGATTCCCATAAAATAAATGCTGGTGTGCCCAAGGGCTCTGTTCTGTCTCCGACTCTTTTCCTCATTTTTATAAATGATCTTCTGTCTGTTACTTCTAATCCACTTAACTGTTCGATAATTCACGTCCTTCGCCTTCGGACGTACAATTGCAACAGTGCCGTATGTCAAGCTCATTAAACTCCGATTTATACAGCATTGTCAAATGGGGTAATAGGAATCGTGTGGAGTTTAATGCTTCAAAAACTCAATGCTGTCTTCTGTCGTTAAAGCTAAACATACCCCCAATGCCATTGTCCAATGAATGGCACTTACATCGAAGAAACCGAAAAGCTCTCAGTACTCGGTATGTGTGTCAACGACGACCTCCGTTGTAACGACCATATATTTAAGATCGCTAAGAATGCTGCTAAGTGCTTAGGTTTTCTGTATCGGTGTAAGAAGTATTTTTCCCCATCTGATCTGGCTACAATTTATAAAGCGTTTATACGCCCTAAACTCGAGTATAACTCCCGCCTCTGGGCAATCGAGCGTTAAGATTGATAAGAAATAGAACTGCCGTTGAATCAATTGCCCCTCTCGAACACCGACGCAATGTTTCATGTCTTTCCTTATTTTATCGTTTCTTTTACAAAAAATGTTCACTCGAAGTAGCCAGTTGCATTCCTCCCCTTAAAAGTTTCGCCCGTAATACTCGTCTTGCAAGGAATGCTCATCAGTTCACCCTTGAGCCCAATTTCGGACGTACCGTGAAATATAGGGATTCTTTTTTTAGCCGAACGACACGAATTTGGAATAGTTTACCCGGCGAGATTTTCCCTTGCCATTTTGATCTGCTAACATTCAAAACTAATGTTAATCGACACCTCCTATCTCTCCCCTCCCTATCTTCCGAATGCCCGCGCAGTGTGTTACATTAAAAGGGAAACAATTAGTCCCTTGTGCGCGCGTTAATTATAAAAAAAAAAAAAAACCTGTACCAGTTACAAATTTGCCCCACTTCATTCCATTGCTTTTCATTAACAGCCCTATCAATAAAAAATGCTTATTTCACCTTTATTCCACGAGATAACTAAACCATGGAATAAGACTTCATCTACTAAAATTTCTAATTAATAAAATCAAAATGTACGAGAAATAGTAAAATGACGTTTACTAAAAATCCCTTAAGAAAATCTACTACAACAAGCAAGATGTCTTTCAGTAACTTGAAATTTTCCCCAAGTCTCTCAAACTTGAATTTTTTTTGTATGAAAAATAGAATAATAAAGCTCACATTATTGAACGCACCTTATATTTCATTTCAGACAAAATTTGACACATCTGATTCTTATTCCATCGCTAATCCACCTTCTTCGGTATCGGTGGACTAACTTAGGAAACGTCGATTAGTGAAACTTCGTTTTATTAATAACATTTTGCATTTAGTCCACGGAATAAGGATTAACCTTTCGCTATTCCACATTTATTAATATGCCTGATAATCTCTATGTTTGTCCTGCCATAAAGTTGGAAGGATTTGAAAAGCTGAAATCAAGCTTTCAATATCTCCACTTTACCCATATTTCAGCAACGTCGCTCTTCGCTCAGCGATAGACTAAAAATTGGAACAAAATATAACAACCAACAACTAGATCAGAGCAATGTTGGAAAGTCGTATTATTATATCATCTCCTGAAGTTAGTATCAATAACTATGGGCAGAGGATGTCCACAACGAGGAGAGCTATCATCGTTTCTATGGTCATTACTCATTTAGTCATAGATGGTCTTCTAGAATTTAGATGATCTAAGGAGAGGCGGATATTATACCATCGGCTATACCGATTCGCCATTAGAAATCATCGTTAGAAAGACGGTTGCTAAATGTGTACAAGTTTAAACCAAGGTGACCATTTGGGACATCTAAAAATGCTGAACTCAATACCTGATATTAAAACATCGGAATATTGTTTTGAAAGATGTTTTTAGATAGAAATACTACACAGAAATACCTGGTCTACTGGTATTTCAAATATGGTATATATGGATCAAAAACGGCAGAGAGATTAGCTGCTAAGTGTCTATTGATCTAACGCAAAATGTCAGTAACCAAGGACTAGTCTCACGGTTTTTCAAGATGAACTTTATGCCATTGAAATCTATGCGGATACCAACATCAGGAAACGCATCAGTGCCGTCATCAAATCTACTCTGGCAGTCAAGCTGCCTTAAAAGCACTCTCCTCGAATACTATGGGTTCGAGCTTCGAGGTCAGTCAAAGTCTGCTACGATGCTTTGCAAACCCTAGCAAGACACAATAAGGATATAACTTGGTTGGTCACCAGGGTATTGCAGGCAACCAAGTTGCGGTTTGCGGATGAACTAGCTAGGGCTGGATCCTCTTATGACATTCTTAATCAACAAATTAAATGAAAGGAAGCAGATCCCAAGATCTTATAACTGGGAAAACGTCCCACGTCTGAGGCAATCCAAAGATTAATCTAACCATGAAGCTTTAAATAAAGACATCCTTTACCTTGACAAGGAAAACTTAAATGATTCGAAGTGATTTGGAATTCCACTTTAGAAATGACCAATGATAGTGAAATTAGTAACCAAAGTTATAACCAATCCTTCTACTGACTCGGTTTGTTTTTGGGGTTCAACATCTCATAAGAACCAGGGTCGATCATAATGCCATTGACAAGCTTCCCATCTAAAAGTACGTTTCCTAGAATATTATTCATATTCACTTTCCACATAAATTGAAAGCATTTTTAAACCATTTAGTGATGAAGGAAATCCTAGAAAGTTCGAAAACAATACCCTCCTATTTGCATGGTTGCAAATTTCAGACGAATATTCAAAACAATTCGCTACGTTTGTAAAAAGTTCTTTAGCAATTGTAAAACACAATACTGCAAATATTCGTCAATTAGTTATGCAATATTAATAAAAAAAAAAACTGCTTATTAATTCCACTTTCCTCATTGCACGAAGAATCATTTTATTTAAATCAATTGTATCGTTCTTGAAAAATTCTTTGCCTAGATCTTTCTTTCCAATAAGATCTTCATAATCCCTTCTCGACATGATGAACGTAGTAGTTTGTAAGTCGTAAAATGAAATTGTAAGATTCATAATCCCCATTGATGCAACACTGCAGAAGGAAGGGTAGAAGAGATTCTTTCTTTTGATAACAATAACCCTGAATGGGGTGGTGAAAGTTGTGATATAATTGTATGTTGCACAATAGAATTAAAGGGTAGAAATATGCACCCTTCTGGATAGGTAAGATGTAAGAGTCCTTTTGCGTAACAATTTATGCGCATCGACGACGCTGTGTCCTTTATTTGTTTTTCTATGAAATAATGTTTTGCATCATAGTCACAATAAAACCGCGAAAGGCGAAAGGCTTTGAAACTTTACCGCCAAAATCATTCTGTTGTTTACATAGTTGATCTTTGTTAAATTATCAAAACAGAACAGAATTATTTCTTTTGCATTTCGGGTTGGTTTAGAAAAGGTTTTTTTTTCCTGAAAATATAGATCAGACTTAGAAGAAAACAGAAAAAAACCATCAAAACTAATTGTAGAAAAAATATTGTTAAACCATAAATCAGGGGTGGAATCGGCTAAAGCGTGAAACAGATTGAACCAGCGACAGCACCAGCACCGTCAACAGCAAACAGCACGCTGACCAGCAAAATAAATTGAAACACATTGCTACCAGCACCAGCATCGTCTTCTTACTTCTGTTTGACACTTTGTGTCATAAAAAAGTATACGAAGTTTTCTTTTGCCCCTGAATTTGGTAGCAATGGAACAGTAACAGCAAATTTAGGACTTTGGTCTAACGACGCTGGTGACGTTGGTGATGCTGGTCTAATCTTATTTGAGCCATTGAAATACATTGGTTCTAAATTAATGGCGGCCGCTGTTGCTGGTGCTGTTGCTGGTTCAATCTGTTTCACGCATAAGGGATAAGTGATTGTCACTGTTTTCATGGTCAATTTTGATTATCAACTTTTCTTCGTTCTGCGTAAGGTGATCGCTAATGGTAGATTTTCATTGTTCTGCAACTTCTTGATCTGCAAAATCAAGAAAATTGGAACGGGGGAGATATACGTCATTTTACAAAAGAGTGAAGGAATACACATTATACGTATTCGTATTTCCTTGCTCGTTGACAGAAGTCAAAATCATTTGCTTAGCTGTCTAAAAACTTACTTTAATTTTGTTCTTGAAAAGAAGTTTAAATTTGTGTAGTTAAGGAATTAAAATAATGGAAGAAGATAATCCAGACGATCGAAAAAGGAAAGCAATGAGCCCACTCTTGGCTTCGCATATTTTTGAGGAGCCTCTCGAGGAAAAAGAAAAAAAATTCTGTGTTCATCCATATCTGCAACAACGGAACATGGATGGGGCTTTTGTAACCATTTTTGGAGAGATAATGTGATGTTAATGATCCTCTGCTATTCAAAAAATATTTGAGGATCACGTCATCTCAGCTGGAGGAGCTGCTAACATTAGTCGGTACGTCCATCGAAAAGGAGCATTATATTAGGGAGCCGATCCCCTTCAAAAAGTTATGGATTGAAATATTTGAAATTTCTTCTTGCTTTTAGATTCCTAGCTACCGGTGAGTCCCAAACGAGTTTGGCAATTGCCTATAAATGTTTCGCTTCCATAGTCCACACTATTTTAATGGAAACTACGGCAGCAATTACAAACGCATTGCGTACTCATAATATAAGAAATCTAAAAGAAAATTGAAATGCTAAATATTATGCAGCACAAACAATTTACAAACCAAGCCATCATCTCCGTCCACTAGGGATTCTTCCACCTCGCAGGGACGTTTATCTTATGAATTTAGAAAAAAAAAATATGAATAATAGTTAATAAAAATAATTTGTTATTACTTACTTTTAAATCTTTTCGTATTTTTCATTTCTTTCCTTGTAATTTGGCAATTATTGAAAAAAAAATTTGACAGTTTGTTGGCTTTGTTGCGTTCAGGTTAATAGCATTCAGAGGCAAAAATTTTAATTTTGAACATGAAAATTTGAAAATTGTTGTAAAAACGAGAAAAACTGCTCACCTGAACTATGGAAATTATAGGGACCTCCAAATGCAAAAGAACCTGATACAATCAAGATGAACATGTTCGTCTTCACCATAATCTTGATATTGATATCTCCTATTTCCTATAATCTTGATTTATCAAGATGTTCTTGATTTTTATCTTCCCTCTCTATCGAACGAGTATGATTTTTATATGTTATATCCTACTTTTTTTTGCAGAAGTCAAGCTGCAGAATAGTGAAAATCCACCATAAAACACTAAATGCTTGGCAGCACTCACAAATCAAAATGTCATTTCGATCAGCTGTTGTTGTTGATGTTGTTTTTGACATTTATAAAAATATTTGCTCTTTTATAGAACACACTTCTGCTGTCTAGGCGTCTACACTGTGTTTTACCGTATGTATGCATGCGAATCCCTGGTTTGACACGACTGGAGTACACCGGTGTGCGGTGTCTTTTAAAGAAAGATCAAACACAAACAAAAATGGAGCATGCATGTGTCGAAAAAATTCTATGGCGGAAGAAGGGCACACAAAATTTCTGGATCAATCAAATGCAAAGACAGCTGCATCCATTTAGTTATTTGGCCTTAGCCATGGAACATTTCAAAAGTGGGAGTCTGACGTCGTTTTCTGAAGTCAACGTGGTCCACAGGTGAAGCCTTAGGACAAAGCCAAGGAGTGGGAGACCTGGTGTTCCAGTCAGGATCATAACGAAAAATGGGAATATTTTCAAACAGACTGTTGAAGATGCCGATCGTAAAATTAACAATTCACCATGAGCTTGATGCCTATATTTCACCACCAAACAAAGGTGATCATTCCCAAAAGCGTATCTCCGGAGGAGGCCTAAACATCTTGCTGCATTTTTGGCTACAGCCAGCATGTGATCGTTCGAGATGGTTCGTGACGCACATACTGGAGAATAGCAAGCTGTATAAATTTCCCTGATGCTAATGTCCCATTATTTCTTTAACGACACAAGAGAGCATTGAGTTTTCCAAGCAATAAATTATACGTGGTTTTGTAGGCCATCAAAGGTATTAAATATCAAAGAATTTATGAAAAATGTATTTCGAAAATTGTGGGACCGGTTTTGATAAAAACCTATTTTTATTTTTAGTTTGTTTTTTTTTGAAAAATATTTTTTTTTTTTTTTTATTTTGATATGCAATTTTTTAGAGTTTATTAATATACATGTGATTATAAAATTTTAAATAATTTTGTTTGATTAGTTTTTCAGAAATTAATTTTTATTAGAAAAAAAGTTATTAAAAATGTTGATATGCAGAATTAATTAAGCTACCTAGATGTTCATTTATAAAATTTGACAGAAATCCAAGGAGCTATTACCGAGAAAGCTTAAATTAAAAAAAAAAAACGTTATATGAAACGTACCGTTAATAGACTTTTCCCGTAAATTTGGTTCTAATCAAATGATAGCCAATATCAACAAAAAAATTCTCAAAAAATTTCATCGAAATCATTGGAGCCGTTTTCGAAAAAAATAAGCTTTTCCTAAAAGGTTATATGGCAGGTACCGTTATTTTTAGGCCTAAAAATTAAATTTCAATTCCCTCTCTGGGGAATGTCAAAATAATCACACACACTAAGTTTGAAGATAATCGCTTAAGCCGTTTAAGTTGCAGCTCGTTATACATACTGACAGACAAGCAGACAGACATTTTTTCTCGATCACTTTTTTAGACTTCTCTATGCTCGTAATGTCATGTTTCATTGCTATCTCAATTTTTTTTTATATTCACGAATCCTAAACTTGCCTTATAGTCCCTACAATCGCAAGTAAAAATGAAAAAGAGGGTCGGGGACAAAACAGAGCCCTGGGGCACACCAGCGTTTATGTTGTGGGTTTCAGGTTTGAAGTCGTCCAATAGAACTTGTAAAGAACGATTCGAAAGAAAATTTTTAGTCCAACGAAAAAGGGATTGATAACGAATGCACAGATTTTTCGCAGAGAGCTTTATGCCAGACTTTATCATATGCATTTGAAATATCGATTGCTATAATCTTATTTCTCCAAAATGATGTAAAGATTTGTTCCACAGTTCGGTCTTCGGTGATAAGTCATTAGATCAACAGTGATCAACAGTGGACCTGTTGGCACGAAAGCCGCATTGCCGGAAGAAGCTTTCGTTCTTCAAGAAATTTCTTAAGCTGCCAGTTTATCAGCGTTTCCATGACCTTAGAAAGAAGGGACATTAGGGCAATCGGTGGGTAATTTTTGGGGAAAGAAGATTCCCCTTTTTGAGACAAATGACATTTTCCAACTGATTGGAACAAGCCAAAAAGAGTAGGATAGATGGAAAATCTTACGCAGAGGCTTGGCCAACTTGGAAGAACACTTCTTCGGAATAATAGCAGGGATACCATTACCAGCGGATTTGCGTATAATAATGTGAAGTTTTGGCCCGGGGTTTAACAAATAAAACTCTATCAAAATTCCAAAATAATACAACAAATCTCTTTATTTTATGAAACACAACGTCTTTCAGTTTAAATAACAGCAAATTTAACTTATTCCACTTATTCACAATTCAAATACGTTTTTATAATTCAACACTTTTTATTTAATCTCAATTCAATCAATTTTAACTAACGCTTCCAGTTGTTAACAATTCCACTTTTAATAATGAACTAAACTTTCAATGCCATCTACTCTTGTATCTTGAAGCTTCCGTCTGGTTCTCGCACAATCTAAGCTTTCAGTACTAATTCGAGTTCGATTTAGTACTCAGTCAAAACATATTGCAAATATGTAGCATACTTTTAGGGACATGGTTGTTGTACACAATAAATGTTGGTTGTTGTACACAATGAATCCCACAGATGTCGTTAATTGACAAAAACGTATTCTCCGAATATCTAATCATTTCGTAGCCACATCACAATAAGATCTTTTAAGATTCTAGCGAGTGGAAAGAAGATTTGTCCCATGGAATCATTAAAGTGGTTAAGAATTGGGGGAGTCATGACACCATCTGGCAGTGGGAACGTGCAATTGGCAGCGAAGTGTCTTACAAATAGAGAACCACAATAGTGTCATTGACACCAGAGTTGTTGTGAGGTGAGACATTACCTCTTTTTCCTTCATAACTTGTGCAGCTCGAATCAAACCATTAATTTTATTTGAGTCCGATACTCTTAGCCCTATTCGGGATGAAAATTCTTATTCCCAAAAGAATCATATTATACTAATCATAACAGCGCTGGAATCCAGGTCACTGCCGAGGAAGCTTATTGACCAGTTAAAATTATCTTAAAACCTTGGAGCTTAGAAACCGATCGAAATAAACCATCACAGTATTTCCGTGGTCATCAGCGATGCTGTATAGAAGTCAGAATAATCATTATTTCGCAGAAATTTTAACCAATAATATCAATCTCCATTATTAAGTAGCCTAACTTACACTTAGAGGAGGAGAACTTCAACCTACAACTCATGTTTTTGTGTCTTTAATATTTATGTTTTTTCTGTCAATCATATTTCAAAGAAACAACACTTTTGTTCTCCCCCTTTGTCAATATCACGTCTGGATGGCCTATAACATTTAAATTAATTACTACCCTCAGGTTACCTAACGAATATTGAGGTTATTTCAGGACCATTTGAATTCCTTATACTGTACATAATAAGTTAGTCTTGGTTCATCGCCATGCTCGATACGACGATATCAGAGAACGCCTGCACAGTGTTAGCCCTCAAGCTCTTATACTACTATGGCAAATCATTGGGAATGGTATTTTTTAAAATAACGGATCAAGGCCGACTTAAGTCTTCCTTCAATATTTTGTCAATTGCATATCGGATAACCTGCGTCATATCTTTTATATTCCTTCTGCCAGTTGCATTCGAATCAGAATCTTTCCGTAAGATGAGTTGCATTCAGATGAATTCAATGATTCTCTTTTCGGCAGCATTTCTGATATTCCAAGTTACTTACAACAAGGAGTTCGTTCAAAATGTCAACAGGATAATAGATATCTTCTTTCGAATATCAGCTACGACCAAGCAAACGAAAATATTTGGTTACGAATTCGTTTGTATGTTTTTCGGACGTTTTGCATTTAATTTGATTGGACTTACAACTGATTGTCAAAGGCTTAGGAATGCCCTTGAGCTGAAGGACATTTCTGTCCTGGCCCAATGTCTGTTGGGATACGTCCTGTGGATGGGGACTGTCATAGTTGTAGATGTTGTGTGCTTGATTTTTTTGACATTTTCGAGAATATATCTGAATATTGGAGTTCATATGGTGTCGTTTGCAAAACGGATTCAGGACTCGGAGAATGTTGCGATGACGAAATTCAATCGAATTAAAGTTCTATGCGAGTTCTGCGACGAACTGGATGAGTGTTCGGTTATATATTCCGAAATATTTAAAATCACCTATGATTTTCAATCGCTCTTACAGTTCAGTCTCTTGTTCACGTTCTTCTTTGACGTCATTATGATCATTGGAAGTGTTCACAAAAGTTTAATGTATTATTTGAAAACCGGAGAAGTTTTGTGGAACCTTATAGTTTTGGGATCTATAAAAACGTTGGATATGCTGTGCCTTATGCTGCTGGTTGATTTGACTGTGCGACGGTCTAGAATTCCACATAACCTCAATTGGGAAAGCTTGTGTTCGGATATTGATGAACGATGGGATAGGTGTGTAAGTACAAATGTTATAAAATCGAAAAAAATCGATTATTGTATTTTGTCTTTTTTCATAACAGATTGACAATTTTTTGGCGCATTTAAGGTTCGAAAAGCTGCAATTCGGTGTGTACGGTTTGTTTCAGATCAATAACGACCTAAGTCTTAAGCTGTTTTCCATGATAATTGCTTACTTGACTATACTCATTCAATTCAATATTAGCGGTTATTTAAATAATTTTTTTATACAATAAGTTTGAATAAATTTAAAAATCCAGTAAAATATTATTTTTGACGTGATAACGTCTAATAAATCGAAATGTTCAGACTAAATACAATTTAGTTCAGGGATGGTTCCTGTATTTTTGAACTTAAGCTTTTTCAAAAAATGCTTTAGGATTAAAACTTTAGCTTATGTGACATAAGATGTTTAAGAAAACAAATTATTTGTATTTTATATGGCTCTTATTTCCACATAAACCTTTTTAAAAAAATGTTTAAAACTTCACGTAACTATATAAGCTTAAAATGTTCAAATTTTATGTACAAATTTTATTTTTTAATTAAAAATATAAAAAATATGTAATGTTTTAGTCATTCACAATTAGTTTTTAAGAGCAAAAGTAACAGTAAGATGCTGGTCTTAAACTTGTGTTTTAAAATACAACATCGATAAAAACAAAGTCGTAAAATTATAAACAAATAAAGACGACACGGGTATTTCTGGTCCTTCTTTGCAGCGCCGCTTTGTATGCTTCTTGTTTAGTTGCGTGTGCTTGCCGACACTCATCATCAAACCAAGGGTTTCGTTGTATTGTCAGTATAACCCAGCACCATAGAGTAACTATACTATAAAGAGGGAAATCTACTGCCTTCTTTTGACAAGGCCTACAAGCTGGTCAAATAAGTATTGGTACAGAACTGTCAAAAAATTGACACCAATTGAGAGTGTAGTAGTGCTGAACTGTCAAAAAATTGACGCCGATTGAGAGTGTAGTAGTCAAATAATTGACCTTTTCTTTTCAGTTCCCTTTTCTTTTTCACCACGAAATTGGGCGTGTTGGAAGATACTTGATAATAAAAAGCGCCATCGCGAAATTGACGTCATCAGTGACTCAAAATGACTAAATTAAATTACCATTTTTCGAAAGAATCCGAAGTGTTAGTGGAATTAAAATGTATATTTAATCAATCAATGTATATTTAATCAATCATTGGACCAAACCTGCATCAATTAAAACTTACTTTTCCTTCTTTTTTTTTCTAAAACGGGAATAAATTTATTCAACAAGGGTCACTAATGACGTAAAATACGAAAGTCGTTATCTTGTTTTCTTGTACCATGAGGAGCCACTAGCAAGTTACTCGATTGCAAGTTGTTGTTGTACTTTATTATTTTTTCCCTGCCTTTTACATATTGTGTACTTGAAAACTCTATAGAAACGTTTAAAACTGGTTAAACAATATCCAAGAGTTTCAAACACTTTACCTGATACTGATGATAGTGTATTGATTGTTCTAAGAATGAATTGTGGATTCACTTGCACTCAGGCTTTTGTATTCTGATGTTACGTTAAAGTGGTTATTATTTTCCATTTTTTAAATATTTTTTTGTGAATTTGTTTGAATTGAAATTGGGAATTTGTAATTAAATTTTAATATTTTCACTTTTTCTTCAAACAAAAACAATTTACTGACAGTTGTTGTCAACAAGAACAAAATGAAATGTCAAAAAGAACAAAACTCACCACATCGTTTTTTCTTTTTTTTTTTACGCGGACAATGAATGATATATAAAAGAGAACACGAAACACAATGAATGATATACCAAAGCAACAACGAAAATTTAGGGTTATGAGGCGTGGAACGTACGAAAGATTTTCCTCTATATAATATATTTACTCTATGCCCAGCACTTCGGTCGCGGCTTTCCTGATGGTATTTTGGTAATGTTGCCACTGGTTCTCAATACTTGATGCTAGCGGTAAAGGACTCCTTTGGAGGTTATTTGAGACTCGATCGGAAAAGGATCTGGAGATTTATTGCGATTGTAGCCGTCCGACGATAAACTTCCTCACAGTATTACCTCTTCTTGGCGTGGGTCGTGATATCCTAAGTCGTACCTTGGCTACCTCCCCTCAGAAAGTTCGGACATCCATCATACTGGAGTAGTGCCTTGCATCGATTGCAATGTGGTCAATCTGGTTGACAGTGGATTGATCAGAGGATCTCTATGTCCCTTTGTGAATGTTGAGGTGTGGGAAATTGGTACTAGCTATTACAATATTTCGCCCCGCAGCAAAGTCAATTAGCCTGAATCCGTTATCTGAGGTGGTGTCGTGCAAGCTGAGTTTTCCGATTGTACCATCAAAGTCATCTTCTCTCCCTAGCTTGGCGTTAAATTCGTCTAGGACAATTTTAATGACATAGCTATGGCACTGCTCGTATGTTTTGTCCAGAAGCTCAAAAAACATTTCTTTGGTGTCATCATCTTTTTCTTCTGTGGGGGCATGCGCGCATATAAGGCTAATATTTAGCCTTGATTCGGATTATCATGAGGCGCTCGTTCACATATTTGTAGCTCAAAACCTCTTGCCGGAGCCTGCTTCCAACTAAAAATCCACATCCAAATAAGCGCTTTTGCGTTTTTGTTGTGTATAGCAATTGCCATAGTAGATATCGCAGTTTTTCATCTTTCTTTTACCCGTCCCGTACCATCGCCTTTCTTGGATGGCGGTTATGTCTGCCTTACAGCAGTCAAGTTCCTCTGCTTGTTGTACGGCTGCCACCTAACATTCCACGTACATATCCGAAATTCGTTGTCCTTATTTCGTTTGCAGGGTTCGTCATCAGTGAATCCGTCCGTATCCGAGGCTTGTTGTTGCTTCGAAACTAGTTGTTTTTGGCGTGGCCGGGAAGTTACCCCGACGGCACATGCCCCAACCTGGAGGACCAGGTCCTCCGGATAAACCGCTCCTTATATGCCTGAGCTCCGAAAACGTCGTAGTAGCCCATATAAGGTGTTCACTAAGTAGTTCAACCTGACTGGGACTGTAGACGCCACTGTTGATTCCATCTAGCGAATTCTTCCGCTGCCGCTTGGATGCAAGGAGTAGTGCCTTAGTGGTAACACTCCTCCCCCCCTCCCTCTCTCGTTTGCTGCCACAAACAACCTTTCAAAGGGGTTGGAACCTAATCTCCAGTTAAAGTACTAGGCACCCGATGTTCAGGTGAGAGTAGGAGTTGATAGACAGGGGTGATTTGTGGGTGTAAAAAATTACAAAATATAATTTGGGCCAATTCTTTCCAAAGGAGCATCTTAATAAACAACGAACTTCTTACAACTGATTCTATTCTCAAATTCACTTAATTTCCATTAAAGACAAGGAATAAGAGCTTATATCACGACTTAAGCCATTACAAAAAAATATATTATTTTTCTGTTTTGTTTGATTTGGGTTCAAGAGATATATAAGCCGTTGTGCAAATGCATTTCTTGTCCACGTGGACATAAGCTCTTTTGATTTTTTTTAGATTTAACGGCTATTTTTGCTGGAAACCCTGTGAACTTAAAAGTACGATTTTCGCTTATTTCGACTTAAGCTTTTTTTAACCTATTACCACAGATTTATACAAATTTACACGCTTCTAAGCTTTCGGTACTAATTCGAGTCTCGTTTTAGTACTCAGTCAAAACTTATTGCAAATATGTAGTATGCTTTTAGGAGCATGGTTGTTGTACACAATAAATGTTGGTAGTTGTACATAATGAATCCCACAGATGTCGTTTATTTACAAACAAAATGTATCCTCCGAATATCTAAACATTTTGTTGCCACATCACAATCACAGTATGAAATCTACCTAGAATCAGATTTTGTGAAAAAATAAAGCCCGGTAGTCTCCGGTGGCTAGGCACCACATGAGCGAAGAGGAGTCTTATTAATTTGAATTTATTTAAATTGGATACATAAAATGGGAAACAAAAACATTTTAGAAATATTTCTAAAAACGTCAACACAAAAAAAAAATACTTGTGAAATGTTTTCAAATGGGAAATGTTTTTTTACTTGTGATTTAGGTACTAAAATGCAAGTTATGGATTCGTGCAAAAAACAAAAAAAAAACTAACAATCAAACATGACATTACGATAATAGAGAAGTTGAAAAAAGTGGGTCCGGAAATTCCGTCCGTCTGTCTGTCTGTCTGTTCGCGCCTCTACAGCCTAAACGGATGAGCCGATTTGCTTCAAACTTGGTATTTAGTATTTATTTGGTAGTATCTCGGGGGTTGTTTTTCATTTTTGCTCTAGGTCGAAAATAACGGTACCTCCCATACAATTTTGAACAAAAAGTTAGATTTTCTCGAAAACGGCTCTAACGATTTTGATAAAACTTTGAGGGTGCTAATTTTTTACAATAATACATCTTTCAGCTAGTATATTTTTTTCGAAATTTGTTCTTTAACGGTACCTCTCATATAACCATTTTTTTTTTTTAAATGCATTTTTATCGTAAACTATTATCCTGATTTCAATAAAATTTTGCACACAGGAAGTCATTTATAATTCAATTAATATCGCATTTAAAAATTTTCAAAAACTTATTTTTTCGATTTTTTTAAAATATTTGGTTTTCAAAATATTTTGAAAATGGGTGGATTGAATTTTTTAAATAATTTTCCCAGATGAAAACTACAGATTGCCTTATAATGACATACTAGAAAAAAATTTCAAATATTTTTTCGAAGTTTTTCAAAAAAAAATTACTTTTTAAAAAAACTGGTGGAACGATTTTCAAAATTTTTTTTTCTTCGATAGACATTTAGTTTTCAAATTTTATTGCATACTTAGTTTTTCCAAAAAAACTCTGAAACTCATTAAACAAAATAAAGAATTTTCTAAAAAAAATATTTATTTATATTAATAGACGTGTGGTTTTCAATCTGGCAATACTTTTTTCGGAGTTTTTCTTTTTGACAGCTGTCACTTGATTTATGCTCAGTTTGGTTTGCCATTTCATAATGAATAGACTAACTCCTGAACAAAGTTTGCAAATTATTCGAACCAGCCACGGCGGCCACTTCGCCGAAATATTTATTAATTAGAACATAGTGCAAACCCTTATCTGTATAACAAAGCTAGATTCTTGGCCATAATATTAAACTATTATGCGTTTTATTTCTTCCATTGTATAAAATAAATTCACTTACATGAAAATAACTTTTTAAAAATATTTATTAGAGGAGTGTAGGGATATTTTATTTGTGAGAAAGAGAATAAGAGCCTGGTTTTTATTTTTGGTTTTGTGCTTGGCTTCCTGGTTCCTCTTCCTGCGCATGTATGGATTTTTGTTTTGAATTTTGCTTTTTATTCAGATAGGTACAAATTAAGTGTAAACTATGGGTAGAAATTCATTTAAAATTATAGTTTGTAAATTGATTGTAGATTTGTATAGTAATGTGGAAATAGAAGAAAAGGTGGAGACTATTATTTGCGTTAATTTGTATGTCTAGTTGTGTAGGAGTGTTTTTGTTAAAAATGTATATTACTAGCGGGTCCGGCAGATGTCATCCTGCATTTCTTTGAATTCTTTTGATTTGTTTACCTAAACTTGTTAAAACGTTTTTTTTTATAATTATTGGAAGAATTACTTACAAAATTTCATAAAAAAATTAGACTTTTTCGGAGGGTTTTCCCGAAGTTTTCTTTCGTAATTATTTATATATATAATGTATATATATTACATATAAATTTTATTTTTTGTTTTCTAAAATTCTGAGTTTGAAATACCTAAGTTTTTTACTTGCCATTTATAGTTATAGTTAGTTATGCATTCGTAAAAAAAGAAAAAAAAAACTAAGAATCAAACATGACATTACGATAATAGGGAAGTCGAAAAAAGTGCGTCAGAAAATTCTGTCTGTCTGTCTGTGCGTATCGATTCATACAGCCTAAACGGTTGGGTCGATTTGATTCAAACTTGGTACCTATATAGTATTTTTAGAGTAGGTACTCTACCCGACTGTTTTTCGAATTGGCATTCTAGCTCCAAAACTAACGGCACCTGCCATATAACTTTTTAATGAAAAACTTATTTTTCTGGAAAACGGCTCCTACGATTTTGATAAAACTTTCTGAATGGTGCAAAATCTATCTTTTATTTTTAATGGATTTTTCAGAAAAAGTTTTATAACGGTAACCCCCATATGACCGGTTTTCTTAAAATTAGACTTTCTCGTTAACTAATTGACGGATTTTGATGAAATTTTCAAAATATGTAGTGTTTTATGATTTAAATAATATTGCTTATTAAAATTTTCAAAAACATTTTTTTTTAATTTTTAATAATTTCTTAAAAAAATTATTTGGTTTTTTGAATATTTTAAAAACGGATCCATAGATGTTTTTTTTTTTTTTTTTTTTAATTTTTCTCCTAGTATAAACTATAGATTTTTTTTAAATTGACATACTCAAAAAAAATTTAAAATATAGTTATTCAAAAAACTGGTCGAACGATTTTGAAATGAAAAAAATCATAAAATAGAAAACAGCAAAAGAAATAAGATGGCTTACAACATTTTTTCCAAAAAACGTTATGAATAGTGTTTTTTTTTTTAAGTTTAATATTTTCCCCCAAATTTTGTTTTATATTGCTCGGTTGAGCCCTATCCACTAGTCCAATGAAATTAAACTTCGTTATTTGTATTATTATTTATTTTAAAGCATTTCATGATCATAACAGCATAACAGCATACAGAATAAATAATAAGGACGCCTATGATAAACACATAAACACGCAAAAACAACGAACAAATAAAAAAAAATACTCGATTACCTGCTGAATGCATATCTAGCATAAGAACAAGCTCGTGCGACTCAGTCGTGCATTTTATTTAAATTTTATTCGAAGATGTGACCGCACATATGAGCAAGTACGTGCGATCCAGTCGTACAATTTATTTTTAAACAAATGTTTCTCTGGTGTGGACACACCTTAACATGATGAACTTAACTTCGTATTTTATATTAGTGTGTCAATCATCTTTCTTCAGAACATTGGAATCGTATTCCTCTTTTGTCAATATCTTATCAGGGAGACTTGTTAATGTTTTAATTAATTACCAACCCCACCGTACACTACACTGTGTAGTGTACGGTGGAGTACACTACATTGTGATGAACCGACACTGGAATTAGTCTCGGTTCATCACAATGCTTGACACAACGATATCAGAGAACTTTTGCACAGTCCTCACCCTCAAGCTTTTATACCTCTACGGCAGGTCATTGGGAATGGTGCTGTTTACAATAACGGATCAGAGACTGCAACCAGCCTTGAAAGTAAGAATGTGGTCAATTGCATTCCGGGCAACTTGCATTATTTCCTACATCCTACTTCTGCCTGATGCATATGACTCCGTATACACTCCAGAGTTCATTCGTGAAATGGGTATCATTCAGATGGGTTCGATGATTCTTTTTTCGATGGCATTTCTGATATTCCAAATCATTTACAACAAGCAGTTTGTTCAAAACATCAACAGGATAATCGATACCTTCTTCCGAATATCAGCTCTGACCAAGAGATACAAAATATTTGGCTACGAATTTCTCCTCATGTTCCTTGGACGGTTTGCAATCAATTTCATTGCACTTTCAACAGATTTCCCTAGATTCGTGTTCGCTCTTCAAACGAAAGATACTTTCGTCATAGCTCAATGTGTGTTGGGTTACATCCTCTGGACGGGAACTGTGATAGTTGAAGATTTTGTGTGTTTGGTTTTTCTGATATTTTCAAGAATGTATCTGAATATAGGAGTTCATTTGGTGTCATTTGTAAAGCGGATTCAGGATTCGGAGGGTTTTCCGATGACAAAGTTCCGTCGAATGAAAGTCCTATGCGAGTTCTGCGACGAACTGGATGAATGCTCGGCGATATATTCTCAAATATTTAAAATCACCCATGATTTTCAATCGCTCTTACAGTTCAGTCTCTTGTTTACGTTCTTTTTTGACATAGTTATGACAATCGGAAGTGTTCATATAACTTTTGTGTACTATTTGAAAGTGGGAGAAGTTTTGTGGAACCTTATGCTTATGGGATTTATCAAAACGCTGGATTTGGTGGGTCTGATGTTGCTGGTGGATTTGACGGTGCGACGGTCTAGAATTCCACATAACCTCAATTGGGAAAGTGTGTGCTCGGATGTGGATGAGAGGTGGGATAAGTGTGTAAGTGTTATACGCAAATTATATGGATAAGAATTAAAAGTTGTGCTCTTTTTTTTTTTGACAGGTGGAGGAATTTTTGGGTCACTTAAGGTTCGAAGAGTTAAAATTCGGAGTCTACGGTTTGTTTCGCATCAATAACAATCTCTGTCTGGGGGTGTTTTCCATGATAATTACTTACTTGACTATACTCATTCAATTTAACATTAGTGGGAGTTTTAATGATTCTTTATGATTTATGAAGTTAAAAACCACAATCATTTTGTTTATAATAAAATGGTTTCATATGTTTTGAATTATTGTTTTTATAGTTGTGTTCGTCTACTTTTTCGGTTGTTTTAGGAGAACTGTCAAACTTTGAAGAGTGGGGATGAAATCTCTCAGAAAATAATAAATTCGCTCAAAAGTAAAATAACGCTTTGTGGAGGAAAATAGGGAAACTGTTTAAACGTCAAAAACAATAAAATTTAACTAAACGAAATGGATCGAATAAGTGCAGATGCCATATAACGGTACCTCTCATATAACTATTTTTTTCAAATGCGGTTTTATCATAAACTATTATCCCGGTTTCAGTTAAATTTTGCACGCAGGAAGTCATTTATAATTCAATTAAAATATTGCATTTAAAAATTTTCAAAAACTTTTTTTTCGATTTTTTAAAATTTTCTAAAAAAAAAATTTGGTTTCCCAGATGAAAACTACAGATTTTCTTATAATAATGACAGGCTAGAAAAAAATTTAAAATTTTTTTTCGAAAAGTTTTTCAAAAAAACGACTTTAAAAAAAAAACTGGTCGAACGATTTTGAATATTTTTTTTTCCTCGATAGGCATTTAGTTATCAAATTTTATTGCATACTTAGTTTTTTTCCGAGAAAACTGTTAAATTAATTAAAAAAATGAAAGAATTTTCTAAAAAAAAAAACATTTTTTTATTTTAATAGACATGTGGTTTTCAATCTGGCAATACTTCTTTCGGAGTTGGTCTTTTTGACAGCTGTCATTTGATTTATGCTCAGTTTGGTTTGCCATTTCATAATGAATAGTCTTACTCCTGAACAAGTTTGCAAATTGTGCAAATTTATTACAAAAATAATTGTTCCTTTCGGTGGAGCAGAGAGTATCGAAGAAGACCAACAATTGGAGATGTGCCCATCCTTTTTTTGGAAGATTTTGCGGAAGGATCTTGGTTTGCAGGCTTACAAAATCCAACTCGTGCAAGAACTGAAGCCGAACGACCATCAAGCACGTCACACGTTCGGTGAATGGGCCCAAAACGAGATGGCCACCTATATGGATTTTTACAAAATTGGGTCTCGGCTGCAATTTATTCGAGCCAGCCGAGGCGACTTCCCCGAAATCATTTTTAAAACATAATGCAAACCCTTATCTTAATCAAGCTAAATTATTGGCCATAACAATAAACTATATGCGTTTTATTTCTTCTTGAAAACCACACGTCTAAAAAAAACAGCATTTATATACATATATATGCAGCCACTAAGCAATCTAGCATAAGAACAAGTTGGTGCGACCCAGTCGTGCATTTTTTTAAATCTATTCGACGATGTGACCGCACATATGAGCAAGTATGTGCGATCCAGTCGTGCAATTTATTTTATATGCGTTTGCATTTCTTTTTATAGCTCTGGCTTTAACCAGCAGCAGTGTTTTCTTCTGAGTTTGTAACTCTTTTTTTTCATTTTTCTATTTGCATTTAAATTTCTAAAATAAGATAAATTTCAGAAAACAAATTAGCCGTCGCAAATTCGAATCTAATTGTTACGAACTCCAAACCCTATTCGCCTTCAAGCCCCTCTACACGATGGACTATCACGGTGGCCGATACGATGGGGTATCGTGTAGAAGGATAAATGGCGTCAGATGAGACAGAGCGATGGCCTCCGGTGGTCGATTTTCTCGGTTTTTCGTCCGCACATAAAAGGAGAGTTGGACATTGATGGCGGTACGCGTCCACACGTGGCCCACTACTCATTATTTGACTGAACTTCAGTAAGAGATCGAAGCAGCAGCAATGGCTTTTTCATCCACCTTCGACCAGAAAATCGAAAATGAACATCGGCATCGTGTATAGGTGAAGCAACCATCCACGGCTATCTCATCCAACATCTGATGAGCCATCAATAGCCCATCGTGAAGAGGGTACATTCCACATACGATCCACACAATAAACAAATTGTTCGCTTGGGAATAACCTCAAAATGACCATTGTTTTTGTTTTCTTGGAGCTTGGTCGTTACAAACAAAACAACACCATTTAAAAGAACAGTCAAAATGGACGAATATGAAAAGTCCTTGAAACCCTGACAACTTCACTTGTTAAAATATATTTCTGAATGAAGAATTTGCAGGCGTGCCTGCTCGTGGATGTCGAAATTAATTTGGTCAAAAGTTTGCGCAAACTCAAAATTTGCCCATTCTTGCCTGCCTGTGGATGCTCCCCTTAAGTCTTAAAAAACTATATGATAGAGAACTTATGTTTTAGAAAAAGGCGTAGCACTTGATTTTAAGTGTTGCCGTTGTTTTTAAATATATTTTTTTCCGATGTTTTAGAAAATTGCCCCTCCTGCCTAAACCAGGGGAGATAAACCCCCCTAGTAAACAAATTTTTGTATTTAGTCCCTCTACAAGAATCCGCTTTTAATTTGTGGCGCTAAAGTTATCGTACTCTCCCCCTTTCCCCACTTGAATTTTAAATGCATGTAATTTTAAATCTTTTTTTTTTAATTTCATGAACAGTAGTTTTTTTGGCACTCTTTTCCTTATTGAAGCTGTTGGATTTTCCCGCAAGATTCGTTCCAGGTTTTTCACGCTTTCGATGATCCTCGGCGTTCTGCTGGATGAGGTACATATAGAACTGAAGAAATTTGTCTGAGACTTTCCCTCCAAAACTGCAGGCGCGCAATAACGTTACGTAAGGATCTAAAACATACCACCAAATCGTTTCTATTAAAAACAGTGTAATAAATTATATTCATTTGACAGCAAAATGTTTCAATAAAATTTCAGCTACTGGTAAAATAAATAATAATCAATTAAATGAATTTTCGTCTTCCGAATTGACTCTGGAACGCGCCCACTTTCTAGGATTCTTCTTTAAAATACCCCATCATGCTGAATTGAACCAAAATGGTCAAGTATCCCACAATCATAGACAACACACGCAAGCAAAGTTCATGATTCAATGTAAACAGTCCGAAGACATCCAACTTAAGGTTCTGCAACCGCAATTGTGTCAAAAACTGATAAACCTATCGAAAAAAGTAAAAATAAAAATCTTAGTTATCAAACAAAAATCGATAACAATAAGGTTTACATACACACCTGTCCCATTCTCCATCGATTTCCGAACAGAAGCTATCCCAATCAAGGCTTTGTGGAATTTTCGATCGTCTCACCATCAAGTCAACCCCCTGGACAAGACCAAGAATTCTTGTCAAATGAACAAATCTCAGGAAAAACAACGGCCAACTTATTTCTCCGAATTTTATGTAATTCACAAAACCAACATGAACCGCACAAATGACACTTATGAGGGTGAAATTGAAAGTCAAAAGCAACATAACTTGCAACATACCATGAAATTCGTTGACTATTTTGAAAATTTCTGAATAAACTCCGCAGCACTCTTCCAACTCTATGCGAAATTCTTGCAACAATTCCTTCCGTCGACATAGATGTAAGTCAGGATCCTCTGAGTTTTCAATACGTTTTGCCAGCAACAACACATGATTGCCAATACTTTGGTACATTAATGAAGCTGTAGTGAACGCCAAACCTATTACATCCACCATGATGAAAGTTCCAATGACCAGGATGTAACCCAAAAAATTTTGCACCGTATACACAACATCTCTGGATTCTAGAACTTCTCTCATGTTCGGAGCATCTGCAATGAGTGCCAATGCTGAAGAAAAAATTCGGCACAAAACAATGCAGTAGAATTCTGCACCGAAGAGCCGTGATTCCTTGGTTATAACTGCTATACGAAGTATCGTGTCTAAGGTTCTATTGGCAGCGTTTAAGAATTCATTGTATTTCATTATTAGGAATTTGATTGAAGCAACTGTGAATATGGCTTTTGAAGAATTTTGTATAAAGATTAATGCTCGTATGAAGGTAGGAGTTAGGAACACGTCAATGTAAACGAAGCACAGCAGACATATGTAGCCAACAAAACATGTTGTCCAATAGAACACGGAAAAGATCCAGGCTTTTCTCGAAAACTCAAAGCGACCATGATCCGTTATTGTGAAAAATACCAGTCCGAAGGATTTGGCAAAAACAAACATTGCTTTAAGGGAAAATATACAACCGGCATTTTTACGGATAATCCTTTTTAACATAATGCTGTTCAAGGACTAACATTTAGTTTGGATGTATAGAGGAATTAAATTAAGTTATTTTATTTTGAATTGATAAGCACAGACATCCATCAAAAGTCTGTCTTCCGTGCTAACGAATGACATATTAATTAATTAGTTCAGAATCGGTAATTCCATAAATTTCTTTTCCGTTCAGTTATGTAGGCCTAGGCTTAGTTATGCCAATAGATATAACATTCATTCCTTTTTTTAAATTGACCATAAGCCAACTCGTTTGGAGGAACACATTGAAAATGCTTAGAACAATACTAGGCCGAGCCAAGACTTCCTCTGGAACCAGCATATCAAATGAGGTAGGTAAGATAAGGTAAAGATTAAGCAAAATCAAATGCTAGAAACGTATATATGTATGCATAACTTTACCCTTAATAAAGATCCAACTGCCCAAGCTGAAGTGAAGAAAGGAGTATCCTAATATAAGAAACAACAAAGCCAGTAACACCGATTGCCTACCCATGATGCATTTGAAAACTAGGAAGGTGAACTGGTAAAATGCAAACGTGAACTCATATTGAAGGCTTTACCCGAAGAAAGAAAAGATACCTAATACGTAGTCCTGCCATAAGTTCTGTTCCTCACACAAATACAAACAAGTTATCAAAATTCTTTTTACGATATTTATTTTGTATTAAATTGACGTTAAAAAATTGTAGGAAATTATTCAAAGTGGCCACCCTTAGCCTTGAAACACTTTCTTAAACGATCCGGCCATTCGTCTATCGCTGCACGCACGACTTCCAGTGGTAGCGAAGCTGCTGTCTTCACCAAATCAGCTTTAAGAGACTCAATATTTCGGTGAGGCTTACAGCAAGCCTTCTCCTCCAAGACCTTCCATAGACGGTAGTCCAGCGGATTAAGATCCGGGCTGCCCGAGGGCCAATCTTCAGCGGCGATAAACACCGGTAAATTGTCCTTAAGCCAAAGTTGGGTGGTTTTTGCCTTGTGAGCCGAGTGAAAATCCAGTGCTTGCCCGCAAATAAGGTGTTAGTTAAGGGCTTCACAACATTCTCTAAAACATCACTTTGATAGTTGATGCTCCCTGCTAACAAAAATGCAAATTTGTAACACCGTCATACGACACTCCCCACTAAACCATCACTGAAGCTGGATGATGGCCTCTTTGGACTTTTCCAACCTTTTCAGCAGCTTCCTTGGAGCTATGGGCGTAAATCCTGCGTTTTGGCGATTAAATTTCCGTTCCATTGTGAAAATTTTCTCATCTGTGAAAAGAATATTTTTGTGTCCTCCGTATGCGTGTCTTTGAAGCAACACCTTTGATCTTGTCGCTCTTATCTTGAGCAGAGCCTCAGTCAGGTGTTGTCCAGTACTTCTACGGTAAGCGCCAAGCCTTAGGTCTTGTTTTATGAGGTGTGACATCGTTCTTGTGGGTATTTCCATTTCTCGAGCCATAATTTTCTGTTTACGGAGGGGATTTCTTCGGATTCTTTCCGCAACTGCTTTGATCACTACTGGCGTCCTACTTTGGCGAGGTCGGCCACTTCTTGCTCTATCATCAACAGAGGAGATCTCGTTGTACCGTTTTATAGCGCGATAGATAAGTTTTTTTCGATATTTTGAGTGGTTTCAGCAATTCGAAAATCTCAGTGGGAGTTTTACTGCATTCGTGCAGTGCAATAATAGCGACGCGGTTTTCTTTTTTGCCCCACTCCATGTTTATCGTTTCGCGTATTAAATTCAACTGACTCATAACTGTTACTTAAGGTATCCATTTGTCCGTTATATATTTTGAGAACAACAACAGATCAATAAATTTTTTTTTTGGCGTCTTATAAGTAAGGGACAGAACTTATGGCAGGACTACGTAAATGAAATCTCAGCATCGTTTACCACGCCCTGATCCCTATGAAAATAATAAGTTCATCATCATTAACTGCATAACGACTGGGATCCGGTTCGGGCCTCAGGCCTCATCCACAGTGTTTCATACATCCCGTTTGCTGGCCAATGCTATCTAGATTCGCACTCTAAGGCTTTGGGCGTCCTGGTCTATGCTATCCCTCTAACGTAAGCAAGGTCTGCAACGTTGCCTTCTATCATAAAAGGAACTGCAAGAGACTTTCCTAGCTCATGCTAGCTATGTGCCTATCACACCGGAGTCGACAGAGCTTTATTTTGTTCCACATCTGCTTCGAGATGGATTTCATAAAATTCATGATTGTATCTTCTACGGAATCGTCATTCCTTACACACGAGGCACACATTCTCCGCAAGACTTTCCTCTCGAACGTATAGTTGACAGATCAGAGTGCCTTTTAGGAAGCTCCCAAGTTTTGGAATCGAATGTCAAAACTGGTAAGACCATAGTCATGTACAGCAGCAGGTATGTATTTACGGCAAAGTTTCTGGATTTGAAGAGCCTCAACAGACTGTAGTAAGTTCTGTTGGATTTAAGCAGCCGCCTGCGTATTTCTTCGTCCGGCTGTAACTTTTGAGCCATGGTAGTTACTACTTTTAATTCATGCTCCACTACCCATTTTTTGGACCAACACTTTTCTCGATGCAGTTACCATGTATCTCCTTGGTTTTCCCTTCGTTAATATGCAGCCGCATGTTTTGTGCCGCCTGCTCGATGTGAATAAAGGGGTCTGGTACGTAAGGCTGACTGACTTCCTGACAATAGTCCCTCTTCTTGACGTGCCAAAGTCACGGATTGCTTTCTCCAAACACCATGCAGCATGCAAGCCAGACCATCCCCTTGTCGGAGTCTGTTAAAGATGATTGGTCTGGACAGCAAACCGTTGAATTCACCAATGAGGATTTTAACGTCATAGAGGAGGCTATGGTGGGACTTTCGTCAGTGAAAATAGTTACGATACGTTCATAATCTCGTATCCTATACATTTTAATCTCCTATCCCGCAGATGGCTGACCGTCGAGTAATAAACTTCCTTATAGCATATAATTTACTCACTGCATTTTATAATAACGCCTAACCGAACTCATCAATTTCTAGCTTGTTAGCTTCAGTCGACGAAGCAACAATTTAGCGTTTTTTCCGAACAAACTGGGACACACGCAACAACAACAAATTAGCCAAACCATCAAAAATTTGAATTAAAAAAAAAACATTAAAAGTAACTCCACTTATTTTCAAGTCGTTTGCTTAGATAAGGCGACGACATTATATACAGACAAAGGCATTGTGTAACATGCTTATTGGGCATAATTTTAAAATAAAACTTTAGAGTCAGTTTTAGAACTTGGTTATCCGTCAAAGAATCAATATATCTTGTTATCCCCCTATCCTATAAATTATTAAATTATTTAAATTAAAAATATATAAAATTAAACAAAAACTAAGGGTGTTTGTTTAGAGTTAGTTCCCTATTCCTCACTTTTTTTTAATTTTTTTAAATTTTTTTTTATGATTTTTAAACTTAAAACCTACCTTAACTATAACAATCTTAACTAACCTACTGTCTAACTAAGTTAAAAAGGTGTAGCCACTGCCTCCATTGTTGTTGCCTCTGCTTCCGTTGTTGTTGCTCCCACCTCTCACTCTGGGTAATGGTGGTTCCCACAGGGATTGTAACTTTTGGATTCCGATAAGTAAATTCCATACTATATATTTGAGAATTAGTTATACGACCCCCCCCCCCCCCCCCATTTAAACCTTACTCATAAAGTTATTAATACCAAAGCTACATTAATCATATTGCGAGCAGCATTGACGTCACGATGCCATGGTATTCCACAATTTTTGCAAATTTGATACCGATGTCCGATAGTCGTGACGCCGACGCTTCTTATGTTTTGGGATGTTTCGGCGGAAATTCCATGACCGTAAAACATTTTGAGCAAGACCATGTCATGTACTCATCAACATCGATAACCCGGCAAATATCCTTTCGTCGATAAAACGTATTTTTTTTAATTTTCTACAGCTGGTTTTAAATTGCGCCCGTAACTCTTCCCTTGTTCCAATACACCATCTCCGAAACATACCAATACTTTATCATCAGGCTTATTTTGTACCAATAACTTATTAACTAAAATATCCTGAGCCCGACGATGCGTATACACTCTGGCTTAATTCATTAAATTTTAACCTTTACTGAATAAAATCATTATTATATTCGTTTAAACATTTAGAATTTTCCTTTACTCTAGCAATTCCCTTTCGTGCTCACCCGCCATTCACAGTTGTCTTATGTGGAACCGGTTTGCGGACAAATTGTAAATCCGTAAAATGGGAGAATCGTAATCCAAGTCGAGATGGCAGTTGTCGGGAAGAACTTGCTTAATCAAACAAATAAACACCAGACAAGTAATACAGCACTCGCATTATACTAAGAGTCTTTTGCTTTAAAACTTTTGCAGATTAAGATTTCCAAGGTTTTCACTTTTCAGTTTTAAAAGCCAGACAAAGTTAACGCAATTACCAACAAAATCCGTTATGTATAAAAATCTCTTAAACGCTTGCAGTGCCATCTCTGGTGTGTAAAAGATATATACGGTGTGGTGGATTTATGTGCTTTAAGGCTCTTGTCACATCGATTTATTTTTGCAGGCGTGTTAAAAGGGATAGTAAGTTTCATTTACTTGCTTTCATCGACTCCGACTGCCATTTACATATTTACATAAATCTATCGGATACTTTTCATTTCATTTATTATTTTTGCGATTCTTTAGTTGGAAACAGATTTTTATTTTATTTTAATTTCATTATCAATTACTTGACATCGAACTTCACAGACACGGAGACAGTGTAAACGAGTCTTTGATAAATGAGTCTTATTTAATGTAGATTTCGGACGTACGGAAAGGGAATGTTTGTAATATCTGTCAGGGGTAATTACGTTACTCATGTCGTAGGAATATTGTTTGCCAAAGTTGGCCTCTAAACTGAAATAAAGACTCAGTCTGCTGAAATCGGCTGATCGAAAAAATACTGAGTTTGAATTTAAAAGTCTGTGAATTGTGAATTTATTTGTTAAATTTTGTTTGTTCCATTATTTTGTTTAACGCTTGGATTTTTAATGCTTTAATTCTTTCGAATGATTCATTTTAAAAACAAAAAATTTCGTTTAGTTACAATTAGCTTGTCTTGTATGACATTTAACCAGAAACATTCCAAAATGCGTTTCTTCACTTTTAAGCTCAGGCAGAAAATTACAAAAAAAACATCAAAAAGCTCGTGCCCAAACTTTCATCCAAAATTTACGAAAACATACCTCAAGGCTCAGTCTTTTTATACTATTTATGTTAAGAATAAAGTTATTTTAACAAAATGTCTGATTCTCAGGATGATTGGTTCGATAAAGATGAAGAATGTGATTTGTGTGCTAAATTTACTGAGTGGCTAGAAGAAGCAATTACGATTATTTTAGGTGACTTTAAAGCAACCTACGGAAACAAAATAAAACAAATTTTAGCAGACAACAATTGTAACCAAGTTGTAACTAAGCCAACAAGAATCACAAGCATATCACGAACTTTAGTTGACTATGTTGTAACTCCCATGGACGTATTATATATGGACTGCTAGTTGCCTACCTTAAGTTGGTACCATTTTAGTCTCAGTTATTTTTGGCGAAACTAGCCCTCCTGAGTACACTAGCGGGAAAAAATTAAACCTCAATTTAGACATTTCATCCAGTAATTGCAGACTTTGGCAGCAGGTTTTCCCACGTTGGCAATTTCCTTTTTTCTCCCCGTGTTATTTAGAATATCCCACAATTAATTAATTAAGAATCCCTTTTTTCCTTCTAGTGCCTTTAGTTTGTCTTAGGCAAAAACCAATAAAAAAGGAAGTAGTCCATGACAAGAGGCGAAATACCAAAGATGGCGCACACTTCTATGGATGGAGTTCAAAAGTGTCAGTTATGTTTTACCGGTAAATGTGACTTTTTTAATTTTTAAAATCAGAAGTCGCGAGCTTCTATGTCAACATTTTAAGAAGTTATTTTTTTTCCTGAAGTGGGTTCAGAATAGCTAGCATTGCATTCTCAATTTTGGCGAAATTTTTTTGACAATTGTTGTATGAGGCTGACATTAGACTAGCAGTCCATATATAATACGTCCATGGTAACTCTATTAGATGAGGAAATTTTGGCAGACACTATAGGTGAGTTTGAAATAAGTGATCATGAATCCATAGAACTAATATTTCCGCTTGATAAGAGACATTCGAATAAAACTTTCAAAACAATTCATGTGTTTAAATATCAAAAAGATAAATTTAAATCAATACTGCGTAACATTATTGGTTACACATAAAAAATAAATTCTTACATTAATACTAACGAATTATCAATAAAACTAAAAGAATCTTTGGAAATATTTGTTAGCGAATTAAAGATCAACAAACGTATTTATCTTTCTAACAACGAGTGGCTTACAAATGAAAAAAATTAAAAAATAACCAGTTTTATAAAACCAACCATTTTCAATATTCCTAATGATTGGATAGAATATAAAAAGGTTCGTAACTTATACTAATATAAGCTTGATATATCTAAAAGAAACTTCATATGCAACAAAATAGAGCGCTGTTCAAGCCAAAAAGAAATGTGGAGAGTCATAAAATCATTAGTATTAAAAGAAGAAAAAGAAGAAATAAGTGAAGTGCGTTTTGATGATTAAATAGAAACGTTACGTTTTCAGCCGAAAAATTTAAACGCCATTTTATTTCTTTAAAAAATGTGAAAAAATGTGAATTTTTTTTCAAATTCGTTACAGCCGTTTTTAAATAAAACGGTTTTTTTTACAACTTTTTTTTTTTTTTTAATTAAAAAAATAATTCAAAAATACAAACTTAAGCACAAAAATAACTTTCATTCATTCATTTTCATTTAAAAAGAAATTCACTTAACCGTTTTCAAAATATTGATTTTTCAAAAAAAAAAATTAAAAAAATTATTAAAAATACAAAAAAAAAGTTTTGGAAAAAAATTAGTGCAAAATTACTCAGGCTACCTACATCTTTTTGAATATCAATTTTGATTGTAATCGGATCACCAGTTTTCGAAAAAGTCGAAGAAAAAAAACTGGTCCTATGGGAGGTACCGTTTTTAGCCCACCATATTAATTTTTTTGTTCACCAAAATATAATGCATACCTAGAGTAGTACACTGATTTTTTTTATAAAAATTCTTGGAGCCGTTTTCGAGAAAAATAAGCTTTTACATAACGGTTATATGACAGGTACCGTTAATTTTTGATCTAAAAAAAATTGAAAAAAATTCCTCTGTAGAATGCCAAAATAACCTTAAGTTCAAAATTTGGAGACGATTGGCCGAAAAGACAGACAGACAGACAGACGGACAGAATTTTACCAGTAACTCAAATATGTTTCTCTATCATCGTAATGTCATGTTTGATTGTTATCTCAATTTTTTAATCTGCACGAATACATAACTTGGATTACAGTACCTATAATCGCAAGTAAAAAATGAATAAAAAAATGACTATAAATTTAAACATACAAATAATTGTAGACTGTTTTGATGTGATAGGCCCATTTCTATTGGCAATCCTATTAATATTATAAACGTGAAAGTTTGTGAGTATGTATGTATGTATGCATGTATGTATCCTTGTTGCTCTTTCACGCAAAAACTACTGAATGGATTTTGATGAAACTTCACAATAATATAGCTTACATATCAGAATAACACATAGGCTACAATTCATAAAGATATATCGTATATTATCCAATGTATAACGATAAGTGTCAAGAAAGTCGGAAAGTTTGTGGTTAAAAATAAGTTATAAGGAATTTTTTTATGTCAATTGTGTAGACTAATTAATTATAGTATTGACTACTGGAGATAGTATATATATAAAACCAAAATTTGTGTGGGTGTACGCTATAGTCTTGAAAACTATGCACAAAACCCTCTTGAGTGCTTAAAGCAATTTATTCTACAAGTGATAAGGAAGGTTTATAGAGCGGTCCGAACCCTGCCGATAGATGGCACTGGCATTCTCATTGATAAAATAAACTCAGTTTTTTAAACCTCGAAATAAAATACTTCATTCATTCTTTCTTGGGCGTAACAACGTACGCCGGGTAAGGATAGTAATAAATAAATCTTTTAAAGAAGGTGTTTTTTTCAAATAACTTAAAAGAATCAATTGTACTACCTATACCTAAAGAGCAAAACAATATTAACTGTGACAAATTTAGACCAATTAATATGCTTCCTATATTAGACAAAATTATTGAAAAAGTTGCCCATGAACAATTAATAAAATATGTTCGTAACGGAAAATAATTTGATTATACAAAACCAATCTGGATTTCGTTCAGATCACTCTTGTGAAACCGCTCTCAACTGGCTTGTTATGACTTTAAAAATCGAACGTCACGAAAAAAATAAAATAATTGCTGTGTTCTTAGAGCTTTTGAAACTATTGATTGATCACTATTTCTATCAAAACTTTATCAAATACGGCATACAAAATAAAGAACTAAATGGGTTTCAACAGAACTCAACGAACTAAAATTACCCAGTGTTTATCCAATAGTGAACAAACTTTATTCGGTGTACCTCAAGGAACAATATTGGGCCCTATGCTATTTTTAATTTACATTAATGACATATGTCATGTCTTAAAATATTGCAAAATTTCGTTGTTTGTCTGGATTAATTAACGAATTTATGAACTACGATATTGATAAGATTTGCAAGTGGCTTGATAAAAATAAACTTAAAATTAATATTAATAAAACAAAATGTATGCTAATTAACGTAGACTACGGAATTGATTTGCGTATCAATAATAATCCAATCGAACAGTTGAAATCAGTAAAATACCTCGGTGTTATTATTGATAATGACTTGAACTTTCACGATCATCTTCATCAATCGGTTTCTTAAATCGATTAAGCAAATTAATTTCAACATTATGCGCTATAAACATTTACAATACAATTGTCAAACCTCACTTCGAGTTCTGCTCAACAATATTGTACTTGGGTAACACAACAGAAATCAACAGGCTTCAAAAACTTCAGAACAAAGCGATGAGAGTTATCCTGAAATGCAGTTTTTATACTCCTATAAATTGGATGCTTTCTTGTCTCCAATGGCTTAATATCAGACAGAAAATATTATTCAATGCGGCAATTTTCGTTTTCAAGATAAAAAACAAAATGGTTCCTTAAATGTAATATTAACATATGAAGTCCAACCATTTAATTTTAGTTCAAATAATAATTTTAGAATACCACTGTTTAGAGACAGTAGAACACAAAACATTACCAAGTAATATAAAAAAATGCACCAAATTTTAAAAGATTTAAAAGAGAATTGTCAATTTATAGCTTTGTTCGATGTCAGCACTGGGGCGCACTGAAGTGTTTTATGTGACACTTTTTCCGCCCCAGTGTTTTTGCACTGTGTTCGATGTGAACACCGGGCACGAACTGAGTGCACCCTCATGCGCCCCAGGTATTTTCTTGGTCTAAGATATCGAAGCTGTCAAAATTCAAAATTTAAATTCAAATCAGCTGTTGGCAGAAGTTCGTTTTCAGAGAATGGAGGAATTTATTTGCAAATTTGGTGTGCTTTTTTGATTTCGTAGATTATTTTGTAGGTTTTAAGTTATTCTTCTGTTTATTTATTAGTTTTTTGACATTTCATTTATGTATTAATTTTCTTTACAAAGTCTACAGTTTTTCCATTTCCATCAGATAGAGTATATCTCGGCATTTTATCTAAAATCACAAAAATAACTTAATAATTGTAAAATAACCTACAAAATATCTTATATTTATCAGATATTGCACTCCAAATTTGTAAAATAAAATTTGTTTTAAACTTCTACCACCAAGCACCAACAGCTGATTTGAATTTTGACAGCACTGTTTTCTTACATCGACCAAAAACCTGGGGCGTGAGAGTGTGCACTCAGTGCGTGCTCGGGGTTGACATCGAAAACAGTGCAAAAAAACTGGGGCGAATAAAGTGTCACATAAAACACCTCAGTGCGAATCCAGTGTACACCAGTGCGCCCCAAGACAGACAACGAACAAAGCTAATATGTATGTAAAAAGGAATTAGAAACCTAGAATAGAAAACTTAATAAACCTTAAAAAAAAGATATTTTTCTAGCTCCAATGTGCCATCCTTGTCTTTTAAAAAGTTGACCCTCATGGCCGAAGTGGAACCACTGTATACGTTCCTAGAAGTCGGCACAAGCGATTTTTTCGGCAAGCTCGCCCGTTCATTTCCGAATGTATACAAGTCTTTGTCGAAGACGAATGTCTTAATCGCAATATTGTCAACTTATCCAAAAAAACTCTGCTCCTTCCCATTCAAAGATGTGGCTTGAAAGCCAACTAATAAATTAACTTGCATTTAAAAAACAATAAACTATACAATAATCTTAATAATTTCATTTTATTTATATTAAATTTTTGTGTTTTAGTCTTTTCATCATAGTTATAGCATTTTTTCTTAACGCTCCTTAACAATCTTCTTTCTTCTTAATTCTATCAGAGATTCATTTTCTCTATTTATATGGCAATAGCAATTTATGAAATATTCATGAGAGCTCTACGGCTAAATTATATGTCAACATAATAATAGTAATTCTAAACCCTGTTGTTGTTGTAATACTAAAGGATACAACCTGAAATCTTTGAATGGCTATTTACAATGTTTTTTTTTATGGAAATAAACAAAAAAATAAAGTAAATTCTTAGAAATTACATCAAATTAAACTTAAAAAAAAATCAGAAACTGTTATTCAAAACTTAGGTATAGGTACAGAAGTCCTTTGGAGGACACATCAGTCCGAACTGTGTTCATCACTATCAACTGTTGGCAGTTGATTTAGCAGTGATACTCGGGTCTGTGAATCTTCGTCATCGTCAAGATCGTCTTTGCCACATTGCTGCTCTTGCATTTCAATGTCTAATGTACCATTTTGTCGTTGAAAGGTGATCAGGTATATCGCTACGGTGAAGGCTATGAATATGCCTCCGGCAGCTGAGCACAAGACAACCACCGTGGTTGTTTTGTCTTCTGATGAGTAGGATGAGGAGGAAGGTTCGTCACCTACACTTCGAGTTGGTAGAGGCTTGCCAAGGCCTTCTGCTATGATCTCATTTAGAGCACGACCTACTGATGCCGGAGCTATTACTTCTTCTGATAACACAGACGTTGACTCATCCCTCATTGTCTGCAGAGAGTTTACGTGACGAGTATAGTCTGTTGTTGTTGTTTCAATTCGGGTTTGCTGCAATGTTGCAGTGGTTTCATGGATGGGACTTTCTGTAGATGATTCAATCTGATTGCCATGAATGATTGGGTCTAACAAGGATTGTGTCGGATTGTTCACTTCTTT
Organism: Platycheirus rosarum; assembly: GCA_963971375.1. Taxonomy (NCBI): domain Eukaryota; kingdom Metazoa; phylum Arthropoda; class Insecta; order Diptera; family Syrphidae; genus Platycheirus; species Platycheirus rosarum. Next base: position 144,512,124 of record OZ020509.1, on the reverse strand, counting down.
CAAGATCCCATTATCTACTTTACTCGTTTGATCATCTTGAACATCTTCTAGCAGAGATACTTCATTACTTTGTATGGGCGTTGATTGTGTAGAAGTTTCTACATCACCCAACAAGTGATGATATTTACCTTGTCCCTCAAAAATAGGAATGCCATTCAACTTAGGGATAGGCACATCATTCATTGTAATGGAAGAGTTTTCAGGATGGGGCTTTAAGGATCTCGGAAGCTCTAACACACTCTTCAACTGTTTTTCGGGCGATTCAATGGGAAGTTCTAGAAATTTGTCTTCGATTTTGTTGCCTTCCTCTGGCTGTTCTGGTTCGGGAAGAGATTTGGTTTTACTTATGGGCTCACGTTCGGAAACGGTTTTGTTTACAGAGTAGCTTTTCACAGTAACTTGTTCAACATCGATTGGATTATTTTCCACTTCCTTAGTAGTGGTCTGAACTGGATCCAAGGAATCTACCAAGTGATTGTCGGTCAATGTTTCTTCGTAGCCTTTTGGGTTTGGCGAAACCTCGAAGGTTTTAACAGATTCCAAGTCATTATTTTGAGTAGATTCTGGGATTTCATTAACTGGTCCTCGAATAAGATCATTTGTAACATTGTTTGGTGAAGCAATTTCTTCGTCAGCACCAGGTTTCTTGTATACAGTGTGTTCTACTTTATTAGTTACATTTGTGTCTTGTTCAATGGATTCGGTGACAGCTGGTATCTCTTCAATTTCTTCCAGACCAACTAATAGTCTTGGGTCATCTACAGCAACTACAGTCAGCTGTTCTGTTGTTGAAAGCGTATTAGAAGAAACATTTTTTACATCTGGCTCGAGAGTCACAACTTGTTGGTCAGTGCTCTTTTCGACTAGTTCAATAGGTGTTTCTGTTATGGAAATGTGTTCTCCAGCAGGATTATCATCCTTTCCAGTTGATGCATCGGAAGAGATAGTCCTATTATGCGATTCTGGTTCTGAAGTATTTGAAATTTTCGGTATAAATTCAGAATCTGGTTCATTAACACTATTTGGAATAATTTCGTTGTCTGCTTCCTTGCTAAAACCTCGCAATTGGCGTGCTCGGTTGGGTTCATTTTCAAAGAATATGCTCAAGTCTTGAATTTTGTCGGGTTTTGGAGTCGGAATTATGTGTGTATTTTGAAGGATATCTATGTTTGTGGTGGCCTCCTCGACATGAGTTGGCATTTCAGTTGAATTATTCATACTGGGAGATGCGAAAGTCGAAATTGGTTCTTCGTTTGGTTCAGTCGTTTGTGCTAATGGAACAATATTTTCTAAAAAAAAAAAACTGTTAAACTTTCTAAAAACCTACAAATTCACTTAAATACCTGTTTTGTCATCGGTTCCTGAAGCGTCGGAATCATTTTCATGTATTTCAGTTGCATTCGATTGGTTTTCAATAATTATTTGTTGCACTACCGGTTTTGTGGATTCTTGCATCCGACTTTCGTTTGCATTTCCAACATTTTCGTTTTCATTCGCCGTGGCATTGCTTTTGTCAACTGGAAACGTGTCGTTTTCAAATTGGTATCCAAGATCTATGACGATGGGTGGTTCCTCCGGGTTTGTTTGCCCCATGTTTGTATTGTCATTTTCATTTACAAGATTATTTGGTTCTGAATCAATAAAATTCATTTGAATGTCTTCAAAATATTTTTCCGTTTGATTGTCATTTCTATCGTCGTCATTTGTATCTATACTTTTAACAGAATCAACAGATTCTAGCATTTGATTAATTGTTGTTGAAATTGGTGTATCTTCGGTTGTTGTCTCAGCTATGAGGGTATTAAGGAAAAATCCCTCTGTTCTTTCTGAAAAGGGAAATTTGAAATTGGTTAACATATTTGCTAAGTAAATATTCGAAGGCATACTTTTAGGAGATTATGGTATTTTTTACTTGCGATTGTAGGTACCATAATGCAAGTTATGCATTCGTGCAGATTAAAAAGCTTGAGATAACAATCAAACATGGCATTACGATGATAGAGAAACATATTTGAGTTACTGGCAAAATTCTGTCTACATGTCTGTCTATTTGCAGGATTTTGACATTCTACAGAGGAATTTTTTGAATTTTTTTTAGCTCAAATATTAACGGCACCTTTCATATAACCGGTAGGTAAAAGCCTATTTTTCTCAAAAACGGCTCAATGATTTTTTACGAAAAAAAATCAGTGTACTTTTGTAGGTGTGGCATATATTTTTGTGGAAAAAAAATCAACTTGGTGGGCTAAAAACGGTACCCACCATAGGACCGTTTTTTTTTCTTCGACTTTTTCGAGAGCTGGCTACCCGATTACAATCAAATTTGATGTCCAAGAAGACGATCGTAGCCAAAGTAATTTAATGTAAAAAAAAGACTTTTCGAATAATTTTTTGTTTGTATTTTTAATTATTTTTTTAAATTTCTTTTTTTTTTTTTTGAAAAATCAATATTTTAAAAAGTGGTAAGTGGATTTTTTTTATTTTTTTTTTAAATGAAAGCTATTTTTGTGCTTAATTTGGCATTCTTCAATTATTTTTTTTTTATTTTTTAAAAAAGTTGTTAAATAAAAACTGTTGTATTTAAAAACCGTTCCTTCGATAAAAAAAAATCACACTTTTTCACTTTTTTTTTAGAGAAATGAAATGGCGTTTTAATTTGTCCGCTGAAAACTATCATACGTACTTTTTTCGAACAATCAAGTCTGAAAAATCGAATAAAAAAAATTTGGTTTGCCTGTAAATTCGGTTTATGGACGATAATTTTACGTGATAACGTAATTAAGAAAACATTGATGGCAGCAACACCAACATACAGCCCGTTAACTCACACCCACAAACCCTCTCGTTAAATCCACACACACACACCCCAATTTAACAAAACTCCGCCTATTTTGTATTTCTTTTTCTCTTCTTGTTCTTTTTCAATTACTTTGGGAATTTGCGCCTGCTCTTTTAGATGTTCGCCTGGTGCTCAGAATACGTTTGCAATCGATTTTGGTTGAAAAAAAAACACGGTAACGCGTTACCAGTACGAGTTATATATCTTGTCAGCATGAGTCATGTTATTTCGTATGTGTACCGTGTCATCGATTTATAAGACGTTATCACGTCAAATAAAAGGCACGACTGGGTCGCACGTACTTGCTCCTATGTGCTAATCCTTTTTTAAGTGCAGGCGTCTTTTTGACAAAGATTTAATTTTAATGTTTTTTTGTGAAGTGCAACTTCCTTAGAATCGTTGTGGGTTGAAGGATAAACATAAACACATATATAGGATTGTTAGCTTTTGCAGTTTTTTAGTGTATTATCTCTCCACTTGCTGCTTACTGTTTTTGAACAACTGGCATAAAGATTCGTGGGAATCAGCAGTAGGGCAACAATGCTAGGTATAGGGACCTATATAAGTCCCAATTACAATTATTTACTTTTTGAAATCAAATTAATTAAAATAGCTTAATTATGTTTGATGGATCGATAAACGTATGGTGTGGGTAATGGAATTTATTAAGGATATTAGGTACCTATAATAAGGTTCGAAGGAAGGTGGGTACTAAAATTAAGATACACATTCCAACTACTGTTAAGCGAGTGGGTATAGAGACAATATTAAAAGTTAACACAGTGGTTTTGTTTATTTTTGTTTTCTCGATTGAAATATTAGCTTTGTTCGATGTCTGCCCTAGGACGTACTGGTGTACACTGGATTCGCACTGAGGTGTTTTATGTGACACTTTTTTCGCCCCAGTGTTTTTGCACTGTGTTCGATGTCAACTCCGAGCACGCACTGAGTGCACACTCTCACGCCCCAGGTTTTTGGTCGGTGTAAGAAATCAGTGCTGTCAAAATTCATATCAGCTGTTGGTGCTTGGTGGTGGAAGTTGAAAAGAAATTTTATTTTACAAATTTGGAGTGCAATATCTGATAAATATAAGATATTTTGTAGGTTATTTTGCAATTATTAAGTTATTTTTGTGATTTTAGATAAAATGCCGAGATATACTCTATCTGATGGAAATGGAAAAACTGTAGCCTTTGTAAAGAAAATTAATATATAAATGAAATGTCAAAAAACTGAAACTGTTGCACTGAGCTGTTCGATGTTAAATCAAACCCCGAGCAGAAACACAGTTTTTTGACAGCTAAACGAAATGCACTGACATTCCCCAGTGCGCACTGGGGCGGGAACATCGAACAAACCTATTTACATTCAGTAGTAATCGAATACTTTTTTTATTTGTTAGTTGTTTTTGTGTGTTTGTCATAGGCTTCCTAATTTATTCTGTGTGCTTTTATGATGATAAAATGCTTTAAAATACGTAGGTATGTATGTAGGTTGTCACCTTCTTTTATTTGACTAATGGCTAGAGCTTAGCCGAGCAATATGAAATAAAATTTTGGGGAAAATATTACACAAATAATTTTTTTATGAAATCAAAAAAAAAAAACAATTCATAACGTTTTTTGGTAAAAATGTTGTAAGCCATCTTATTTCTTTTGCTGTTTTCTATTTTATGAATTTTTCATTTCAAAATCGTTCGACCAGTTTATCAAAAAAAGGTTTTTTTTTTGAAAAACTTTTCGAAAACATATTTTAAATTTTTTTTGAGTATGTCAATTTAAAGAAATTTTTAGTTTATACTAGGAGAAAAATTTAAAAAAAAATCTATAAATTCGTTTTCAAAATATTCAAAAAACAAAATAAATTTTTTTAAAAATTATTAAAAAATTAAAAAAAAATGTCTTTGAAAATTTTAATAAGCCATATTATTTAAATCATAAAACACTACATATTTTGAAAATGTCATCAAAATCCGTCAATTAGTTAACGAGAAAGTCTGATTTTAAAAAAACCGGTCATACCGGTACCGTAATAAAATAATAATAACAATAAAACTTTTTATGAAAAATTCAATAAAACTAAAAGATAGATTTTGCATACAAAACACTATTCAAAAAGTTTCATCAAAATCGTAGGAGCCATTTTCGAGAAAAATTGTTTTTCATTAAAAGTTATATGGCAGGTACCGTTATGTTTGGAGCTAGAATTCCAATTCGAAAAACAGTCGGGTAGAGTACTGTAAAAATACTATATACCAAGTTTGAATCAAATCGGCTCAACCGCTTAGGCTTTAGGAATCGATACGGACAGACAGACAGACAGACAGTCGGACGGAATTTCCGGACCCACTTTTTTGACTTCTCTATCATCGTAATGTCATGTTTGATTGTTATAATTTTTTTTACGAATGCATAACTTGCCTTATAGTCCCTATAAATCGCAAGTAAAAATCATACTTTTTCATATTTGTTAAAGAAACAAAATGGCGTTTAATTTTTCCCACTGAAAACTATTTTACACGTATTTTTTCGAATGGTCAAAACTCAGAAAAATCGAATAAACATTGTTAAATGCGGTGAAAATTATTTTTATTAAGAGGCAGATGCCTTGGAGGCCCATCTTCGAAAGTAACATTTCGGTCGGCATTCTCAAGTCGATCTTCACAAAACCTATTGAAACTTTGGTTGTCAGATCTCAGATAGAAGTGATCGGTGGAGGCTTTGCTTTCGAGGTCCTGATTCTGGCAAATTAATGCATTTACTCTATAAACTTGTTGAAGACAGCAACTTTTTTCTCCACTTTCTCTTGAGCATCTTCAACTTATAATCTATAAAGAAATCTTCATAAATTTAATTTATTCCAAAAATATTCCTTACTGCCTGGTAAGCAGGCTACTTTCACAGTTTTGGCTTGGAGTCTAATTTTGAAGAAAGTATTGGAAAAAGTGTCTTTGCATCTAGGTTCGGAAAAAAGTCTCTGCGTCTATAAGGTTTTAGCAATTTGTGGTCATACCATAAACTTTCGAATAATCAAGTGTGACATAGTAGGGTAGAGCTTACAGTGGCGGATCCAGGGCGGAGGTCATGGTGGTCATGCCCCCCCACTCCCCAAATAATTAAAAAAATATCCTAAAATGGGGGAAAAATCAACCTACAAAATGTTTACATTTTTAAAGGGAAAACTTAACCAACAGTTTTTCCACTTTATTTGGACTGAAGCTTGCATTCTTGGATGTTTTTTTTAAGAACTTGAGAAATTTAAATAATAAAACAAGACATAAATTATCTGGTAGGTAAGTAGTAATCGTCAAGTTGCACGAACGAGTGGGCCAGTTAACAGGACCACTTTTGGGAATAAAGTTGTCACCAAATTGATTTTACAATAAACTGATGGTTAAACACGCTGTATGGCAAGTTACGCGGTCTTGTTGGAACCAAATTTCGTCGATGTTTAGCTGATTAATTTTGGGGAAAAAATCAGTCAATTTTTGTTTACTTTTGAAGAATTTGTAGAAAATGTATTCGGGCAATCTTTTTTGACTCTACATAAGTAATAATTCGCTTACTTCGCGCGAGTAAATACTCGCTTGCAACGGAAACACTCTATTCGAGCGAATCTATTCGCCTACTTTCGCTTAATTCGTGCGAGTAAAATTCCCTTCCACAGAAACCGCAGCCTGAATGCACGCACTTGTGTGTTTTACAAAAGAAGCTCACTAGCGGCTGGCCGCTTTGACATGGCGGCTAGGATTGTCCGCATTCCAGCTGTAAACAAGAATAGTAAATAGAAGTTGATAATTTTTTTTTTCTATTGGAAGTACAATTTAACAACTTCGATTTCGCTTTGAAGATTAAATAGAAGCTAGATTGCCGCAACTACGACAAACGCAAGTGTTGCTGCGTTTCTCTTGCGTTTGTAAGAGCCTTAATTCTATGACTTTGACGTTTAAAAAGTGATTAACATTTTTGTTCAACGCGTTCGAAGATTTATGTAGTTTTATTTTTCTGTGAGAGATTTTCATCGTTAGTAACGGGTGATTTTTTTGAGGTTAGGATTTTCATGCATTAGTATTTGACAGATCACGCGATGGTGTCAAAGAGAAAGATGCTCAGTATGCTTTGACATTTCATCATGAATAGACTTACTAACGAGCAACGCTTGCAAATCATTGAATTTTATTACCAAAATCAGTGTTCGTTTCGAAATGTGTTTCGCGCTTTACGTCCGATTTATGGTCTACATAATCGACCAAGTGAGCAAACAATTAATGTGATTGTGACCAAGTTTCACACTCAGTTTACTTTATTGGACATTAAACCAACCACACGAATGCGTACAGTGCGTACAGAAGAGAATATTGCGTCTGTTTCTGAGAGTGTTGCTGAAGACCGTGAAATGTCGATTCGTCGCCGTTCGCAGCAATTGGGTTTGTGTTATTCGACCACATGGAAGATTTTACGCAAAGATCTTGGTGTAAAACCGTATAAAATACAGCTCGTGCAAGAACTGAAGCCGAACGATCTGCCACAACGTCGAATTTTCAGTGAATGGGCCCTAGAAAAGTTGGCAGAAAATCCGCTTTTTTATCGACAAATTTTGTTCAGCGATGAGGCTCATTTCTGGTTGAATGGCTACGTAAATAAGCAAAATTGCCGCATTTGGAGTGAAGAGCAACCAGAAGCCGTTCAAGAACTGCCCATGCATCCCGAAAAATGCACTGTTTGGTGTGGTTTGTACGCTGGTGGAATCATTGGACCGTATTTTTTCAAAGATGCTGTTGGACGCAACGTTACGGTGAATGGCGATCGCTATCGTTCGATGCTAACAAACTTTTTGTTGCCAAAAATGGAAGAACTGAACTTGGTTGACATGTGGTTTCAACAAGATGGCGCTACATGCCACACAGCTCGCGATTCTATGGCCATTTTGAGGGAAAACTTCGGAGAACAATTCATCTCAAGAAATGGACCGGTAAGTTGGCCACCAAGATCATGCGATTTGACGCCTTTAGACTACTTTTTGTGGAGCTACGTCAAGTCTAAAGTCTACAGAAATAAGCCAGCAACTATTCCAGCTTTGGAAGACAACATTTCCGAAGAAATTCGGGCTATTCCGGCCGAAATGCTCGAAAAAGTTGCCCAAAATTGGACTTTCCGAATGGACCACCTAAGACGCAGCCGCGGTCAACATTTAAATGAAATTATCTTCAAAAAGTAAATGTCATGGACCAATCTAAATTCTTTATTCAAATAAAGAACCGATGAGATTTTGCAAATTTTATGCGTTTTTTTTTTTAAAAAAAGTTCTCAAGCTCTTAAACAAACACCCGTTATTTAAATTTTGAATTTTGCCCATTTTAGTCTAATAGCGAGTTTCATTAAAATTTTAAAGATCTGCTCCCAAAATCGAGATTTGATCTTTTCAATGAAACTTGTTTCATGATTTAATTCTAGTATTGGTGAATGACTGACACACTTCCTCTGTCCCTTGCATGTAGGGATGAAATATCGTTTATGAAAATATCGATTTTTGAACATCGATGTTATGGTGTTGATACCGATGTTTTCGCGATAATTAAGAAAAATGTTTGTGAACTGATTTTTAGATATAGAATAGATTTATTTAAGAAAAAAGTGTAAAAAAAAAGAAATACATTTCATTTATTCCCCATTATTTGACTTAAATACAATATTTTAGACAGACGATAAGTAGGTAACCATGCACTCATTTGTAATTCTGAAGTTTCTGTTTCTTTGCATGTGTTAACATCAAATGCCATTCAAATAGATTCGTTTTTAATTTAATTTATTTTTTAAACATGGCGAATACCGATTTGAAGAATAGTGTCCTGCTTGCAATGAAGGAGACATTATTTGCACCGATATTAATAGTTATAGTAGCTTAAGTAATATTCCACTTTCAATTCTATTTCAATTATATTTTCTTTCACTTTATTTCCTTACTTTTTTAGAATTTATTGTATTATTTTCTTTCTCAAATGAACAATCACAATTTCATAGATTCAATAAAGAAATGACATTGATGATGTTGAATTTTAAACTGCGTTCACGAGTGCGTGTTTCCAGTTTTTGATTCTTATTACGAGCATGGAATCGATTCATTAATTGTCAACTGAACACTTTCAGAAGTATTCGGAATGCTTCTGGACGACCAAACAAAAATTATATAAGCGACAATGTGATTATAAGCAAAAAACTACACAAAAATATTACATTTCCCTGTCCACAAATTAATACATACGAATACATTACCAGCTAGTTATCGATACCCATAAGTAATACCATTACCTATAACTTAGGAACTATCAGAGCTTCTACTTGGTAACCCAAAACTGGTTGTGCATCAAATTTGAAATCACTACGTTTTCGTTTAGAGATAGGACATTTCGCCGCACATGGTACTATTATCGTTCACCAAAAACGATGTATCGATGCTTAAATGGGTTTCATCGATGTTACGACATCGATATTTATGGATGATAAATCGATTTTTGAAAACATCGATGAATCGCTTGCATCCCTATTGACATTGACAAAACAGATTATCTACATGTATGTGTGCATTCAGATGATATCTTCCAATCTATCAGAGAGCAAATCCTTCGTGTTGAGATTTGATCTAGATTTGCACTTTTTCCTGCAATTCAAAAAGATCAAATCTTTTGACAGAAAGAGTAAATCTTTTCTTGAATGAAACTCGCTATAAGTTTATGTGGAGCAAACCTCTTACTAAACAGAAATGTGAACACCGTTTGAAATTTTAAATTGTCGAACCATAGACAACAATCATCGAAACTTCTCATGCAGGAAAAAAACACCCATTTATTTGTTAGGTACTAACATGGGCACTGATAAACGTGAACCTCTCAGACTGAGTTCTTGGATCCGCCAGTGAGAGTTTAGGCTAATGCCACACGAGTATTGAGTCACCACTATACAGAGAACCAATGGAACAATACACACGAACGACCCGGCCAAAAACTTGTTGATATTTTCGCGCGAACAGTTTTAACCAGCGACTTCTCTCCAGGACGCGCGAACCGTCGAGCATCATGAGGGAGGGTTACTGAAATATATCGGAATGAACACACAATGGTGCGCGACCATTTTGGAGCTCAGCTCGTGTGGCATTAGCCTTAGAGGACCAACAAAATCAAGGAGATTATCAGATCCAGCATCCAGCATATGGATTATGTAGACGAATGGAAGAGGTATTACACAACTGAATTAATGGAAAATGACGAGACAATCATCAGGATTTAGCGAAGGAGATATCACTTTATTCAGCAATAAAACAAAACTCCCCCAACAAAAATAGGAAAACACAAATTCTTCCCTAAAAGATCACTTTCCAGCTTAAAAAAAAATAGACATCCATCAAAAGATTAGACGTGCTTAGAAAGAATGGGCGGTATTATAAAAAAAAAGAAAAAAATGTTGATCCAAAATAATGATGATTTTAATCGATGATTTTATAAAATGAAATATTTCCAACAAATATTTACATTTCCCTAATAAAAAAAAAAATTATCTAATAGGCTTATCAGCAATCCCTTAGGCTTCGATACTCGGCAGGGAACGCGAAGGCGTGTTATGGATCTTGAGGCATACATTGTGTGAATAAGTGTTTTCCCCTTTTCCCTTTGTAAGGTCATGAACCAACAGATCTTGCTTCTAATCCCTTTGAGAAAATTAAAATTTTCCAAGAAAAACTAAATCTCGTCGCCTGTCCGCATAATAAAGAAGGATGTTGTATACTTTTATGGAAATTTTGTCTGCCAGGGCCATAAAATCATAGTCTCTATCTGCAAACTGGATAGATGAATAGTATGGAATATAATTGCATTTATGTGTCTTGCTTTTATTATTGACTTGAAATTTTAAGAGTGGCGTTATAATCCATAACGACTTCTAGTACTTTAAGGTTTTTTTTTGAATTTTTTTTATTGCATGTCTGAAAAAAACCCTCTATAGAAACGCGATGTGTAAACATGACACTAATGGTTTTGAGGGATGTTCTAATGAATTCAGGATAGGGCCGTTAAGGATGTGATGGATGAGGTTCAGATAGATCGCCTACAAGATACAAGGCACAGAAAAAAACACATGCTATATGACCATCATGTCCAGCTGTTGTTCGGCGTGTGGCCTTTTGATCAGATATGAGGGTCCGTGTGTTCCCTGACTGTCACTCTGTTTTTGTAATATATTTTTTTTTTTTTTGGTAAAATCCATAGTGTTTTTGAACACAAATGAGAGTGGCAACCGCTACTTGATTCATTTCCTATAGCCACGTCGAGCAGTCAAAAGATATATACGATCTTGTTCTGCTGTATATCTCTCCCCCAAAACATTCCTGCGATATATTCCAAAACAAATTCATTCTGTCAGATATGGACCAGAGAATAAAATTAAAAATAACAACAAAGGCAACCACGGACGAAGCCTTTGCTTTGTACAAATGTCTGCCGCATTTTTCAACCTCTGATGGAATTTCGGAAACGGTCCTGCTGAAGTAGTTTTAATATGTTGAAGATGTTGATTCTAAATAAAGCTGAAGTGGTTAGACGAAACGAGGGTCCGGAGAGGTTGATTTCTTCCGTGAGGCCCATCGAAAGAAAAAAAACACTTTGCCATTAGGCTGGGAAATTAATTTCCACAAAATGAATTATGTGTTGATATTTTCTTTTTTTTCCAAATGGTAAACTGTTCTTGGAGAATGACTACCATAAATCATGAAATGTGAAGGGATTGGTATGAAAAAGTTAAAAGTGATTAGGTAAGCTATGGTTTCCAATGCAGATGTGGTCTACTTAAACTCTTTTGGCTTTAAACCATCAATAACAGAGAAGGAATACGAAATTAAGTAAAATGCATACAAAACAGGGCATTCTATAGCTTTTCATTTTAATAAGAGCAGCATCGGAAAGTCCAACTAGGTATTTATCAAGAAGCTAAAAGTGTTGGTCGAAAATTGGTTCTTCGCTTATCTGGTAAAAGACAATCAAAACATGTAAGATTAAACGTAAAGTTTTTTTTAGGCGTATGGTTTTCAAGAATTTAGCTTAATTATAAAGATAAGGGTTTGCCATTATGTTTTAAAAATGATTTCGGGCAAAAGGCTGCCGCGGCTGGCTCGAATAAATTCCAGCCGATAGGCCCAATTTTCCCAATTTTGTGGTGGCCATCTCGTTTTGGGCCTATTCACCGAACGTGCGACGCGCTTGATGGTTGTTCGTCTTCAATTCTTGCTACGAGTTGAATTTTGTAAGCCCGCAAACCAAGATAAAGTGGATGGGCACATCTCCAATTGCTGCGCCCGATGGCGGATGGACTCATTCGAGTCTTCTTTTGATAGTAAATTTGCAAAATTTCCAAACGTTGTTCAGAACTAAGACTATTCATTAGCTTTGTTCGATGTCTGCCCTGGGGCGCACTGGTGTACCCTGGATTCGCACTGAGGTGTTTTATGTGACACTTTTTTCGCCCCAGTGTTTTTGCACTGTGTTCGATGTCAACCCCGAGCACACTCTCACGGCCCAGGTTTTTGGTCGGTGTACGAAATCGGTGCTGTCAAAATTCAAATCAGCTGTTGGTGCTTGGTGGTAGAAGTTTAAAACAAATTTTATTTTACAAATTTGGAGTGCAATATCTGATAAATATAAGATATTTTGTAGGTTATTTTGCAATTATTAAGTTATTTTTGTGATTTTAGATAAAATGCCGAGATATACTCTATCTGATGGAAATGGAAAAACTGTAGACTTTGTAAGGAAAATTAATACATGAATGAAATGTCAAAAAATTAAAACTGTTGCACTGAGCTGTTCGATGTTAAATCAAACCCCGAGCAGAAACACAGTTTTTTGACAGCTAAACGAAATGCACTGACATTCCCCAGTGCGCACTGGGGCGGGGAACATCGAACAAACCTATTATAAAATGGCAAATCAAACTGAGCATTAATCAAGTGACAGCTGTCAAAAAGAGCAACTCCGAAAAAAGTATTGCCAGATTGAAAATCACACGTGCGATTATAGGGACTATAAGGCAAGTTTAGGGTTCGTGAATATAAAAAAATGAGATAACAATGAAACATGACATTACGATCATAGAGAAGTCTAAAAAAGTGATCGAGAAAAAAATTACGTCTGTCTGGCAGTATGTATAACGAGCTACAGCCTAAACGGCTTGAGCGATTATCTTGCAACTTGGTGTGTTTGATTATTTTGGCATTCCCAACGTGTTATTTCCAATTGTGTTATTTTCAACGTAAATGTTACTTGTTTCTGTCAAAGATATTGCTTTCCAATGTAATTAAGCACATATTTCTAACAAATAATATCTTTAATTAATTTTAATCTTAAATTCGTACATGATAAGTATTATAAAAAGACTATGTTTTAATATACTTATGATAATAAAAATAAATACAAATACAAATACAAGCAAGAGCGAGTATGCGAGACCCAGTCGTGCCCATTTTTACTTGCGATTATAGGTACTATAATACAAGTTATGCATTCGTGCGGATTAAAAATTTTGAGATAACAATCAAACATGACATTCCGATGATAGAGAAACATATTTGAGTTACTGGCAAAATTCTGTCCGTCTGTCTGTACCGATGTATTTTGGACTGCAGCCTAAACAGTTGGACCAATCGTCTTTAAATTTTGAACTTAAGGTTCTTTTGACATTCTACAGAGGACTTTTTCAACTTTTTTTTTAGCTCAAAAATTAACGGTACCGGTCATAATATAACCGTTATGTAAAAGCTTATTTTTCTCGAAAACGGCTCCAAGAATTTTTATAAAAAAAAAATCGTGTACTACTGCAGATGCATTATATTTTGGCAAAAACAAATTAATACGGTGGGCTAAAAACAGTGGCTCCCATAGGACCGGGAAACTGGTGATCCGATTACAATCAAAATTGATATTCAAGAAGATGTAGGTACTTTTTTCAAACAATCAAAAGTCAGAAAAATCGAATATAATCTTTGAAGTTCCCTTAATTTTTTTTCAAATTTTATTCCAAGCTGTGACCGCACATAAGAGCAAGTACGTGCGATCCAGTCGTGCAATTTATTTTAATTAGTTTAAGAGTTTTGTCGAAAAAACTGAGTATGCAACAAAATTTGAAAACCAAATGTCTATCGAGAAAAAAAATATTGAAAATCGTTCGACCAGTTTTTTTTAAAGTCGTTTTTTTTTTGAAAAACTTTTCGAAAAAATATTTTAAATTTTTTTCTAGTATGTCATTATAAGGAAATCTGTAGTTTTTATCTCGGAAAATAATTTAAAGAAAATTCAATCAACCCGTTTTCAAAATATTTTGAAAAATAATTTTTTTTAGAAAACTTAAAAAAAGCGAAAAAGTTTTTTTTAAAAAAAATTGAAATGCAATATTAATGGAATTATAAATGACTTCCTGTGTGCAAAATTTTATTGAAATCGGGATAATGGTTTACGATAAACCGCATTTGAAAAAACCGGTTCTATGAGCGGTACATTTATAGAACAAATTTCGAAAAAATTCATTCTAATTAAAAGATGTATTGTTGTAAAAAAATAACACCCCTTAAAATCGTAAGAGCTGTTTTCGATAAAATCAAACTTTTTGTAAAAATTGTATGGCTGCTACCGTTATTTTTTACCTAGAGCAACAATGAAAAACACCCCCCCCCCCCCCATACTACAAAACAAATACTTAAAACCAAGTTTGAAGCAAATCGGCACATCCGTTTAGGCTGTAGAGGTGCGAACAGACAGACAGACAGACGGACGGAATTTCCGGATCCACTTTTTTCGACTTCTCATCATCGTAATGTCATGCTTGATTCTTAGAATTTTATTTTTGCACGAATCCATAACATGCCCTATAGTATGGTTTTATCCAGGAATCATAATTACAACAACAATTTGATTATTATATATTCGGCTTTCTCGGTAACAATTCACTGGATTTCTATAAAATTTCACAAGTAGTTGAAAATATCTAGATAGTTAAAATTATTCATTTTGAATATATAATTTATCTTTAAAATATTTTTTTTTTTGAAAATGCAATACTTTTAAAACTATGTAATTAATTATTTGTAATTCGAATTTAACGATTAACTGTATATCTATTAATAAATTCTCAAAACAGGGTTTTATCAAAATCGGCGTGCGGCGGCGTACTTCTTTTTTACTAAAAACCGTTAAGTGTTGTGGTTTTGATACTTTATTATAAGTTCCGACTTTGTTATTTTTTTACATAAATGTAACTTGTTTATTTTGAAAGATCTAGCGTTCCAATGTTATTTAGGCACATAATATCAAGTACGTGCGACCAGTCGTGCCCATTTGACAAGGGACCAATGTACACATAAAGTGAAAGGGATTTTATAAAATTCTAGAGTTTAAGACCTTTCCAACGATAATGCTGCTTAAAATCAAAACATCTATACTCGATTCAATATATACTTTTAGTACAGGCCTTATGAAAGCTTTTACACAAACGGGTCTGGTGCCAGCTGATGTTTGCATCGCACTCAACTTAAGAAAGTGCCACTGAAATATAAAACAGAACCCTTGAGCTACATTGAAATTGTTTTTTGTAATATTCCAAAAATCCACGTGCATTCTACCACCACCTGTCTGCTCACCGGCTGTGAGGAGAGAGGAGACTATTAGACTGATCATCAATTTGCTTCTCACTTATTGTGTTTAAAAAAAAAGCACTGTGTGATTCAGGGTTACCATTCGTCCGTTGATAGATAGAAATTATAATAGCTTTTTCTATAGTTTCTGACTATGGAGCTTTCAGAATTAAAGCTTTCTTAGAGCTTTTGGGAGCATATATTTTAAGTTCAAGGAAAAAAGGGTTGTCGATGCGTGTTTTTCTGCTTACCTCTTTTAGTTATTTTTACTTGCGATTGTGGGGACTATAATTGAGATAACAATCAAACATGAGATTACGATCATAGAGAAATCTAAAAAAAATAGTGGCAAAATATTCCAAAAAAAAAACTAAAAATAAAAAACATGATTTTATCAAAATCCGTCCTACCATTTTTCGAAATACTTTTTTCATAAATTCGTTATTATACAAGACGTGTGATGATTAAGTAGTTATTTTTCTACGTTAAAGTTGCTTATTCTTTAAATTTTAGTCGACGATGTGACTGCACATATGAGCAATTTCGTGCGATCCAGTCGTGCAATTTATATTCTTGAAAAACCGGTTAAATTAGAGCTAAACAATATTTGTTGCCGATTATTACAGGTTTTTTTATGGATTTAGGTTCATCAAATTAAGCACAATTCTGATTTTGAAATGCCAAATAGTTTTTTGGTTCACGAAAATAAAAACAAAACGAAGATGGTTTTGCGTATTTATTATTTTATATTTTAAATAGTGAAGAGCAATAAACATTATTTTTATGTTAAAAAAAAAACATTTTGGAGAACTCTTAAAAAAAAACAAGGCCTACTATTCTACCTCTTGGTCGTGTCAAAAAAGTTAGATGTATATAATTAAATTTGTTTAGATTTAGTTTGCGGTCTACATGTTTCTGTTCATGAAATCTGAATAAACAGTTGGTAACCCTATCGACATTTGTGTAAGAATTATGCCAATTTATAATTCTCAGTACGGCAACCATATGAGAGCCTTAAAATAGAGATAGCTTATTAAAATCCATAAAAGTAAGGGTGAAAGGCAAATGTCCTATCTTACCTGTACTGAAAATATAAATTGAACAGACCCTACTAGTAAATAAATCTTTTTAAAATCCGTTCTGTGGTTTCTTTAGAAACACATGTAGAATGTGTCGCACCCAGATTGAAAAGAAGCACCAACTTAGGTCCAAGGTATGTACCTATGTACATGATATTTTCGCCTAGCATAACTCTTCACTAATCCGGAACCCATTTAAGTTCCTGATCTTATTAAATCCATAAACAAGCGAATCACTGCTCGTCATTGAATGAAAACAACTTGAATTTAAAAGGTTAACAATCCTACTAAAGCCGGTATCTATCAATAGCTTCCATAGGTATCATTCTTGAATTGAAAGTAAACCCAGTCAACCCTGTGCAGATGCTAATACGCATCCAATCCACTAACCTCATAATCCAACAACAACAACAACATCAACACAAACTGGTATTTCGAAATTCAATATGACAGCAACTTTGTTGTTGTCACGCTTTGATAACAAAAGTGAATAAGAAAGAAGGTAGGCTGGTCTGGGTCTCCGGCCTCTGGCCCCTGGTAGGTACCAAATGCAATGCACTCACTCACCTTACCATCGTTTTTGGTCAGAAAACGGGACAAAAGAAGATCAACGAGAAAAAAACGCTGATCCTATTCAGAAAGTAGCAACACACAAACACAAACTTACCAACAAATACAACCATCAGCACCGATAGTCCCAGAAGGATGCTGCTCCTCTGAGTCATCGTGTCCCTACCACACAATTTCATTTTCAAATAAATAAAGGAATTAACAGGAATTGACGTCTTTTTTTGCAAATCCTTCAACAACTTCCCGGTATTTTTGTTGTATTCCTTTAACGACCGGCACCATTCACCACTGCCGGTTTGGTAGTACAATTCCACGAGCAACTAGTAGGATTAGTTAGTATGTTGATAACCAGAAATAGCTGTTGCACGAGAGATAAGAATCAATCAGAAAAAAAGTTCGATCACACGCATGCACCCGCGTAATTTTGTTTTCCGGCAATGATAACAGTTCATTGAATGAAGACGATCGTGCGAATATCACTTTCTTTATTTAGTTCCAAAAACAAAACTACGAGCGCGTCTCTCCTTTCGATGGCACGTCCACGCGGTTGCCTTTGCAAAGATAAACTGAAATTAAGACCCGACTTCTGCAGCTGAGAGCCTAGAAGGCCAATTCTTCTGCGTCTGCTTCTGTTACTTTACTGGCAAAGTGGCAACCAGCCTGCTGCTTCTCTAGGTTTTCCTTCATAGGTTCGGTTCAGCAAGAAGGAAAGACGTGTGAGAGAACGGAGTAGTGGTATTTGGTATATATATATATAGAGTATAATAGGCAAGGAAAAGACGCAGCCCCAGGCCCACAGCACGAGGTTGTCGGTTGTTTTCTTGTTGAGACTTGAGAGTTGTTCCACTATTCCAATATCCAGTATTATGGAAAAGTCAATTCATGCATCATGCAATGTTAATGAATATTACGATCGCTACAGTCGAGGTCAGAAATAATTTCTTTTTTTTCGGGAATTTAAAAAAAAAATTGATAAAATGGTTAGTTCGATGTTCACAATGGTGAATTTGTTCTGAGTATGAATTGAAAGAACAAATAAAATGTGTTTGTTTCATATAAACTTGAACTAAAATAGGCAGCAATAACCGGGATCAGGCCTGGGCCACATCCAACAAGTTCATCGATACATCCCGTATTCTAGCCGGCAACGCCATCAAGGCTCCGGGCGGGCGTCCTGGTATACTCCATCCTTCCAACGTATGCAAGGTCTGCCACGTTGCATTATATCATTAAAAGAACCGCTAAAAACTTCAAGCTTTAATTGCCCAGCCCACATGAGTCTATCATCTTCATCATCGTCGGCCGCAACAGTCGGGATCCGGATCCAAGCCTCCTTCAACAAGTTCTTCCATACACCCCGATTGCTAGGCGATGTAATCCAATTGCGCACCGCAAGGCTTCAGACATCCTGGTCTACGGCATCCTTCCACCGCAAGAAAGGTCTGCCACGTTGTTTTCTATTCTACCATAAAACGAACTACAAAGAATTTCCGGGCTGATTCCTCTTCGAGCTAGGTAACCAGCCGACCGGAGTCTACGGAGCTTTATTTTCTCCTCAACATATGCTTCGAGGTAGATTTCATACATGATTTATGGGATCGTCTCGCAAACGGGCTCAACAATTTCCCGTAAGACTCACCTCTCGAACGCGATTAAGAGATCAGAGTGCCTTTAATAAGCACCCAAATCTCAGATCCGTATGTGAGTTCTGGTAAGATCATAATCATGTACAGTAACAACTTAATTTTTATGGTAAGTCTTCTGGACTTGAAGAGGCTGTACAGACAATAGGAGGTTCTGTTGGATTTTAGCAGCTGCACGAGTATTTCTGCCTCCACAATATTATCGTCCACTACTTTTGACCCAAGGTAGTTAAAGGATTACAATACTTCAAATTCATGCCCCACTGCCCTGATGGTTGGACCAATACTTCTCGCAGACGTAGCAACAATGTAACTTAGTCTTTCCTTCATTAACATGCAGCCCCAGGTTTTGTGCAGCCTGCTCGATCTGGGTAAAGGAGTCTTGTACAGCTTGTGAGTACGTATAGTAAGCTCACAGTAAGTGATTGTGATAAGCGCGTTAAAACCAGCCGAAATGCCATCAACTTAACGGACTTGGATAAAGAAAATATGCAGCAGAATGAAGAACAACAACTGTTAAAATTAATTATGCGTTCTTCAGATTGCATTACATTATATACATTTTTTACTTGCGATTTATAGGGACTATAAGCTGATTCAAAAATTTAAGAATTTTCAAAAAAAAAATATTTTTTTATTTTAATAGACGTGTGGTTTTCAATCTGGCAATACTTCGTTCGGAGTTGGTCTTTTTGACAGCTGTCACTTGATTTATGCTCAGTTTGGTTTGCCATTTCATAATGAATAGACTTACTCCCGAACAAGTTTGCAAATTGTGCAAATTTATTACCAAAATAATGGTTCGTTTCGGTGGAGCAGAGCATCGAAGAAGAACCGAATGAGTCCATCCGCCATCGCGCGCAACAATTGGAGATGTTCCCATCCGCTTTATGGAAGATTTTGCGGAAGGATCTTGGTTTTCAGGCTTACAAAATCCAAATCGTGCAAGAACTGAAGCCGAAAGACCATCAAGCACGTCACACGTTCGGTGAATGGGCCCAAAACAAGATGGCCACCTATATAGATTTTTACAAAATTGGGTCTCGGCTGCAATTTATTCGAGCCAGCCGAGGCGACTTCCCCGAAATCATTTTTAAAACATAATGCAAACCCTTATCTTAATCAAGCTAAATTATTGGCCATAACAATAAACTATATGCGTTTTATTTCTTCTTGAAAACCACACGTAAAAAAAAACACCCTTTATATGCATACATATGCAGCCTATAAGCAATTATCTAACATTAGAACAAGTTCGTGCGACCCAGTCGTGCATTTTATTAAATTTATTCGACGATGTGATCGCAGATATCAGCAAGTACGTGCGATCCAGTCATGCAATTTATTATGAAAAAAATCAGTGTATATTCAAGATGGTGGGCTAAAAACGGTACCTCCCATAGAGCCGTTGTTTTTTTCTTCGACTTTCTCGAAAACTGGTCATCCGATTTCAATCAAAATTGATATTCAGGAAGATGTTGGTAGCCTAAGTAATTTTATTTTAAAATATTTTCGAAAAAAAAATTTTTTGTATTTATAAAAATTTTCTTATTTTTTTTTTTCAAAATTCAATATTTTGGAAACGGGTAGATGGATTTTTTAACTTTGTTTTTAAATGAGAATATTTTTTTGCTTGATTTTGCATTCTTAAATTATTTTTTTTTTTTAACTTTTGAAACTTAATATTTTTCAAATTTTATTCTAAGCTGTGCGATCCAGTCGTGCAATTCATTTATATATTTATTTATTCACCTAAATTTAAATCAAAAAATAGATTTTACAAACAAAAAAAAGACCCTGTTATATTAATACCTTTATTGTAATTTAAAAGCACGTTAGCGTGATAGATCTCGGAGAACCTTTCCCATTTACTTTTCAGACAATGCTAAAGATATGCGGGCGCAGAGTTAGTTAAAGGTCTCTTGGAAGTCCCTCAGACCCAAGTAAAAAAAGTTTAAGTAGTAGACTAAGACTCGTAACTCAGCCACCAATAGGACATCCCAAATTATATAACAAGGTCAGGTTCTTGTTTGAAATGACTAAAAATATGTAAATATAATAAATTATTTTGAATTTTAAGATGAAACCCTGTTGTGGCATATTCAGCAATGTTAGTTTAGTTAGATTATTAAGTTCGGTTGCTTCATTAAGAAATCACACAATTTGTCGCCTTTACTGTATACAGGCAATGTTGAAAAAAAAACAATTATGAACCATTCATTACAAGATTGTTTATTTCCTAAACAAAACCCATAATAAAAAAAAACAAGGAAGACATTTTAAATGCACAAATCCTGACAGCAAAGGGATAGCATTTCAAGGACTCAGCATTACACACATTTCCATTAGCAGCCATAACCATAACATCCAAAGCCGTTACGCTTGAGTGGCATTTCGTTTTTCAAAATCTTGTTCGATTAGCGAAGATTTCCGATAAACATTTTAGAGTACAGAAGCTATGAAATGCTTTAATTGCTCACGCAATAACACTTTGTCCCAAATGTCATAACAATTCACTGTTTTAAGACGATCTGCCTAGGCTCTAGGGTGTCAATGTTGGGACAGTTTTTCAAGTGATTTGCTTAAGACATCATTGTTGTGCCTTCTTTAGCATGAGAAACATTCCTTTTATGCAATAAGTTGGTTTTATGACGCAGTCTTTGCATGAATCATACTCTAATTTTGTAGGTATTTTCGAAAACTATTTTCTAGGGAAAGGTCATTATCAAGGATTCCACAAGCCGCATAGAAAGACTTCCATTAGGAACAGGAAATTTGCCAAATAAAAACGGGTGCCGTCAGTTTTCTGGGACTAATTGATTGCTTGGCGACCTTATCTATGGTCAAAGACAATGAGCAAAAGCAAGCACTTCCGCTGTTATCGAACTCATTTTGAATGGCGCCATTGATATGGGAACATTACCATGATAAACTTGTGTATGATTTTAGATGAAGAAGTATCTATGTAGAAAACAAAAATGTTGTCACTGGGATCATACAATACAGTGGCTTCCCCTTTATCGGTTATCAAAGTTGGAAAAGAAAATGATTATTCGTTTTTGTTTATTTAATCAAAATTACTAATGCGATTCACCGTCATTCATCATATCTCTGGTTTCGTTTTAGTTTCCTGGGCACTATGCAACAGTCCACTCCGTTTTTTTTACTTGCGATTGTAGGTACTATAAGATAAGTTTGGGATTGGTGAAAATAAATAAATTGCACAACAACTGGATCGCAAGTACTTGCTCTTGTGTGCGGTCACAGCTTCGAATAAAATTTGAAAAATATTTCAAGGGAAATTCAAAGTTTTTTTTTCGATTTTCTGATATTTGATTGTTTGAAAAATGTGCGTAAAATAGTTTTGTGTGGGATTTAGAAAAATGATTTAGTCATATTGCTAAAATTCAAAAGCTAGAGAGGATTTCAGCGGAAAAATTTAAACGCCATTTTGTGGCTTTAAAATATGTGAAATAGGTTGATTTTTTTTCCAAAATCGTAGGTGCGGTTTTTAAATAAAACGACTTTATTTTAATAACTTTTTTCAAAAATTAAAAAAAAAAATTTTATTAAATTATTAATTTTGATTGAAATCGGATAACCAGTTTTAACTTAAATATGTTTTTCTATCATCGTAATGTCATGTCTGATTGTTAGAATTTTTTTTTACGAATGCATAACTTGCCTTAAAAACCCCATAAATCGCAAGTAAAAAAATTGAGATAACAATGAAACATGACATTACGATGATAAAAAAACATATATAAGTTACTGGCAAAATTCTGTCCGTCTGTACATATATTGAACTACAGCCTAAACGGTTGGCCAATCGTCTGCAAATTTGGAATAAAAAAAATAAAAGAGGTAGTGGCAACAAAAGTCGGTCTGTCAGTATGTATTTGTATAACAGGCTGCAGTCTAAACGGCTTAAGCGTTTATCTTCAAATTTGGTATGTGTGATTCTTTTGGCATTCCTCAGAGGGGAAATTGAAATTTTATTTTAAGGGCCGAAAATATCGATTGATTAGAAAATTGGGAACGACTGGGTCGGACCTACTTGGTCTTATGTGCCTAATAACATTTGAAGGCCAGAACCATGGACGTTTTATATATGGACTGCTAGTTGCCTACCTCAAGTTGGTTCCATTTTAGTTTCATTTATTTTGGGCGACACTAGCCCTCCTGAGTACACTAGCGGGAAAAAAAATTAGACCTCAATTTTGACATTTCATCCAGTAATCCCAGACTTTGGTAGCAGGTTTTCCCACATTTCCTTTTTTCTCCCCGTGTTATTTGGAATATCCCACAATTAATTAATAAAAAATCCCATTTTTTCCTTCTAGCATTGTATTTACACTGCCTATAGTACTATCATGAAGCATCATTTTTTAGTTCTGAATCAAGTCGCAATGAGGCGTGCTGAAATTGCCAATTGGTGTAAATATAGAATAAGTACAGACAACAAAAGTGTATTAAATACTGGTAAAATATCGGTTAAGGTTCTCGTCTTAACTATTTAGAGTTAGTTTCGAATCAACCAAGAAGATGGCGAGACGAAAAATGACCACCATGAGAGTACTATAGAAAATGTATATACAATGCTTCTAGTGTTTTTAGCTTGTCTAAGGCACAAACCAATAAAAAAGGAAGTTGTCTACGATCTAAAAAAAAACAAGAGGCAAAATACCAAAGATGATGCACACTTTATGGATGGAATTCAAAAGTGTCAGTTATGTTTTACCGATTATTGCGACTTTTTGAATTTTTTAAAAACGGATGTCGCGAGCTTTTATGTCAACATTTTAAGTAGTTATTTTTTTCCTGCAGTGGGTTCAGGAGAGCTACCATCGCATTCTCAATTTTGGCGAAATTTTTTTGACAATTGTTGTATGAAGCTGACATTAGACTAGCAGTCCATATATGATACGTCCATGGCCAGAACTTTGAGAAGTAACATTTATGTAGAAAAATAACACGGTCAAAACTACAGCACTTGACGGTTTTAATTTCTAATAAAAATTGAATACGTCATCACGCGTTTTATTATATAATATGCTCTAAGAATTTTTAAAAATCTTTAAAAATAAAAAAAAATATTTGAGAATTTATTAAAAGATTCAAAATCTACATACATATATACAATTTATTAGAAATCCAATGAGCCGTTACCAAAAAAGTCGTTAATTTTCGACGTTATATAAAAAAGTACCCTTAATAGACTTTTACGGTAAAATTTTATTCGATAAAATAATAGCCAATATCTACAAAAATATTCTCAAAAAATTTCATCAATTCTGTGGAGCCGTTTTCGAGAAAAATAAGCTTTTCCTTAACGGTTATATGGCAGGAACCTTTATTGTTAGGCCGCTCCCTCACTTGTCGGTGCGGTATCGTATTTTTCGGTTTCCTCGGTACACATTCGGTGCCGATGAAAACGGTGTACCGAGTGTCGGTATAGAGTATCAGTATTGTTTCTATATTTACCACAAGGAATTTGTGTTTGACGTCTCGGTCGTCTAGGCAACAGTTTGTTTTGTATAAACAAAAATATAAGAAAATATTTGTTGATACAAAATAATAATTTTTGACAGAAAATGAGATCCGAGACTGCTTCGAATTTAACGTTTTGAATAATTCTGTGCTGAAGGCTTACCGACAAGTCAGAAGATAAACATGAGATCGGCTTGCATTCGGTAAGGCGGTAAATACCGATTACCGATACCGCAACGACAAATGAGGGAGCGGCCTTAGCCCTAAAAATATTTTTTTTTAAAACTCATCACATATGTATGCCAAATTTGACCGTAATCGTTTAGGCTGCAGATCGTTTTACATACAGACGGATAGACAGACAGACATTTTTGTCACCAACGTTTTCTATGATCTTTATGATTTTGAATCCAATTTTTTATATTCACGAATCCTTCCTTATCTTGCCTTATAGTACCTATAATAGGAAGTAAAAAATAAATTGCACGACTGGATCGTTTTCAAAAAAAAATTAAGGCGAAATTACTTAAGCTACCTACATCTTCTTGAATATCAATTTCGGTAGTAATCGGATCACTAGTTTTTGAGAAAGTCGAAGAAAAAAAAAACGGTCCTATTGGAGATACCGTTTTTAGCCCACCGTATTAATTTTTTTTCAATGATTACCTACAGTAGTACACTGATTTTTTTAAATAAAAATTCTTGAAGCCGTTTTCGCGAAAAATAAGCTTTTACATAACGGTTATATGTCAGGTACCGTTAATTTTTGAGCTAAAATAAATTGAAAAAAAACTCCTCTGTAGAATGTCAAAATAACCTTAAGTTCTAAATTTGAAGACGATTGGCCCAACCGTTTAAACTACATTCCAAAATACATCCGTACAGACAGACAGACAGACCGATTTCGCCAGTAACTCATGATTGTTCTCTCAATTTTTTTGTTTGCACGAATGCATAACTTGCATCATAGTACCTATAATCGCAAGTAAAAATTAATCTATGCCATTTAATTCTATTAATTTACCGCAGAGCCAATAGTTCCGCAGCTAGGCTCTACATTTATCTTAAGCAGGCTACTTCTACTAAAATAAATACTGTTATTAATCTATATATATAAAAGAAAGTCGTGTTAGTTACTCCACTTATAACTCAAGAACGGCTGAACCGATTTAGCTGAAAATTGGCAAGGAGGTAGTTTAGAGCCAGGAGAAGGACATAGGACATCCCGTTCGACAGCATTCCCGTGTGACTTGACATGAAACGTCAGTCACTATAAAACGTGGTATAACAAAAAAGAATCAGACTTGGAATAACAAAACGCAAATGACAGCTATGTAATTGACGTATAATGACAGATATGTAATGACGTATGGATGACAATTTGATATTTGTAAGAAATCAATAATAAAACTATTTCTTCTATATATATAAAAGAAAGTCGTGTTAGTTACACTATTTATAACTCAAGAACGGCTGAACCGATTTGGCTGAAAATCGGTGGAGAGGTAGCTTAGAACCATGAGACGGACATAGGATACCGTTCGATTGCATTTCCGTGTGACGTTACATAATACTCGATTTGAAATGTAAACAAAAATATAGAAAACAAATGACAACAACTGCCAAATCGATTTATCTCAACGGGCAACTTCAATGCGTACACTGACTTTTAGTAAACTAACTTTTTTATCAAAGTGAAATTGTTAAGGTCAACTGCGAGTTGAAAGTTTTTTGAATAACTTTTTGACTAAATGACAACTAAAAGTCATTTAACTTTAAGAGCCAATCGACCAATCAGAGGCACGTTGACTGACTTTAAGTAGACACATTGAACGACAGAAATCATTTTCGAAAATCGCGAAAGTTTTTATTTTTTTTATGTTTGTGATTTGTTTAAAAAAACATATGAAGCTAACTCGGTCGATTTTTTCTTTTGTGCGAGTGTAATTAGTAAACCTGATTTGTGGGAGTTTTTGTTGATAAAAATGCTTAGAAGATCTAATCTTTTCCCGCAATGAAGCTTCGTAACAGTAGCTACTCAATCCATTGAAGAAGAACGACAAATCAGATGAGAGGACCAATGCGTTTATATGGCCAGACTTTGTGCTTCTCAAACAATAGACCAAATGTCAAGACCGATTTTGACAGAAATATTCAGACATTTTTAAATTGGCCCGATAGGTAGCGTTGGAGTGGAGATATTTACGCAAATTTATCTATGAAGTATGAAAATGGTGCCTTTGGTTGTTTTAAGGCATAATTCGACCCGATAAATGAAGCTGTTGTCGGGATCTAGAAAATATGTAGTGTTTCAAATAAGGCTGGGGCACTCATTATATTCTTGATTTTGCTGAGATTTTTAGGTAATTCTAACGTTAGCTCAGCTGTTGAGTGATTCTGTGTAATTCGGCAGCGATCAACAGAACAATTTTTTTTTCAAGGCGTATAAAGGCACTGTTTTTATAGATGTTTGCTTAATTGATACATGGCCAACTACATGATATACTTATCATAATTTTTTTAAGTTACAAATTTAAAGTGATTTTACAAACATTTCATAAATTAATACACTTTGTTTAAACCGTTACACACACACTTGTGTTTTTTCTTTTTATTTAAACACTTTGAAACTTAATATGAAGCAATTGTTTTAACATTAATCCAGGTTCAACTATTATCACATTTACACAAAACAATTATCACAATGATGTATCAAAGTTATCCCACCATAAATATTAATTAACGTATTTACCTATGGCCCAACTTTAAAACAAATTAACAATATAACTCCCATATAAGGTTATCCTGTTGCCATTTGTGCAACAGAACCACTTGATGGACACCATTTCGCGCTAAATGGGCAACAGCCCATAATCTTTAGCCACCAACATAACAGTCATGTACAAAATTCCATTAGATATGAGCCATTTGTTTTTTTAAATAATAATTATTATTGTTTGTTTGGTCCCAAAATCTAATCAATATTCTTTTATCGTTTTCATTCTAGTCTATTTGCCCACTTATTCAACGCGGTGAGCTTTTTTTTAACTTTTTTTTTGTTAATTTGTCGCTTAGCGGACTGCAATCAGTTTGATTTTTAACTTGCCGTTGGACTGAAGTTGAAGTATCTTTTAGATTTTTTTTTTAAAGAATATTCTTCCTTGAAAATGTTTTTTTGTTGCTGTCGTATGTATTTCATTGTTCCATTGATGTAGTTAATATTTTAATATTGTGATGCATTTAATTTTAGGTGAAAGTAAATCAATCGATCTTCAGTCAGTTCCTGCGGCGACGGCGAAGAAACCTACAAATACTGTCATTACAAGTGAGCCGTCTCCTGGTCCGCCAGTCACAAATGACCACTCCAATGAGCGCCAAGTGTCATAGCTTTAATTACATTTAGTATCTTAGGTATAGAAATGTTTAAGTTAAACAAATAAAATATTGATTTTTTTTTTTTAATTTTTAAATTGTAGTTTGTTTTTTTTTTAACGGGTGCGCCGGTATCTTTCCTGAGGATTTTCAAAATAATCATAAAATCAGTTAATGAAAATCTCTTAGAACTTCGATAACCAAAGCGTAACTGTACACTTTATATTTGTATGTTTTATTTTAATCTTTATATTAATTTGTTATAACAAAAGGATTAGATGTTGTTTGATAACAGTTTTTGGGGTCAATGCTGCTGGTACGAGTATTAAACTGTGCGTGATAATTTCCTATATGACGCCTGGTTCTAATATCTGAAAGTAAATATTAATGATGTGTTAGTAAGTTTTATCTTTCGTGTTGTTTTGGGGAGTAGTTATGTACTGCGTTAGATTTTTTAAAGAAATATTAAAGCTAATTGATTTGGACTGATTTGTCGAATGTTATCAGTGATACCATTGTTCCAAAGTATTACTAAGATTAAAACTCTATACAACTACACTGCAGATATCCAAATAAAAAAAAAATAATTTAAATTCGCTAAACCCTGAGTCATAATTGTGTATTTGGATTTTTAAAAGTACACTTTTGGCTAATTCTGTGTCGCTGTACATCCCATTGTATTACCCGGAGACCTTTTCTTTACAAGCAACCTAAAGCGTCCTCATCCACTTTTGACAATGTGCATGCCTCTTTACTATAAAATAGAACTAGGGTCACTTTCGCTGCTACTCGTCTACCCTCTAAGCCCGAAGAAGCAGTGATTGGTAAGAGTTATTCTTCGATGGATCTCAGCGCTGGTGTTGTTCTCTGAGCTGATAGCGGAGCTTAGGTAGACAAAGTCCCTACTTTACCTTACCTAAGGTGGCGCTGCAGTCCAGGGTGGACCTGGGCCTCACCCAACAAGCTTCTCCGGCCAGCTCGGTCCCTAGCTAACTGCCTCCAATTTCGCACGTGGAGTCGGTTGAGGTTATCTTCCACTTGTGTGCCGGAGCATTGATGTCCAACCGATCTATATGACCCGGCCATCTGAGACGTTGAATTATTTACTCTTTTGGCTAGGTCTGTGCCACTGTGCAGCCGGTACAGTTTTTCATTGTATCTTCTTCTCCACTTTCCGTTAATGAATACGGGACCAAAAATCACCCGGAGAATCTTTCTCTCGAAACAGCCTAAGGCGTCCTCATCCGCATTTGACAGATTTCATGTGTCTGCACAATAGAGCAGGACTGGGATGATGAGGGTCTTATAAAGGGACAATTTAGTTGCCTGAGAGAGGACTTTTCTCCTCGATTGGCTCCTAAGCCCGAAGAAGCAGCGATTGGCAAGTTATTCTTCGTTTGATTTAAGCGCTGGTGTTATCTGAGTTATTAGCGGAGCCCAGGTAGACAAAGTCCCTAACTGCCTCAAAGTATAGCTGTCTATAGAAATGCTTTGTCCAAGACGTCGGTGTTGGGTGTCTCTTCTTGATGCCAGCATATAATTGGTTTTGCCCTAATTTACTGCTAAACCCATCTTCGCCGCTTCCGTCTCAATACTCACAAAAGCGCTACTGACTTCACGCTGCGTTCTTTCGATTATGTCAAGATCGTGCCTCTGGTGTTGGCGTGAGAATTCTCCACAATTCTTTCAAGTATGATGTTGAAAAAGTCGCATGACAGCGCATCGCCCTGTCTAAAATCCTTTTTTTACTTCAAAGGTGTCGGTGAGGTCTTTACCGACCTTGACGGAACAGCGTGCGTTTTCCATCGTCATTTTACACAGGTTGACGAGTTTGACATGGATGTTTAGACTGCGCATTGCTCTATATAACTCGTCTTTATAAATGCTTTGAAATCGATGAAAAGGTGCTAAGTATCGATTTGAAGTTCTCGGGTTTTTTCCACGATCTGCCGTAATGTGAATATTTGGTCGATAGTGGACTTTCCTGACCTAAAACCGCACTGATATAGACCTATCAGGTTATTGACGAATGGTTTTAGGCGTTCACACAATACAGCAGAAAAGATCTTGTATGCGATGTTGAGGAGACTGTTCGTGCAGTTCAGAGGGTCTGCTCTCTTAAGGATCGGGCAAATAATACTTTTTTCTAAGCATATCTTGCTGATGAGTTGGTGCATACTTATAGCCAAGTCATCGCCTGCAACTTTGAAGATCTTGGCAGCTAGGCCATCGGCTCCGGCGGCTTTGTTGCTCTTAAGCTTAGATATAGGTAGCTTTACTTCATCCAGATGTGGTGGGCGGAAATGTTGGTCTACTTCCGTTATACAGTCGGAAGAAGTGTGTTTTCCATATTTTCAGCATCAAATGCGATGTTCCCTTGTTCGTCGTCGCTATCTTCAGTGCGAGCTTTGCAACTTTGAAAGTTTCATTTCATTCCTGCAGTAAAAGCTCTCCATTTCTCCTCAACTGCGCCCTTATCATGTTCCTTTTTTTCCTTTTTACTTTTCTGCTAGTTGATCCCAAGAGCAGTTCTTATCGTTTTATGTAGCGCGGTCTTCTACGCTTCTAGTGCCTGCCAGCACTCATTGTCTAACCAAGTGTTTCATTGTTGTAGCCGTGTAAAACCCAGCACTTCAGAGGCTATCGATAAAGGACTTTTTGGAGCTTATTAGAAACTCGATCGGTAAAGGACCTAGCGATTTTTTGCGATTGAAGCCGTCCGAAGTAAAACGTCCACATCTTCTTAGCGTTAGTCGGGATATTCGCAGCCGTACCTTTGCTGCTACAAAGTAGTCTTCTGAATTAATATTTGTCCCTCAGAAAATTTGGACATTCATCACTGAGGCAATGTCTTGCGTCTATCGCGTCAATGTCGTCAATCTGGTTGACAATTGATTGATGAGGAGATCTATTTACATGTCCCTTTGGAAATATTGGGGTGTGGGAACTGCGAACTACTTATTGAAATATTTCACCCCGCAGCAAAGTCAATTAGCCCGAATTCCTTGTCAGAATTAATTTTATAATTTGCACTCACTAAAGAGGTGTGTCAGTGGACACAGCGCGTACTTATGTAAAAAGGAGGGTTTTAGGGAATTAGATGCCGATGCACATTGGTTTTAGATTTCTGAACATCATAATGGGAAGGGAAAATAGAGTTTGACAAGACATTCCACATTCGAATTGTACGGCTGAAGAATGAATCTCTTTACTTAACTGTACCACCGAAATTGTGCTCGAGGGTAAATTGGTGGGCATTCCTGGAAGCGCGAGTATTATGGTGAAACTGTTTAAGGGGAGGAATGCAACTGAGTATTTTTCTTAACATTGACCGTAGAAATAACGGTAGAAGAGAGAGAGATAGATATGAAATATCCCACCGATGTCGAGTGACGTATATGTTCTGATAATGTAGAGTTACGGACTCTTCGAAATAAAAGAAATAAAGCATGGTAGGTTTACCTCATAACTCTTTCTCCAACGGATTACACTAATTATGCATAAACTTTTGACGATTTTAATAATCTGTCAAGCATTTTATTTACTAGCTACGTAAATGATATGGGTATTACTTTAAAAGATGGCCCTAAGAGATTTTGAAAGTTTGTTAATTTAAAGAAAAAGTCAGATGGCTGTCCGGCTATCTTCGCATATAATAACATTCAGTTAGAAAAAACTGTCGATATTTCCAAAGCCTTGCAGCAAATTTTCGTGATTCTTTTGTTAAAAAACCAATTTCTTTTCGCAAACTAGTTGTAACCATATCCCTGTACTATACTTTTAGCCCTATCTCCGTTAACGGGCTTTGGAGAAGAAGGTTCAACCAAGAACTATACGAGCTGTACAGCTACATTGACCTGGTCAACAAAAAACGCATATCACGTTTAAGATGGCTAGGTAATGTAGAGCGAATGGACAACAATGCTCCGGCTCGCAGGATCTTCGATTTCATTCCAGGGGGTAGACGCAGTCAAGGAAGACCTCGTCTTAGGTGGCACGCTCAAGTGGAGGACGACCTCAACCAACTTGGAGTGCGAAACTGGAGGTAGCTAGCCAAAGACCGAACTGGTTGGAGAGGCATGTTAGTTGGGGCCCAGGTTCGTCCCGAACTGTAGCGCACTCTAAGTAGGTAAGTAAGTAAGGACGAATTATGGGCATTGAAATCGCCCGTAATTACGATTTCAGTGTCAGGTTACAGGGGAACATTGGATGGAATCAGAGAGAATCGAATGCGCAATTTGTGTTTCGATTGAGGAAACAAGCCAGAAATTCGGATCTTAGCCCTTGAATATTCAAATAATCAACCTTAAATTCACCACCATAAAACCAAAAACCTCAAAACCAAAACAGACTTAAATAAATAAAAATAAATTTATTGGCGCGACAGCTCCTTAAGGAGCCAAGGCCTAGTGACTTATACTCTCAACCATTCCTGTGTGTGTGTTGTTACTCTGCAAGAATGGAAGGGACCTACTGTTTACCGCCGAGTCCGAACGGCTACATGAGATGCACTTTTTCGAGACAAATTTTACTCTTGGAGGTTTTGTCAGTTCCTCGCAAGAGGCAGTACCCCAGAAAAAAAGGTGGCTATGAGGTGGATTTGAACCCAGGTTCTTTCGCTTAGCAGTCCGACACACTAACCACTAAGCCACGGGGCACTTGGCGTCATCTTCTTTTTCTTCTGTGGGAGCTAAGACTTATGTCGACGAAATTAGCCTGGGTGTGGATTTTCGTGAGGCCCTCGTTCACACATTTGTAAATGAAAACCATTGATTGATCAGGCTAACGACGACGAATCCGCATCCAAATAACCGCAGCAGTTTCCATAATAAAAATCACAGTTTTTCATATATTTTTTCCCATCGCATTGCCCAACAGCATTCAGAGCCTCCTTCGGCTGTACGTGTTCCGTTAATGGAACTAATATTAAACGTACAGATCCGAAGTTTGTTGTCCTTATATTGTTTGCAAGGTTCGTAATCAGTGAAACCGTCCGTATCCGAGGCGTTTTTTTTTCTTTACATGATCGGGTTACCCCGACGGTACGACCCCCAACCTCAAAGACCAGGTTCTTAATACTACTCCAAGGACGAGCAGCCGGATAAACCGCCACTTATAAGTCTGAGCTCCGAGAACTTCGCAGTAGCCCTTTGGTATTACGTCTGTACGCCACCGTTGATTCCAACTAGGGAATTCTGCCGCTATCACCTGGATACAAGAAAAAGTCCCAAAATATTGCTTTCTAACTTTCCAACTCTTACCTGACACCCCAACAAGAATATTTTCTATAATAGACACTTACTTCATCGCGCGATGTTAATGGCAATTTATCGCCTATGGCATCAAGATCACTAAGTTTCTTTCGAATGCTGTCCCATGTATCACTGCAACTAGACAAGAGATCCATATTTCCAACAATATAAAGTCCCATCCGTGCCCTTGACAAAGCCACGCAAATTCTATTTTGCTCTTCCAGATAGCCGATTTGATTGTCCACATTACTTCTCACTAGAGAAAGCAATATGATATTTGCTTCCTTGCCTTGGAAATTGTCCACCGTTGAAACATATATCTCCTTCAGTTTAGGAAATTTGCGATTGATCTTAAAAAAAAAAAAATAAAGAAAATCAATAAATTCACTGTTAAACTAAATTTAATTTGTTTACATGACTACACAGCTGATCTTTCTGGCTATAGTAAGTTGTCAACATTACAATGTCTGAAGTAGTATATTTTTGCTTAAGTAAATATGCAGCGAGATCACACATCCAATTTTTTTCAAAATTATTGAACTTACTGGCTTCAAAAGAATTCTTTAAATAAAACATTATTTTTTTTTTTTAATTTAAGTTGTACACATTTTGCCTAACTAACTGTGCTGTTCTCCTGCTGTTGATGGGTTACAAAGAACAGATTCTTATTAATTCCTCGAATATCTGGATAACTGTGAACGGTGAATCCATCTTGCAGATCCTTGTATATCAACGGTCGAATTAGATCAGCAATTTCCTCGCGCATTCGAAATTGTGTGTCTAAGCACACAACGTTTATATCATTGTTAATCATTCTCTCGAACAGCGAGATATTCATCTTGTACTTTTTACTTAACTTGTAAGCGCTAGTTTGTGGACGCAATTGATAATGATCACCAATGAGGATAACTTGTTGCGTGTATTGTGTTATCGATGATAAGATATGTGATTCCAAAACTTCTGCTGCTTCTTCGAAAATCACTAAAATACACAAAGTTGATTGTTGCAGAAACAAACAAAAAATCAGCCACACAACTTACCAATTGAGTCTTTAAGAAACTTGAACATTAAATTATATCTTGCAGCACATGTGGTGGTCATGGCGATCACACGTTTATCCCTCACGGCCAAATAAGTTGATATCATTTTGATGCAGTCCAACTTTCTAGAAACTTTATTTAAAGCACTCTGAAATATATATGAACATTATAAATATCTGAATAGTTTCATCTGCAATACGCCCTTATTACCTGAGCAGATAAGATCTTTTGGTATTCCTCCTCTGTACCGTCGAAATCAATTTGAAGTTTTTGTAAAGCTGCAAAGGCTTCATGGTATTCCATGGTTGTTACATAATGCAAACGGTTGCATTTTTGATCAGTTTTTAAATTGTTGAAAATTTCTTTGACATTATATTTGGTAAGGGATTCGTTCTTTGATTGATTTCCTAACCTTACAATGCTATCGGTGTGAGGAAGAATTTTAAGAAGAAAATTATCTAGTGCATCGTTTGTGTATGCAACAAAGACAATTGGTAATGTAGTGTTTTCCAGCAAAATTTCTGAAATTTTCGTTGATATTTGAGTTTTGCCAGTTCCAGGTGGACCCTGGATGAGACAGAATTCACTGCTTAATGCAGATTGCAAGGCAGACAATTGTGGGTCTGTTAATTTGACGATGTTGGGGTAGGTTTCTATTAGCATTGGATTGAAAGAGCATCCTTTGTAAGTGTATTTAGTTGGACTTGTGTTTGAGAAGTATCGTGGCATTTTTTGTTGTTTCTTTAAGAATATAAAGAGTTTTTTTTTTATAAAAAAATATAACGTTAAAGAGGACACTTACATCTAGAAAAACAATGTAGTTTGCCATTGGAAAGTTGTGTTCGTTGTAAGTGCTTAAAACGTTAAATACGTGACGATATGGCTCAAAGAAGACAGGAGATGTTAACATGAACAAGTTAACTCCAACAATTCGACCCACATTATACTGTTTGATGATTTCGATGGGTATCTGGAAATAAAATAAGAAAAAGGTTTAATGTCGCAGTCCTTTTTTTATAATTGGAACGCGCACAAGGCACTATTTGTTTCCCTTTTAATGTAAGTATACTACGCGAGGGGAGGGACAGACGATGTCGATTAATGTTGGTTTTGAATACTGGCAAATAGAAATGGCAAGGGAAAATCTCGCCGAGTAAACTATTCCAAATTCGTGTTGTTCGGCTAAAGAAAGAATCCCTATATTTCACGGTACGTCCGAAATTTAGCCAGGCGATTATTACGGGACATATTTTTAAGGAAAGGAATGTAGCTGGCTATTTCGAGTGAAAAAGGAAACGATAAAATATTGGGTCGGTGATCGAGAGGGGCAATTGTTTCAGAGGCAGTTCTATTTCCTATTAATTTTAATGCTCTTTTTTGTATTGTTTCGAGAAGGTGTAGCGATGTTTGCTCCCAGAGGTTGGAGTTATACTCGTTTTGGGTGTATAAACGCTTTGTAAATTGTACTAACGGAGATCGTCGTTGACAAACATACCGAGTACTGAAATCTTTTCGGTTTCTTCGATGCAAGTGCCAACGACAGAAGACAGCATTGAGTTTTTGAAGCATTCCTATTACTCCATTTGACAATGCTATGTAAATCGGAGGAAACTGTACGTCCGAAGGTGAGGGACATTAATTATCGAACGAATATGAAAAGCTGAGGATAGAGTCGACAGCAAAACAGTTAAGTGGATTAGAAGTAACAGACAGAAGATCATTTATAAAAATGAGGAAAAGAGTCGGAGACAGAACAGAGCCCTGGGGCAAACCAGCATTTATTTTGTGGAAATCAGACTTGAATCCGTCCAATACAACTTGTATTGAACGGTCCAGAAGATAGCTTCTAAACCAATGAACAAGAGTATCATCGATTCCAAAACCACGCATTTTCGATAAGAGAGCTTCATGCCAAACATCTATCAAATGCCTTGAAGATATCAAGAGCAATAATCTTACTTTCACCAAAGCGATGTAAAGATTTGTTCCACTGTTCGGTGAGATGTGCCATCAGATCACCAGTGGAACGGTTGCTGCAGAATCCATACTAACGGTCATTGAGAAGCTTTCGATCTTCGAGATATTCCTTAAGCTGATGGGTTATCAGCGTTTCCATGACCTTAGAAAGAAGGGATTTTAGTTATATGGGTCGGTAGGAGGAGGGGGAGAATGGGTCATCTTTCTTAGGGACAGGCTGGACAAATGCTGTTTTCCATCTTCTAGGAAAGATTCCAGAAAATTAGAAGCGATGGAAAAGCTTACGCAGTGGCTTTGCCAGTGTGGAAGAACACATCTTCAGAAGATTTGTGTATGTTTTGAAATCTTTGTGAACTCTTGCTACTGTATGAATGCGAAAAAAAGTACAGAGGGACAACGTTGCTGTGAGGCAGCGAAATGGGATGGGAGCAAGTTTGCCTTCTCTGAAGAGTAGACAATAGGTTTGCAATTAGCGATGATTGTCGGAACCGAAGATGTTGAGGAGTTTTCAATATTTTTTTTACAAATGACCAAAAATGTTTACTGCTTTTGGGACATTGCAGAATTTTTTGCCGTAATATTTGGTCATGCAAAAATTTGGTTCTTTCAATAACGGAGTTGCTTTGCGCAATGGTGAATTATATTTTTAGGGAACTTTGTTTAAAGTTAAAAACCTAAATTTGAGTTCAATTTTTTTTCATGACAAAATAGTGTAGAACTTCCACGCCAACAACAGAGGCACGATCTTTCAAAAGTCCGTCCAACTACTCGCATACGCCGATAGTATTGATATAATTGGAAGAACACAGCGTGAATAGCGTCAGTAGTGCTTTTGTGAGATTTGTGCTATTGAGACGGAAGCAGCGAAGATAAATTAGGTTAGGTTAAATGGGGTGGTATCATCTTACTCGGATCTCAAGGATCCATTGCGGTCCCCAGGAGTAGGAGGAAGAAGGTGCGAAGAAAGGTGGGGAATCTTAGGGTGCCTGTTTTGTTTTTAAATGGCTTTTTGAAACGTGGCCTAGTTCGTCGAAGAAGTATACTCCGAGGGCTGTTTTCCTGGTCTGAGCTAGGCTGGGGCATTCACAAAGGAAGTGATATGAGCCCTCTTCTGCATCAACGTCTTGACACCCTCTGCATAAGTTTGATGTGCTAAGGCAAATTCTACTCATGTGGGCCCCCATTGAGCTGTGACCCGTAAGGGCACCAACCAAAAGGAATAGTTGAGGTCTAAGTGGCTTTTGAATGTATTCTATATTTTTCTTTCAGATGTTTAGCCAGTCTTCTTGAGAATCGACAATTATCGAGTTTTGACCTTTCCCGTTTGCGGTTTTGAGGAAATTTCCGTAAGTTCTTTTTTTTCTTGTTTTCCATTGGCTGGAGTGCCCAAGGTACGGTGGATGAACCGTTTTTGGCCAATTCATCAGCCCTTTGTTACCGTAAACGTCACAGTGTCCGGGGACCCATCGAAAGATAACAAAGTTTGATTCACTGATTTGGCGCAGATCATTGCAACAGCAATAAATCAGTTTGGCCTTGATTTCCGGCAGGCTGTCTACGAAAATATCAATATTTTTTTTCTCCATGTTAAAATATAAAAAGTGCTTTGCAGCTTCGCCTACTGCGAGCCCTTCTGCCTGAAAAACACTACTAAAGTTTGCAAGCTTTATAGATCTACTTATTGGTTTTTTTATCGAGAAGATACCAGACTATACCACTGCTTCCAAGCTTCTAGTTAACGGTCTAATACTATCCCAAGATATCTGGTTGTATTTGGGACGTGTCGTTTCATTGTAAACAAAACTAGTTCGGTCTTAAGCGGGTTTACATCGAGTCCACAGAACAGAACCAGTGGCAACATTGCCATAATGCCATCAGGGAAGCCGCCACTGAAGTGCTGGGTTTTACACGGCCACCACAACGAAAACCTTGGTTTGATGATGATGCAGCTAAGCAAGAAGCATACAAGGCGGCGCACTGCAAAGAAGGACCAGAACTGCCCGTGCGCTCTACGAGCAGAAGAGGAAAGAGGAACACCGGCTTCTCAAAAAGAAGAAAATGGAGAGCTGTTATTGCAGGAATGAAGTTCGAAAGTTGTACCAAAAGGTAAAAAGAAACTGTCAATGCTGTCTCAGATGGCTGGGTCATATAGAGCGGATGGACATCAATGCTCCGTCCCGGAAAATCTTCGAATCCACCCCAGAGGGACGGCGCAGTAGAGGAAGACCGAGACTCAGGTGGCGCATACAAGTGGAAGATGACCTCAACCGACCCCAACTGAGAAACTGGAGGCAGTTAGCTAGGGACCGAGCTGGCTGGAGAAGCTTGTTGGTTGAGGCCCAGGTCCACCCCGGACTGTAGCGCTCTCTAAGGTAAAGTAAATAAATCCCGGAAACCTACGTGTAGATAATTATAGACATGTACGAGGAAGCAAAAACAAAGGTTGGATTCCCTGCTGGTATAACCGAAGAATTCCCAATCAATGTAGGTGTACAGTGAAGCGTGATCAGAGCACTTGACGTATGGGTAGACGTTTTAGAAGGAAACTTATGCTGCCAAAAAATTGAAATATATGGGATCTATGATTAATAATGAAAAAAACTTCTGATGACGACATCAATCATCAGCGTAGGGTGGGTAAAGTGGCGGGAAAACCCTGCTATTTTCTACGATCGAAAAATGCCAGGCTCTACACTGGAGCTATGCGTCCAGCACTTACATACGGTTCACAATGTTGGACAATGCACAAATCCTATAAAAGTAAATTAACAGCACCTGAAATGAAGATGCTTTTCATGACAGCAGGAGTAACAAAACTTGAGCCAATAAGAAGCACGAAAATCCGAGAAAGCTTTCGCGTTAAAAATGCCATCTTAGAAAAAATAGAGCGCCACCGGCTCATCTTTTAAGAAGAGATTCTGGAAACCCCGTCAAAAAGGCAATATCATACAACATTCCAAAATAATCGTGAAAGAGGAGAGGCAGGTCTAAGCACTCCTGGTACAAACAAATACAAAAACACCAGCATTTAGTTGGCATCAGACTTTAAACAATTCAAAACCTGCAAGCTTGCCGACGTTTTCTGTGGTCAAACCGGCGAACCCCACAGGTGGAACACTAGTGTGAAGCAGTAAAGTGGGAGAATTGTGATCCCAGTCGAGATCAGAAAGTCAGTCGTCGGGAATAAAAAAAAGGAAGAAGAAGAAGAAGGATGAAGATTGTTTATTAATAGACATAAAGCTGACTAAAAGATAAGGATAAGCAGTGCAAGACAATCCTTCAAATAAACTTATTTTGGGCGTCGCGTTAATTGGTTTCTAGTAACAAACACAGATTAGTTATTCACAATTAAGTAATTTTCTCGAACTTGTATGTATGTACCTAAAAAGCGTTTTTTAATTTTTTTTTCTTATTTACTTACATAACCCTTATTCTGAGTTTCCGGATCACCGTCAGATACAACAGCCAATATTAAATTATCAAAATTTTTATTTGTCGAAAAACAAAGCAACGATCCAGTTATGAGATATTTAAGCTCGTCAGTGAGTTTCGAGAATGCCTTGCTATCGACTCCATCATTGGCACTGGCATAAACGTCAACAAGAAGCATTTGAGTTTTGGGTACCGATAGATTTTCATTTGATACAATTTTCACATTTTCGTACAGTTTTGAGTCTCTTGGTGTCTTCTTCGGGAGCGGATTATTGCCCAGAGCTGAGACAGCAGTTCTCAGTGGAGCTATAAAGTCTTCACGTAGTAAGTTCTTTTGTATGCTCAGGTATTCTTCAACCGAAGCATATTTACCTGAAATTAAAGTGTTTATGTGTAATTTGGTGTTTAAAATTATTTTTGAGAAATCAAGTTGGCAAGGTTAAGGAAAGTTTGTTATAACAATATAGAAACACTACGATGCGTTACGATTGGACTAGGAAAAGTTGTTTAAACCAATCCAGTTACGTCAAACGCTCTGAAACAAACAGATAGTTCCTCGAGAACCGCTTCCGAAACTACTAATGCTTCCACTATTGATTGCTGATTAATAGGAGCAAACTCTACAACTTTACAGGAAAAACTCTACACATTTGCTGACTGAATGGCATATTAATTCAGAAATTCGGATTGTATGGTGTGATATAATGGTATTTAAAGCAGATAAATCCTCAGAATTCATATCTAGAATGCCTGATCGAAAATGACTGTACAATGATGGCTTTCCTCGGAAAGAAAGCGCTTTCAACAACCATCCGTCTGCACTGTGCAGTGCAATAAAGGTATGTTTTAAACTGAGTGAAACTCAGGTTGGAGCAAATACTGATTTATCAGAATTTGCTCTACAGGGGTCTACATTATTGTCATTACTTTTTCCCATCATTGTCTTTTCGTTATAGCTTGTTAAAGCCTTCCCTAATGCGGGCAATGCTTCAACGGCGACTTTAACTTCTTGTGGGTCAAATTTACTTTCCACCAACAGGTCATTAATTATTATTTTATTTACAGGAGCCCAAATCTCGACAGTAAATCGACTCTTACAGAGTTTGATGCGCAGTCTGATTCCATTTCGATAATTGTTTTCCATTGTCCACGCACTGAAATCGGCTCCTATATTCTGGTAAGTTATTTTGGTGAGTTACACCACCTTACCTAACTTATCGATGAGCCAACCCGAAAACCGGATATTTCTGGATAAGCCGCCCATACTTGTGTCTTACTTCTTAACCTGATAAGTATACCATTAGTGTAACTTCTCCATTTGGCACTTCGGATCATTGTGTCGTTTCAGCAAGATGTTCGTACTCCCCTCATTAAAGAAGGCCAACTTGAACGTTTTCATCACTTTAACTGGTCACTGTCCTTTTTCATTCCCAACAGAACACAAAGAATCAAGATGCTTTCCATCGCTCCTACTGTTCTGAAATCTTTTCTAGCACTTATCCAAAATGTCCCTAAGAAAGGAGAGCCTCCTTTTCCTTCCTCTACCGACCCAAAACACTTACGATCCTTCGTTCTAAAATATCTCGAAAACTCGCAGCAATCGTTCGTCTGGTGATCTGATGGCATATCTCACCGAACAGTGCACCAAGTCCTAACATCGCTTTGGCGAAAGTAAGATTATTGTGCTTGATATTTCCAAGGTAAGAAGCCATGATTTAATACGTTTTAAAAACAATGATAGAATCATTATGCTACGCATATCTTCAGGGAGCTTATTGAACAATTTGCGGGATACTATAGTGTAAGAGTTTCTAAAGAGTGTAGTTCGAAAAGGCAGGGCGGGAACAGAGCGAGTATTGCTTCTTAAGTTATACAAATTACTAATAGGACTTATAAAAAAATGTTTTTAGAACTTTGTAATAAAATAAGTGACGAACGGGTAAAATGTTTGTTTCTCGAAATAATTCCATGAAGTGTGCTCACTTGCGCGATGAATTGCAAATTTTTCTTATAGCACACTTTTGAAGCACAATTAATTGTTGCAATTTATTAAGGTTCTCATTGAGACGAT
This sequence comes from Platycheirus rosarum, assembly GCA_963971375.1. Lineage (NCBI taxonomy): Eukaryota > Metazoa > Arthropoda > Insecta > Diptera > Syrphidae > Platycheirus > Platycheirus rosarum. The sequence continues at coordinate 144,470,693 of OZ020509.1, read as the reverse complement.
GTGGGACAATGTCAAACGGGTTTTTACGGAAACTGGAGCTGAAACGGTACTGAGGCAATCTGGAGATGGAGACCTCTGGATATCCCAAGACACCTGGGGAAAAATTACACACCGTAGAGCACTCAAAATAAGTATAAATAATGAAACTAATGCTCATCGAAAATCAGTTCTGCGAAACGAGTATAGAGCAGGTCACAAGGTAGTGCAGAGGTGTGTGAGACGAGATAGGAGGGCCAGATTGGACAAATTGACGGAGAGTGCGGAGGACTCTGCAAGAAGAGGTAACGCAAGGGTGCTTTACACAAATACTAAGGATCTTGTAGGTCAACAAAGTAGTAACAACCACCCTGTTCTTGACACGAACGGTCGTCTCTTAGTGTCAATGGAAGATCAGTTGCGAAAGTGGAAGGAGCATTTCTGTGCACTACTTAATGATGACCCGAATGCAAACGATAATAATTATCAACTACCGGACTTACGTAGAACTTCCAGAGGCATTAATATTGACCCCCGAGAAGTGCAGAAATAAGAACCGCGATTTTACTTTTAAAGAACAACAAAGCAGCTGGACTTAATGGGATACCTGCCGAATTCCTCAAAGTAGACCCCGAATGGGCAGCCTCCATTCTGTTACCACTTGTTGAGGCTGTTTGAGAAACGGAAACCTTTCCCAGGGAATGGAAAGAGAACTGAAATAACTGGCGTGTTATCACCATTTTGTCCGTATTTCCGAAGTTAATGGGAACAATCATTGTCGAGCGAATAAATTCTAAGATCGAGTCCACGCTCAAGAGGCATCAAGCGGGATTTCGCAGTGGTCGATCATGTGCTGACCATATTAACACCTTGCGAACTATCCTTGAACAATCATCGGAATTTCAAACGCCGCTTTACCTCATGTTCGTTGATTTTGAGAAGGCCTTCTATTCTTACTTGCGATCGATGATGTTATGACTGCCACGGTGGGTGAAAAAGAGCGACTAGGTATCCAATGGGACCTATATTACAAGTTAAGCCATTATTTGGACTATGCTGACGACATCTGCTTAATAGGAAATAGCGCCAGAGCTCTTAACCAAATGTGTAACACGCTTCAACAAAATGGTGAGGTAGCTCGCTTAAGGATTAACGCAGAAAATAATGCACACCAGCAGAAACCAACAACAGCAGATTATTGTGGGACAGGACACAATAGAGGAGGTCACTCAGTTTAACTATCTTGGTAGTTGTCTGTCGTTCGATGGTGGAACAGACCTGGACGTTAGTAATAGAATAAATAAAGCTCGATCCGTACAAAGTTGAAACTCTTTGAATCCAACGTGAAAGCTGTGCTGCTATATGCCTGTGAGATGTGAAAATGCTCTGACAACATCTCGCGTAGGTTGCAAGCCTTTGTCAACCGTTGTCTGCGTTACATCCTAAAGATCAGAGAATTTCCCTTCCCATTTCGATTTGCAAGCATTCAAAACCAATGTTAATCTACACCTTCTTTCCCTCCCTCCCTAATCTTCCTATGCTCGTGCAGTGCAACACACAAATCTTAGGCTTAGAACTGGACAAACATTAGTGGATGATGACATCAATCAGAGAAAGTGGCGATGGATTGGCCATACATTGAGGAAACCTGACAACAACATAACAAAGCAGAGTTTTGTATGGAATCCTCAAGGTAGTAGGCGGGTTGAAAGGTCAAGGGAAACATGAAGGTAAAGGTCAACTGTCATGAAGGAAGCTCAGTCCCAGAATTTGCAGTCGTGGTCACAGCTGAGGTATCGTGCTAAAAACAGAGAGAGATGGAAAGATCTGGTTGCCGCCCGGAAACTAAGAAGACAGAAGACAGAAGGAGAAGGGTGGTGTTTGAACAATTTTTTCTTAGACGATAAAAAACATCAAAAACTAGACAAGAAGTACTGCTTCAAATTAAGCTTAATAAATTTAAACGATGAATTATGTCAGCAACTATATTAAGAGGATTAGCAGCATCATATCCAATGGCAAGATCGTCCGCAAACGCTTTTACTGATCTCGCAAAAGGTTGTTGGAAAAGAGAGTTAATTTAAACACCTACATTGACATACTTAGATACACTTAAGACATTGCTGACTTTAACTTGTTGGTTTCGTTTTCTTAAATAAGATTCAACCCAACGGTGAAAAAAAACACGGAAGCCGATGTTGTACATCTTGTTTAAAAGTATATTGTGGTTAACCATATCGAATGCTCTCGATATATCGACGAAAAGTGTACCACAATATTTTTTATTATCCAGACCTTTCTACTGTGGATAGACCCTTCCTGAAACCGAACTGAAACGCCCCGAAACATGATCAAGGCAGGTGCCTAAGATTGGTCTTGCCATCCAATTGCGTACCCCATGGCTTCGGGCGTCCAGGTCTAGGCCATCCTTCCAACGCAAGCAAGGTCTGCCATGTTGTATTCTTACATAAAAAGAACTGCAAAAGGCTTTCCGAGCTGGTCATCTGCTTCGAGGAAGATTTCATACAATTAATGATTGTATCTTCTCCGGAATCGTCCTCCCTCGCACACGGGGAGATAAGAGATCAGAGTGCCTTATTCTAAGCACCCAAGTCTTGGATCCGTATGTGAGTACTGGTAAGACCATAGTCTTGTACAGCAGCAGTTTGTTTTGTATGATAAGGTTTCTGGATTTAAAGAGCCTTGACAGACTATAGGTAGGTTCTGTTGGATTTTAGCATGCTCCGCTACCCTGATAATTAGACCAACATTTCTCGCAGACATAGCCACCATGTACTTAATCTTCTTTCCATTAATGTGCCACCTATTCGATCTTGATCACGGATTCTTTCTCCAACGCCAGGTTGAAGAGGATGCATGCTAGACCACCCCCCTGTCGGTGTCCATTAAAGATATTGATTGGTCTGGACAGCAAACCGTCTATTGTAATGATGGTCATGGTCAGCCTACATAGCCGTGGCAATTTATTGGGGATGCCGAAATCTTCATGGCCTTATAAAGTTCTACCCTGGCTATGCTATCGTAGGCGGCTTTAAAGTCTACAAAAAGATGGTATTTTGGAATATTAAATTCTAGACTTTTTTCCATCACCTGCCTAAGGACAAAGATCTGATCAATTGTTGATTTTCCTGGTATGAAACCACATTGATATTTGCCGATTATGGTTTTAGCGTATGCGGCTATCCGTACTTGCAGGATAGAGGAGAATACCCTATAGGATGTACTCAACAATGTTACACCCCTATAATTGCTGCATTTTGTGAAATCTCCCTTCTTATGAATGGGACATATGATGCCTTTTCGCCAGTCCTCTGCCATTTCTTCGTGTTCCCACTTGTGTACTATAATTTCATGAATTGCTTGTAGTGTTGACCCTCCATGTTTGATCAGCTCGGTAGGTATGCCATCATCTCCTGAGGCCTTTTTAATTACGAGCCGATCATTCGCTTTTTGTGTTTTTTTTTCAATGCTTGGTGGTAAGAGTTCTTCCTCTTGAAATGTTGGAGTCTCCATTGCACGGAAGACCGTTCAACATTTTTTAAACTAAGCTTCCTATCGCTCCAGAATGCCTTCAGGATTGGTGATCATATTTCCCTCTCCGTCCTTACAGTATCTGCAGCGTGGTGTATATTGCGACATGTTTCTGACGAGTTGGTAGAATTTCCGCGCCTGGTGCGGACCTCGATCTCTATTTCTTTCCATTTCACAACAATGTTTTTCTCCAAGACGGCCTCTTTGTCTTTGAAGTCTTTTCTATTTTCTTTTGAACTGTTTATATTCATCTTCGCGTGCCCGCTTTTTTTGAGACTACTGCATTCGTCGCTATGTAGCATTTCAGACGCTTGTTTGCATTCATCATCAAAACAGTAGCTCCGATCTCTGCGACTACTGCCTAAGATGGTATTAGCAGTACTAATGACTTTGTTCTTAAGGCGTCCTGTACGCCCGGCACTCCGTCCCCAAGACTTAATCTTCGCTTAACGAGCTCTCCAAGGGCGAGCCTTAGTGCACGACTGTATAGATTGATTTTGTTTCCATCGCGTAGAGCAGCCGTGTTGATTCTAGCCTGAGCGGCGGATACAATACTTCTTCACAGAGCAATCCACCCTCGGAACACCATAACAAGAAGATACTGGTCCGAGTCAATGTTGGCACCTCGATACGTTCGTATCGTCATTAGGCTCGAGTAGTGGCAACAATATATTAACACGTAGTCAATTTGGTTACGAGTGACTCCATCAGGTGATACCCAGTTGTGGATATCTTTAAGCGGGAGACTCGTACTCGCAACGACCAATTTCGTTGATGCTGCCATTTCTATGATTCGTAGTCCAATGTCATTAGTGTTCTCATGCAAGCTTCCTACCCCTCCAACTCTGTTCCATGAAACAATTCTTAAATCGTTTAGCCGTTTCCGTTGCTTGGTTCGACGTCGTATAATCAGATCATTTCCGAGGCTCGTTGTCGGGTTCCGAGTGGTTTTTTTACGGGATAGGTAATTTGATTACGAGTGACTCCATCAGGTGATACCCAGTTGTGGATATCTTTAGCGGGAGACTGGTACTCGCAACGACCAATGTCGTTGATGCTGCCATTTCTATGATTCGTAGTACAATGTCATTAGTGTTCTCATGCTTCCTACCCCGAGCACATGGTGTTTTAGGTGACCGTTGTAATATATGTCATATTCTTTTTTCCGCAAAGTGATATTATATCAGCTTTATATCTGGCCAGGACACCAGCTATCTGATGCGCAGCTCGAACTCTGTTCCATGAAAAAATTCTTAAATCGTTTAGCCGTTTCCGTTGCCTGGTTCGACGTCGTATAATCAGATCATTTCCAAGGCTCGTTGTCGGGTTCCGAGTGTTTTTTTTACGGGATAGGTTACCAGCTCCTTGGCAACACTTGGGGACTAGGGCTTGCAATGTTTGCTAATTTATGTATAAAGGTATCTACAAATCATTGCCCGGGGACCACCACGAGTAGGTTAAGCAAGAACTTCGGCGTAACGTCGCACTATACTATCCCGTTTTGCTCAAAATGAACAATTTAAATTTGATTTAAAGCATTGGCTAAAAAAAGATCTGAACTAGTATGTTGTGTAATAAGTAAATTAACTGGTGGTTTTTCAAAGCTAATAAAATAAAACATACCATCGACAATATTTGGTTTCAACAGAAAGCTCTTATCTGTATGCAAATCGTCTAAAGTAAGAAATATCTGAAAAGCAATATTAGATTAATGTTTCATGTTAATAAAAAAATTGTCTTTTTACTTCTTTATCTTCACCTGTCTCTCTCAGAATGGGTGCATCAAATTGCTTCTGGAAATCCAAAATCTTCTCCTTGAAAACTGCATACTTGTCACCTTCCCTCACTGTACTCAAAACTACCACAATATGCTCGATGAGTTTCTTGAGTTTCTCATTCTGCAGACCAAATTCGAAGGCTCGTTCAAAAACCGATAGCAAATCGTTTGCCACCTCATTGATGTCGATGTGGCTTTCAACCCACATCTTTGAATGGGAAGGAGCAAAAAGTTTCTTGGTTAAGTTGACAATATTGCGATTGAGACATTCGTCTTCGACAAAGACTTGTATACATTCGGAAATGAACTCTGGCAGCTGGAGACGAGCGAGCTTGCCGAAAATCTTTACAATTAAAACAATCGAATCAAACTTGGTATTAACATTGAAACTTCGGAGAAAGTCGCTTGTGCCGACTTCTAGGAACGTATACAGTGGTTCCACTTCGGCCATGAGGGTCAACTTTTTAAAAGACAAGGATGGCACATTGGAGCTGGAAAAATTATCTATTTTTTAAGGTTTTACAATTAACTTTTTTACAATTAAGTTTTCTATTTTAGGTTTCTAATAAACTTCTTTGTACATACATATTGGTTCTTGGTTAACATATTCAAAAAATTCCACTGGAAGTTCTTGGTTTTCCTGCTTTTTGATGCTTTTGACAATGTCTTCTTCATCTTTATCGAACCAATCATCTTCAGAATCAGACATTTTGTTAAATAACTTTATTGTTAAAATGAATAGAGACTGTTTGGTGATGGCAAATATTTTGGCCACCGGAATTTTTTTATATTTTGAGTTTTGACATAAAATAATTTCCCTATTTTGACAAGGGCAATTGGGCGGGAAATAAAAGTTCCCAATTAGATTTTTTCGATGTGTAACATCTTACACACCAAAGATGGCATTGCTAACGCTTAAGAGATTTTTTATACATAACGGAGTTTGTAGGTAAATTGCCATGGCGTATTATAGTTATATGGACTGCTAGTTGCCTACCTCAAGTTGGTTCCATTTTAGTTTCAGTTATTTTGGGCGACAATTGCTCCTGAGTACAGTAGCGGGGAAAAAAATTAAACCTCAATTTTGACATTTCATCCAGTAATCCCAGGCTTTGACAGCAGGTTTTCCCAAGTTGACGTTAAAATTTCCTTTTTTCTCCCCGTGTTATTTGGAATATCCCACAATTAATTAATGAAAAATCCCTTTTTTCTTTCTACTGCTTTAAGCACGATCTAAAAAACAAGAGGCAAAATACCAAAGATGTCGCACCTTCTATGGATGAAATTCAAAAGTGTCAGTTATGTACAGGTAAATGCGACTTTTTGAATTTTTAAAAACAGATGTCGCTATCTTCTATGTCAACATTTTAATTAGTTATTTTTGTCCTGAAGTGTGTTCAGGAGAGCTAGCACCGCATTCTCAATTTTGGCGACATTTTGTTGAATTGTTGTATGAAGATTACATTAGACTAGCAGTCCATATATAATACGTCCATGATAATTTCTATGTTCTTGAATCCAACCCTAATTCAACTCCCATTTCGTTTTGTTTGATTAACGGCACTTCGTATATCTCACTTTCCTGAACAACTCTACTGAATGGACCAAGTGTCACATTTTTGTTCCGCCGAATTCTTTGCAAATACGATTTTTAATTTACCCAATTAATAAGTTGTTTTGATGAAATTACTGCTTTTAATAACAAATGAGGCGGTGTTAAAAAAAAATAAAATAACGTGTAGTGCAACAAATAAAATAATCCTCTAATATTCACTGCTTTCAAGTTCCACTTCAACAATCTGAAGAACCAGTTCAAATTGTTCAGCATATCGGAGTTGACGTATTTGCAGCAATAATTAAATATTATTAATTAATAAATTAATACAATGGCAGGTAAGCCTCTTTATAACTAACTAGCATTGCATAACCATGAACTTGATCCTATTACTCTTTTTTTAGGAGCAAACCCGTACGCTCATTTCCAGAAGTCATTCAACTACGATGGAGTGGACTATAAGTATTTTGACCTAGCTTCCCTTGACCCCAAATATGGTACGTATGAAAAGTACTTTCACTTACAATCATCATCCGTGTAAAGTGTTCAAAATCATTGATAAGCATCATAAAGCATTGCTTAATTGAACTTAGAAACCGATAAGTTGGTATTTTCAGTGTCGAATTGATCGCTTCTGATTCATATACCATCGTACATTTCCTGCCGTCTTGCCGCTTATCAACACCTGAAAACAAATTCAAATGAACCATTGGATTTGACTTTTGGTTTCTTTAATCACCATAGGTACCTTTCTTTAAGTAGATGCAGGGGTATGGCGGGTACTAGAGCTTCAGCTTTTTAAATTAGAATTGTTTGCCCATTTAGGTGCCTCACGATTGGTAATTTTATTCAATTGAGGGAGACAATTGTCTTGTGTTTGCATTATTTATGCAAATGATTTGTATGCAACAAGAAAAGCCGAGGTCTATTGAATTTACCGTTGTTTTTTTATTTCTTCTAACTTGAACACTGACACATTTTGTTGCATTCAATAGATTTTTTGATGATTTTTTACGATATGTATCGTACATTAGAATTTGAAAGTCCATTATTTGCCCTATTTAACCTTATGACTGCAATAAGGTGATTGCTGATGTTCTTAACTGATCTCTCTCTCTCGTGAGAGGGTGTGAAATCTTGCCCCTAAAAAAACTGCGCGCCTAACCACCTGAAGACTCCTCGGTCGTTAATATGTTCCTAAATGCATTTTTTTTAACTTGTTCTTTTTGAATAAATATAGAGGACATGTCCAGGGCTTGCAGTTGCGTTAACATGATACTTTTAAATTTAGGGAGAACCAGATAATTCCCACAAAAAAATTCTCGTACTTTGCTCATTGACTATCTATGCTATATAACACAGTTATCCATAATATAAATATATTTTTTATCTCTAAGATATCTTATCTTTAAAGCAAATAAATTTTTAAACAAAAATATAGCCACAACATAATCAACTAAACTAAATTCGACGGTCTTATCACATTTAAATTAAACCGCAAATCCGTAAAGCATAGTCGATTATATTGGTGAAACTAGACAAAAAAAGTAGATATATGCTGGCTGGCTTCTTTTTTTCCTTACTGATTCGTAGATGATTTTGAGTTCCATCTGCAAGGAACTTTGCCCATTTTGTTCGGGGATGGTGGTGTTTATTTTATTATTTATCTCAAGAAACATTAGTATGAGTTGTTAATAGACAATCCATAATTTTGTTTTATGAGTGAGTTGACATTTCAAAATAACAACTTCAGTTTCCTAATCTGCAGATTGTTTCTGTCATATTAACCGCCTGTACAAGAGTTTTAATCTTATCAGAAGTCCAATTTTTTGTCTGTATGATTCCATTCAACTGAATCAGGTATCCATCGATCTCTACGTTCGATAGGTTCTTGTCATTTGGGGGACAAATATCGTTCAAACGGAGTTTTCTTGTTAAGGCGTTTGTGAAACGTGGCCATTGCGTCCTACTAAAATTGTAAAAGTGCATAAATTCATCCAGTACGACAATCTTGTTGAGAAGCTGTATAACGGCAGAAACTCCACTATTGAACTCAATCGTTTGAAAACAGTTTCTTATCTGTTGGCCCACAGAGTCAGTTTCTGCCAGTCTTGAGTCTAACAGTAATAGATTTAGAAAAGACTGAAAATGATGTCGACCCATTCAATTGACCAACAGTCTTTTAGCTTTTCATTGCATATTATTTAGTTTAGTTTCGTAAGCCAATTGTATACATTTTTTTAATGTTCCTTACCTTACCTTACCTTAGGTGGCGCTACAGTCCGGGGTGGACCTGGGCTCAACCAGCAAGCTTCACCAGACAGCTCGGTCCCTAGCTAGCTGTCTTCAGTTTCGCACGTGGAATCGGTTGAGGTCCTCTTCCACTTGTGTGCGCCACCTGAGTCTCGGTCTTCTCTTTTTCGGTTTTTACTCTTTTGGCTAGGTCTGTGCCGCTGTACAGCCGGTAAAGTTCTTCATTGTATCTTCTTCTCCACTCTCCGTTTATGCATATGGGACCAAAAATCACCCGGAGAATCTTTCACTCGAAACAGCCTAAAGTGTCCTCATCCGCTGTTGACAGCGTCTATGCGTCTGCACCATAGAGCAGGACTGGGATGATGAGGGTCTTATAAAGGAACAGTTTAGTTGCCCGAGAGAGGGCTCTGCTACTCAATTGCCTTCTAAGCCCGTGAAGCAGCGATTGGCAAGAGTTTTTCTTCGTTTGATTTCAGCGCTGGTGTTGTTGTCTGAGTTTATAGCGGAGCTCAAGTAGACAAAGTTCTTAACTACCTAAAAGTTATAGCTGTCTATGGTGATGTTTTGTCCAAGACGTTGATGTTGGGTGTCTCTTCTTGATGAGAGCATATACTTGGTTTTGTCCTCATTGTCGGCTAAACCCATCTTCGCCGCTTCCCTCTCAATACTCACAAAAGCGCTACTGACAGTAATGGTAAGACTGCACATTTCTCTATATAACTCGTCTATAAATGCTGTCATACGCGACTTTGAAATCGATGAAATGGTAGTGGGTATCGATTTGAAGTTCTTGATTTTTTTTTCCAAGATCTGCCGTAATGTGAATATTTGATCGATAGTGTACTTTCCTGGCCTAAAACCGCACTGATATGGACCTATCAGGTTGTTGATGAATAGCCTTAAGCGTTCACACAATACAGCAGAAAAGATCTTGTAGGCGATGTTGAGGAGACTGATACCCCTAAAGTTGGTGCATCTCAGAGGGTCTCCTTTTTTAAGGATCGGGCAAATTATGCTGAGATTCCATTCATCGGGCATGCTTTCTTCTAACCATATTTTGGTGCATACTTATAGTCCAAGTCATCGCCTGCAGCTTTGAAGAGCTCGGCAGCTAGGCCATCGGCTCCGTCGGCTTTGTTGCTTTTAAGATTAGATATATATTACTTCATCCAGATGTGATGGGCGGAATTGTTGGTCTACTTTGCCTAGATAAAATGGACCATTCTGCCTGACAGCGGAATTCGTTTCGTCATCGCCGTTATACAGTCATATTCTCAGCATCGATTGAGATTCCACTGCGATGTTCCCTTGATCGTCTTTGCAAGCTTCAGTTCGAGCTCTGTAGCTTTGACAGTTTCTTTTTACCTTTTGGTAAAACTTTCAAACTTCATTCCTGCAATAACAGCTCTCCATTTCCTCGATCGCGTGCTTCTCATGATCCCTTTTTTTCTTTCTGAGAAGCCGTTGTTCTTCTTTCCTCTTCTGCTCGTAGAGCGCACGGGCAGTTCTGGTCCTTCTTTGCAGCGCGCCGCCTTGTATGATTCTTGTTTAGCTGCGTGTGCCTTCTGAAACTCATCATCAAACCAGGGGTTTCGTTGTGGTGGTCATGTGAAACCCAGCACTTCAGTGGCGGCTTCCCTATGGCATTTGGCAATATTGCCACTCGTTCTCAATACTTGTTGCTGGCTGTAAAGGATTCCTTTGGAAGTTATTTGAGACTTCTTCTTGGCGTGGGTCGTGATATCTTAAGTCGTACCTTGGCTGCAACGAGGTAGTGGTCCGAGTCAATGTTTCCCCTCGGAAAGTTCGGACATCCAACATACATGTGGTCAATCTGGTTGACAGTGGATTGATCAGGGGATCTCCATGTCCCTTTGTGAATGTTGAGGTGTGGGAACTTGGTACTAGCTATTACAATATTTCGCCCCGCATGAAAGTCAATTAGCCTGAATCCGTTATCGGAGGTGGTGTTGTGCAAGCTGTGTTTTCCGATTGTACCACTAAAGACATCTTCTCTCCCCAGCTTGGTGTTAAAGTCGCCTAGGACAATTTTAATGTCATAGCTAAGGCACTGCTCAAATGTTTTTTTCCAGGAGCTAACAGTTTTTTGGTGTCATCATCTTTTTCCTTTGTGGGGGCATGCGCGCATATAAGGCTTATATTGGCGAATTTAGCCTTGATGCGGATTGTCATAAGGCGTTCGTTGACACTTTTGTAGCTCAAAACCCCTTGCCTGAGCCCGCCTCCAACGACGAATCCACATCCAAATAAGCGCTGTTTTTGTTGTGTATACCAGTTGCCATAGTAAATATCACAGTTTTTCATTTTTCTTTTGCCCGGGCCGTCCCATCACATTTCTTGGATGGCGGTTATGTCTGCCTAACAGCAGTCAAGGGTCTCCGCTAGTTGTTCGGCTGCACGTGGTCTGTTAAGCTACCTAACATTGCCCGTACCTATCCGAAATTCGTTGTCCTTATTTCGTTTGCAGGGTTCGTCATCAGTGAATCCGTCGTAGTGAATAATGTCGTAGTAGCCCATATAAGGTGTTCACTAAGTAGTTCAGCCTGACTGGAACTGTAGACGCCACCGTTGATTCCATCTAGAGATTTCTTCCGCTGCCGCCTGGATGCAAGGAGTAGTGCCTTATTGGAAAGACTCCTCCTTCTTTCATCTTCTCCTTTCTAGTGAGTTCTTTGTTAGGTATGTATTCAGGTCTTCCTCTTTAAATGGTTTCGCTTTCAGATTAGAAGCTGCTTTCGACGCGGAGCACTTAATACCCTAACTCGTCGTTAAGATTCGGCCGTTCAGACTTCGAACTTTTCAACCTTGGACCCCAACTCTCCCACTTCACTGCCTCGCCTTAAGTCTCCACATATGAGGTTCGCCGGGTTGACATCAAAAAAGTCTTGAATTTTTCCAATTCTTAAGCCAACAAAATGTTGTTTGAAGCAAGAATGTAAGCCTGCTTTCTTCTATAACGTTTTGAACTGGGTTTTCATTCTACAGGCAGTTCCAGCTACGACGGTGATCCCGTATTTTGTCTAAAATGGTGTTTTTAATTTGAAGAAATTATCAGATTTTCTTGCTCCCTTGTTATTTCTGCTATCATACGAAGAATCCTCATTACAATTAATTTGCTTTCGGTATTTTCTTATCCACGTCTTTTTATTAGTGTGTGCTATAAATTTTTTGGCGGTGTTTGGTATAGAAATATCAATCGACTTCTAAAGAATGCATAACATTCCAGTGGTTTGAGATATTTGACGGTACATCACACTCGAAAAATAATCTTTAATCCGTTTTTAATTAATTCCAGATCAGTTGCCCTACTCCGTTCGCGTTCTTCTGGAGTCTGCCGTACGTAACTGTGATAATTTTCACATCTTAGAAAAGGATGTTCAAAGTATTTTGGGCTGGTCTCCAAATTCCAAACAAGGAGAAAACGATGTTGAAGTGTCTTTTAAGCCAGCCAGAGTTATTCTACAAGTAAATATTTTTTAGCTAACAAAAAAAAAACAACGACAATAAATGTCCAATGGATCTCCTCTAGGATTTTACTGGTGTGCCAGCTGTTGTGGACTTTGCTGCAATGCGTGATGCTGTAATAAGTTTGAATGGAGATCCAAAAAAAATTAATCCCATTTGTCCAGCAGATCTTGTCATTGATCATTCGGTTCAAGTTGATTTCGCCCGAACGTGAGTGTTTGAATCTAGTTTTTGAAATAAAACAAAAATAATGTTAGCCCACTCTTTTCTTCAGAACTGACGCTTTGAGTAAAAATCAAAATCTTGAATTTGAACGGAACAAAGAGAGATTCACATTCTTAAAGGTGGGTTTTTATTAAAATCAGTTGCTTGCTTATTTAAAGAATTTTCATCAATTTTAGTGGGGAGCTCGTGCATTTAACAATATGTTAATCGTTCCACCTGGTTCTGGTATTGTCCATCAAGTCAATTTGGAATATCTGGCACGTGTTGTTTTCGAGGACGATATAGAAGGCGGAAAGATTCTCTATCCGGACAGTGTTGTTGGAACTGACTCTCACACGACCATGATCAATGGACTCGGAGTACTTGGTTGGGGTGTTGGAGGTAGGGTCGTCTCATAACAACGAATTTTCTTAAAGCAATCCACACAAAATTATCGCAAAAAAAAAACAAATTAAATTCACAAAACACTTTTATTCTGTATTCAACGGTTTATATACAAATTTATCCGATTCTCCAGGCATCGAAGCTGAAGCGGTTATGCTGGGGCAATCCATATCCATGTTGTTGCCCGAAGTTATCGGCTACAAATTGGTGGGCAAACTAAATCCCCTCGTGACATCAACTGATTTGGTGCTGACAATCACTAAGAATTTGCGTCAATTGGGTGTTGTTGGCAAGTTTGTTGAATTCTATGGTCCAGGCGTGGCTGAGTTGAGCATAGCTGATCGTGCCACCATCAGTAACATGTGCCCTGAATACGGTGCTACAGTTGGATATTTCCCCATTGATTTGAATACTCTGGCTTACATGAGGCAAACAAGTAAGTTGTATACTTTCATCCATGGACAAGGCTAAAAGATCTTTTGTAATCCCTTAAAACAGATCGCGCTGAAAAGAAAATTCAAATTATTCAGCAATATTTAGAGAAATCCCATCAATTGCGAAACTTCTCCGATCAGTCTCAAGATCCAATCTACACTAAGGTACCAAAACAGGATCTTTGACAAATGAAAATATTCTTAAACCCAAATTACTTTCTTACAGACCATCAAGCTGGATCTTGGAAATGTGGTCACATCAGTTTCTGGTCCAAAACGTCCTCACGACCGAGTATCTGTCAGCGATATGAAGGCAGACTTTATGTCCTGTTTGACTAGCAAGGTAATTAAGTGTAAACGATGATTTCTTGTTTGGTTATGAGATAAACAAAAGCCCAGTGATGAGTAGTGCGTCAAATGTACACCAACCAGGCTTGGTTTATCCCATAATCTAAGACTGACTTCAAATCCACACTCAAACTATTAAACGCCTCCAAAAATATCCTTGAACATCGATTGTAGTGCACAAAAGAGCTATCTAAAGGAAACAGCAACTGTGATATGTAAATCGAGATGGAATCACGGCTACTATTTCCTTAGATAACTCGATATAAGTACAGATAGTTTGCTAGAGCTTGCGGCGTAACGGTGAATTAAAAAAAATTATAAAATTAACGTCTTTTCTACCAACGAATTGCATTGATGTTCTAGCTTTATGATTGCTTAAGACCATGACCATCATAAACTAGTACACCAAAGCAACTAATTGCAGAAATTCACTACAAATTCACAGTTAAAACAAAAATAAAACACACTTTATCACATAAATATTCCAAGCTAACGTGTTAACAGGGCGCACGAGCAATTAAAACTGTTGACTAACATAACCGGTTGAGGTCTTTTTATAAAGCTGTGAACTCTGATCGATTCTTCATTCCAATGTTGCCCAGGAAAATGTTGTAACCCAAATATTTATGTTTCACTCGTGATGAGTAAGCGATTTTCCCTGACAAGGAAAGAAGAATTACATATTACAGGAGCTGCACACTTTTGAATGCAAAATATGCAATTAATACAATATTTTCGTGTGTAACCTACTTTATGTTTGTTTACATTTAGTGCAGCAAGAATGTAGATTATCGTTTAAGGGGAATGGCAGTGTTTTCAGAAATTAACTGCTATCTGAGACTAAATGAAAATATGTTAATTTGAAATTCTTGATTTGCCCATCATTCTGATTGTAACAAAAGTATCATGTTTCAAAACAAACGAATATACATAGTAGAATCTATTTTTGTTAATAAGAATAAAATGTTCTGCTATCTGAGACTAAATGAAAATATGTTAATTTGAAATTCTTGATTTGCCCATCATTCTGATTGTAACAAAAGTATCATGTTTCAAAACAAACGAATATACATAGTAGAATCTATTTTTTGTTAATAAGAATAAAATGTTCTGAGAAGTGACTGCAAATTAACGTCATAAGGTGTTCTAAGAACCCATTCAAAAGGCAATAGCATGCTCTGCCCCAAAACTATCACGGAAGAAATTTGACATCCAACAATGCAAAACGTAAGTGGTGCTGCTGACTTTCTAAGGTTAAGCCAGTGAACCCCACAGGCAAATTAGAGAAGTGGAAGAGTTGTGTTCCCAGTCGAGATCATTACAATCCACGGTTTTCTGTTTTGTCCTGTATCAATGTCGTCTTGTGTGTTGTCTTGTAATTGTCTGAGCCGATAGCCTCAGTAGCGAGTGCTCGTAAGCGTGTCTACTTCGTAGATTTATCTACGCAGTATATTAAAATTTAATGTAATGTAAAAAGAAATGTTGAACAGCCTGGTTTATGGCTGGTATCAGTTGGAATTTCCAACTACTTTTTCGGATAGGGCTTCCAGTATTATAATCCAGTCTAGTGGCATATAGGATACGAAGGATCACCTCTTGATCATTTGTAGGGTTACTGGAAGTCCTTGGTTTATGTAAACAAACTTCAGTCTTGAAACCCTTAAAGAGAATCTACAACAGGAATGCCAGAACCTACCGCCAGAAGTTCTGACACAAGTAATGGAAAAAGCCATAAAACGAGACTGTTATCGATTCTGATGGATCATTTTCTCGTTTTGATGGAAACAAATAAAATTAGTTAAATAAACATAATCCACACAAAATTGTACATTCCTAAATAAAGTACAGTTTAACAAAAAACATCGGTTTATTACTTTTGGTCCACCCTGACCAATAGGGTCTCCAGAACATCTCTTTTAAAGAGAACATGTTCTCTTTTTGGACTCCGATCTTTCTTATTCTTTCTTTTTCCATCAAATTCTTTTTTTGTACTCTTTTTTATTTATGTTCTCTTTTTTGTCCTCTTTTTTCTTTTTTTATAAATATTGGTGCCTGAAAAATAGTAATCTTACTCCCTTTTCATTAAAAAAAAACTTTGTAGTGTCCACTAAAATAAAGCATTGCAATAAGAACCTACCTATTCATAATCTATCACCGAACCCTGGTTCGAACATTTAACATGCAATGCATGAAAACGAACAGACCGAATTAATGTGATTATTGCGAATATCACCGCACCACATCTGTACTCTTCTAACCTTCTGCATAAACTCACCACGCAATTTTTGTTGTATTTTTTTGTGTTTCTTTTCTGTTTTTCCATTTCCATTTGACATTTCGTCAATCTAAACGCATAAAATATTGTCTAGACCTGAATTCATACAAAAATAAAAGTGACCCAATGTTTGCTGCTGTTTTTATGACAAAATATTCTAGCGGTAAATTAAATTTAACTTATTAAACTTCTTTTAGGAATTTTTTTTATCTACAAATAAAATTAAATATATGTAGTGCAGGTAGGTACCTAGATTTATTTATCAAAATTATTTTCACTTTTCAGGGTGAAACATAATATACCTAATGTAATTTCAAAGAAGAATTTTCATTCCACAAGATCTAATTTCAAAAAATAAATAGGTAGATACCAAAGAATACATAATCGTAAGTTAAAAAAATAAAAATAAAAAGTAGCAGTGTGAGTGTTCCTGTTTGAATTTTTTTTAGTTCTATAAATTCAAGAAAAAAGAAGATGAGCAAGAGGAAGTGTGTTTTCAATGAAGAGCTACAAGGTAGATTCAAAGTTTTCACCACAAAGCCAGGTTACTCCAAGCATGAAGCTTTCTGTACCATATGTGAAGTTAAGGTTTCAATCGCAAACAAGGGATGTTATGACTTGGAGCAACACATAGCATCAAAAAAAACATACAATTGCATTGCGAGCAGGTGAAACTTCAAATAAAATTACCTCGGCATTCATCCCGAGATTTACAAAACTAGATGACAAAATAGCCGCTGCAGAGGGTGCTCTTGCTTTTCATGCACTCAAACACCACTTTAGTTTTCGGTCTACAGATTGCTCGACTAAATTATTTAAGGAAATCTTTAACGACTCGGAAATCGCAAAACGCCTTTCGTCAGCACATACAAAAACAAGATCAATTCAAAAGCATGTCATAGCTCCCTTTTGTATCGATATTGTTTTAACCGCCATTAGTGAAACACCGTTTTTGTCAATATCTACCGATGGAAGTAACCATGGCAATATTAAAATATTTCCGATTTTAATACAGTATTTAAAAAAAAAAGTTGGTGTTCAGACCAAATTAATTCATTTGGACAAACTTAGTAGCGAAAATTCGGAAACTATTTCCAATTTTCTTTTGCAAACTTTAAAAAAGTTTGACATTGAAAAAAAATGCATTTCATTTTCTGCAGATAACTGCAATACAAATTTTGGAGGCTTAAATAGAGCAGGCGTAAAAAACGTATTTTACAGACTTAAATCCTCAATAGGGAAAGAATTAATCGGAATTGGTTGTCCTGTCCATATAATTTCAAACGCAGCTAAATATGGCTTCGATACATTTTCTATTGACATCGAAACGACAGTTATAAAAATCTACAATTATTTTTCTATATATACAATTAGAAATGAAAATCTAAAAGACTTTTGCGCCTCGCTTGAAGTAGAGCACAAAGAGTTGCTTCGTCACTGTACTACCAGATGGCTGTCTTTGTTTCCCGCAATTAATAGAATTCTTCAAGTGTATCCTGCTTTGAAAGCTTATTTTTTATCCAACATAAACTGTCCTGTTCTTTTAAAAACATTTTTTCAATCTGATTTATCTGAAGCTTTTTTGTACTTTGTACATTCACTTGCTTTCATGTTTAATGAAAAAGCCATAGAATTAGAAAAGGAAAACAATTTCCTATTAGAAGTATCATGGTTTTAGATTCTCTTCAAACTATTTTAAAGAACAGATATGATCAACATTTTATTCCTCTAGCTACAAAATCAATTCTTAATAATTTAATTAAAAAAGGATTTGAAGACGAAGTAGACATTTTTAAAAAAGACTGCTTTAATTGTTACAAAAAGTCCTATGAGTATTTAGAAAAGTGGGCAGTTCAATTTGAAGAATTTTTGTGTTTTCGATGGATGAATTTAGAAATGATATTAATATGGGAAGACTTAGAAAAAAGTATCGATTACCTAATTTCTAAAGAAGTTTTGTTGGATGACTCCAAGTTGTTTGACCAATTTTGTTATTTAAACAAGTTTCTTTCGAAAGAACTTCAAAATGAAAATTTTAAAAACAAAATATCTGTTGAAAAGTGGGTCAGTTTCTTTAATTCGTCTTCAAATATTGAATTTTATTCAGAGCTTTTAAAAAATGTGTCAGTTCTTTTTTTGTATTCCTGGACAAAATGTGAACGTAGAACGTGTCTTCTCGTTGATGGGTTCACAATGGACAAAGGAACGGAATCGTTTAAAAGTAGGAACAATCAAATCGATTCTAGTAGTTGCCTACAACTTAAAAGATTTAAGCTGCAATAAGTTTTATGATCATTTTTTAAATGAAAGAAAGAAAATTAACATATTTATGTAAAATAATCTACTTGATATATATCATAATTCGTCCCTACAATGCAGAACTAGCCTAAGTCACAATTTTAAAAAATTTCAGGAGGGCGATTTTAAAACTTAAAATTATATTTACTAGTAAACTACTTCAAGAAACACCTTGGCGTAAAAAACATATACATTTTTATTAATTCTTGATTTTAATGGCACTAGAGGTTTTAAGAAGCAGTCAATTTTAAGTTGGTTTAGGGACATAGGATTATTTTGCATCAATATTCTGAGTGCAAAACAAGCCTATCTCATGAACGTGGACATAGGATCCACTATTTCAGCGTTTTGGTTTTCGAGTATGGACATAGGAATAAACAATGGGGTATAAAAAGTCGAATAGAATGAAGTTAAAAAAATATTTTTAGCGTATTAAAGAATTTTATTCTTAATTAATACTGTACATAATTATGAGAAACTAAAATTATCAGGTCATCAAATTCATCAATAGTTTGTTTTACGAAACCCAAAAACTTAAATCTATTTATTAAAAAAAAATCAGTCACATGAGTATGAGTAACTTAAATATTATCAGGTCAAGGAATTCATCAATAGTTTGTTTTAAGAAACACAAAAACTTAAATCTATTTATTAAAAAAATATCTTATAACATTAATCAGAGTCGCTGTTGTCCACCTCCAGGAAGTTATGAGATGTGGTCCCTTCTTTAAGATGCTCGTAAAATGGATGATATATTTCGGGAATAACTTTTTCCCGACAAAGATGCATAAGATCTTTATACTTTAACGCCTGTATAGGAATTTGATTCTTTCTTAACTGAACAAGGTTGTAGGTGTTTAAATCTTGGAGAGGTCTCCTTTTTTTCTCAATTGTGTTGATAACTTTCGTTTCACTGTCAAAGGCATACTTAAATTTTATTAAGTGGGGAGTTTCTGGGACTGTGTGAACAACTTTAACTTTACTCCATTTAACATCGTTCCCTTCTTCGTCTTTTTTCCAGTTTTTGGTTGTGTCCGTTAGCATTTTTTTAAGGTCAAAAATGTCGTTCGCATACATTTCTTTGACTATATACGGCTTAGTCTTGCAAGCAGTTCGTGCAACGTTGTACCACTGGTCTGGACAATAAATCGGAATATTTTTTGTGGCCCTTTCAATGACACTATGCATCGAGTCGCCTTCGTTTTGTGTGTGGCCAGGCTCTAGGAAATTGTGCCTGATTTCTATATTGAATTTAGCCGTGCAGTGTTGGTACAAGCAAAACAAATATCGGTTTCGATTTTGTCCGCTGCAGTTGTCGGAATAAAAGCTAAAGCTTTTTTTTCCATCAGCCACTTTGGTTTTTATGAAAGAGAGCACACAGCTTCCTATTCGCAAGCCCCTCTCGATGCTATAGCTTCATGCCACATAAAGCAAAACCTTGACGGGAACCAAGGTCGTACACAGTAAGATTGTACGTGGATAGTTTGCGTCTGTAGTATAATTGTGATATTTCAGCTTTTGGGGATAAAAGCGCTTTCTGAAGGTCAAAAGCAGCAACGCAGAAATCAGGGAAGCTTTGGGATCGAAGTTTGTCTGCGCTTTTCTCGATTCTTGCCAGATCCTTAGCTTTGAGATGATTTGCCATAATTTCCTCTAAGCTATCTTTCTCCTGGCCATGTAAATTTTTAAATTTGTTGCACAAATCGCATTGATCTTTTTTTGGTACATGGAAAGATAAGTTAAACTCATTTAAAAAAAACTTGCCGATACACGGAGAAGGATGCCTCAAAGATGCCGAGAAATGTTTTCACTCTCTTTGTACATTTCATACAATTTTGTTATGTTCAGTCCAGGTGGCAGATACTCTCTTTGTGATTTTGACCTACAATAGTGGCTTTCTACTCTTTGGATGCTATTAATATGTTCTCGTATTGATGTTTTAACGGAACTCGGAAGAAGAGAATTCTTATTTGTGCGTCCACGTTTATCGTCTTCCACTACAGTGATACCTTTTTTATAGGATTTACAAACTACAGTTTTTACCATCTGATGGCTTATCGAAAGTGTATTTAAAAAGAATGTCTGGCACACTTTAGTTTTTTGATCAGCCTGTCGGGTTTGCATATAATAGTAAAACGAGAGATTTCTTCGGCTTTCCAAGTTTTCTTCATTGCCAGAAGTCGTCGGTCTTACTCGTAATCGTTTTTTTTGCTGAACGTCAACATATTTTGAGATGTAATCCCTCTGCCGATTCATGTCTCCCAGTGTCCAAAATTCATTGAAAATGTGCCGTCTAGAAGGTTCATCAATTTTGAACGTGCATTTCAGTCTGCATTTTTCAAGGCAAGGAGGTTTCATTACTCGTTTGCAAACCGTTTTGTTTTTAGAATTAACGTACTCTTGTCCACTATTTCTAAGCACTCTTCTTTTGTTTCGAATCCATTCTTCCTCTTTGCGAAGGCGTTTTCTCGGTAGAATATATTTGGACTCACCTGGAATTACAACGTCTTCTCTGGAACTTTGAGCAGAGTTATCCTCATTGGCGGAAAGTTGGTGGCTGGATGTTATGTCGTCGTAATTGCTAATACGTTGTAATGTTGACTCTTCAGTTGAGATGACAGCTAAGGAACCATCGTACATTGAAACATGTTGACTTGAACTGTTGTTAGGATTATAAGATGAGCCTAAACTGCTGTCGGAAGGGCAATAGTCGGAACCACCATCATCTGTTTCGAAAGGGTCGTTGTCGCCCTCGTCAATTAAAACCAACAATTAAATCAAATA
The DNA here is from genome assembly GCA_963971375.1 of Platycheirus rosarum. NCBI lineage: Eukaryota > Metazoa > Arthropoda > Insecta > Diptera > Syrphidae > Platycheirus > Platycheirus rosarum. The sequence continues at coordinate 144,449,343 of OZ020509.1, read as the reverse complement.
AAATTGTTTCTTTTCAATAATTCTACCATTTTCGTTTGCAATGTTTTCAAAATAAGACTCATCCCTTGCAGTTTCTTCAAGTGGACTTTGTTCTTCAACTACTAAACTTTCGATATTTTGTGCTAAGAATTTATTTTAGATTTTAAAGTACAAACACTTAGGTAATATTATAGGCAGTATCGTACCATTTTCATCAGTTCTTTCATAGTTGGGCTGGTAAATTGAATTTTGTCCTAACGATCCTGGTTCTGTCAGTACTTCGAACGAATCTTTAAAGATTTGGGCCAGGATGGAATAAGTTAAAAATATTTTTCAATTCTTTAAGAAGTTGTTTAAACTTTCAAAATGTTTGTTTATATAAAATATGTTATTAAGAAAAAAGTGTATTATTGAAACTTGACATAACACGAACCTGTATTACCCCGTCGTTTCAAGACGAGACTGAGCATCTTTTGACCTCTTGACATGTTGTTAAACATCTCATCAAATAGAACAAACTATCCCGTTTCACTTTACGCACTGGCAAAACTATCCTTACTCACTAAAATTACTATAAAAAACGAACACAAATTTTTAATTGCGTTTGTGCAGAATTATCCTATGTCCATATTCTGGACTTAGGCTACTTGTTTTGCAAAGCACAGGAAACCTTAGTCCATAAAGTGGACATAGGATAGTTCTGCACAATAAAAAATATACCTCAGGACATAGGATTATTTTGTACGATTAACACTGTGAACGAACCACTGGGCGTAGGAACACGATCATCACACAGAGACGCGCAGAATGCAACTGGAATTCTTCCCATACTGAAAATCGCAAATTTAAAAAAATTGGACTTAGGCTAGTTCTGCATTGTAGGGACGAATTATCTACTTGAATTCAGCAATATTATGAATTAATTTTTATTTAAGTTTTACTAATTATTATTATTTATTGTTATTTATTATTATTAGTTTGTAGTTAATGCTTTTTTTATAAATATATATTTTTATGAAACGAACATTTGATCATATCTTTTATTTGGATGATGTTGAGGTGAGCGGGGGGAGTATAACAGTAGAAGTTTGAATTTTTGAAAATGTTCTCTTTTTTTTTTAAACACGTTATGGACACCCTACCTTATAAGAACATTTATTTATTCTAAGACTTTGAAGAACTTTCAGATATTCTGAGTATAAACCTGTTCTTTGATCGAAATGTGGCCATCAAAATCTTACAAAACCCCAGTAGGAGGAGTTTTTCTATGTTAATTCATATGATGTGTTGGATGTGACCGGCCCCTGTAAGCCCTGCGGAATGTTATTGGAAGTGTCACTTAAAACACCCCAAAGTGTATCATTCCGCAAATTCTATATCACTCGCACAATTTTTAATTGCTGCACAGTCTGCAATGAGTGGCGCTGAAATCGCCAATTGGTGTGAATATACAGTAAGGACATATAGCACAGTCAAATGGTGTTCAAACTGAACTTGAAGTGGAAAATTCTGGTGTAATTGTTTTCATTGGTTCCCTTTATGTTTTTGGGGTCGCTGAACACGAATCTGAAACTTTCCAACAAATTTTTTTCACGGCAAATATGGGAAAATTTCGTACTTTTTTTGTTTTTCCCTGATTGCTTAGAAAATATTTGTTTTTTGCCAAAAAACCTTTATGCAGCAATAAAACAATATAATTACCTACAGTGCATGTTCCAATCATTTTTTTGTACGACTTGTAGTTTCCGCAAAAATGGGCATTGAAAAAAACCTGAAATATACCATTTTTGAAAAATGAAAAAAAAACATTTTTTAAATTTTGTATCACTTTAAAAATAAACCAAATTAAAAAAATTAGTAAGCACAATATAACCCAGTAGAAATCGACATTTAAATCACAAAATTTGATGTAGTTTTGAATTTTTGGTATGTTGTATGAACCAGTTAGGGTAGTGTTAATCCAAATTTACAATTTCGAAAAACTTGTGCTCAGCACGCGAAAAACTCCAAATTTTTGGATTTTTTCCTCTTTTAGTTCTAAAAGTCATAAACTATGCGTTTTTTGACAAACAAAATTAGGTACTTTTTTAAGTCCATTAAATCTAGGCCTAACTGTAGATCTATACACCCTGCCTATACAGACTCAAGCCTTCACGTGGCTATATCTTACAATGTATTTTTTTTTTTAGCTGAGTATGTTTTAAATTGTCAGATAGATTTAAAGTCCAGCTACCTGATTCATACACCAAAAATCTCCCAAAAACATGACACGTTACTAGGAGCGGATTAAAAGGCCGCGGGTTGAAAAATACATTTTTTCACTCAAGCTTCCACACGTCTATACTTCATTATGAAGAGGTCCTAAGTGAGTAGTTCTTACGCTGTCAGATAGGTTTTGAGTCCAGCTGATCTATTTATCAAAAATCTCGCGAAAATAACTGCGCCTCATGATTCGAGGTATAACAGAAGAAATGAGATAAGAATCTGCTGTTTTTGGCATTTTCTAGGGAAATTTGAAAAAATTAACTTTTTTCTAACCACCATATATTAGTAAAGATTTGACATATAAACATGTGTGGATAGTCAATATTGTTGGACATTTTATGGTCTTTAACAGAATATAACCAAACGTTTCTAACGTAGGGCGTAAGCGAACAAGTTATTAATGAAAAACCAAAAGGTCGACATTTTTGCAGTTTCCCCCTCCCCACATTTATAAATAAATTTATTGGCGCGACAGCTCCTTAAGGAGCCAAGGCCTAGTGACTTATACTCTCAACTATTCCTGTGTGTGTGTTGTTACTCTGCAAGAATGGAAGGGACCTACAGTTTACCGCCGAGTCCGAACGACTACATGAGATGCACTTTTTCGAGACAAATTTTATTCTTGGAGGTTTTGTCAGTTCCTCGCAAGAGGCAGTACCCCAGAAAAAAGGTGGCTATAAGCTGGATTTGAACCCAGGTTCTTTCGCTTAGCAGTCCGACACACTAACCACTAAGCCACGGGGCACTACCCCTCCCCACATTTATATATAATATTTATAATACAACGCGTTTCGGAATAAATTCCATTATCAGGCGTAGTCGAAAGTTTGGGATGTACTTTACTTTACTTACTTTACAAAGTAAAGTACATCCCAAACTTTCGACTACGCCTAATGATGGAATTTATTCCGAAACGCGTTGCATGATAAATGTTATATATAAACTGTGTTAAATTTGTTTTTTTAATTTTTTTAATTAAAATAATCAAAAAATTTAAAAACTATTTTGTTTTTTATAATTAAAAATAAACATTGTTCTAACAACTACACAGTAGGAGACAAACCACATACATAATGAAAACATATAGATGTCTCTATTCATTAAAAATCCAATTTTACCTTCTTTTAGTTTCTGGGTATTGTGAGTGAACTATTTGGTTTCACAAACTTTGTTTTGTGTTTAAATGAAAGGAAATTAAATTTACCTTATCTTACCTTAGGTGGCGCTACAGTCCGGGATGGACCTGGGCCTCAACCAACAAGCTTCTCCAGCTAGCTCGTTCCCTAGCTAGCCAGTTTCGCACGTGAAGTTGGTTCAGGTTTTCTTCCACTTGTGGGCGCCACCTGAGTCTCGGTTTTTCTCTATTGCGCCGTCCCTCTGGGGTGGAATCGAAGATTTTTCGTGCCATAACATTGATGTCCATCCGCTCTATATGACCAGTCATCTGAGACGTTTAATTTTTACTCTTTTGGCTAGGTTTGGGTGTCTTTTCTTGATGACAGCACATACATACTTGGTTTTGCCCTCATTAACTGCTTAACCCATTTTCGCCGCTTCCATTTCAACACTCACAAAAGCGTTACAGACATCACGCTGTGTTCGTCCTATTATGTCAACATCGTCGGCGTATGCGGTGTAATTGGACGGACTTTTGAAAGATCGTGCCTCTGGTGTTGGCGTGAGAGTTCTGCACTATTCTTTCAAGTATGATGTTGAAAAAGTCGGATGACAGCGCATCGCCTTGTCTAAATCCTTGTTTGTCTTCAAAGGTGTCAGCGAGGCCTTTATCCATGATTAAAACAGGGTTCGTTTTCCATCGTCATATATTTTACACAGGTGGACGAGTTTGACAGGGATGTTAAAACTGCACATTGCTCTATATAACTCGTCTCTATAAATGCTGTCATACGCGGCTTTGAAATCGATGAAAAGTTGAAGTTCTTGGGTTTTTTTCCAAGATCTGCCGGTGGTTACTCCATATAAATCTCGTCTATTAGGTTATGCATTTCCTTACATCTAATTGTTGTACGTGTAATCTTCTGAATGCAGCCACAATAAGTAGAGTTCGTATTGTTTCGTGTTTATCACTAGAGCAAACATTTCGTCATAATCCCCTCTCTCCATTACTGGACAAAACTCGAGCCACTAAACGCGTCTTGTAAGAGCTGATTTCTCCTTTTGCAACAGTTTTTATTTTAAGCACCAACTTGCTGTTTTCAGTTTTCTTTTCTTGTAGCAACTCTTTCGATACCTTCAATTGATATTCTTTATAAAATCTCCTCATTAGCAGCACCTCTATCGGCCTGGTACTTGCAAAGCTTTTTCCTATGATTGTGGCTCTGTCAAGCTATAAACATTCGTCTTGTAATAAAGTGGTATATTTGGTCGCTCAGATCGTCGAGACCGCAAGGAATTTTTAATTCTCCTCTTCCTTCACTTGCTTGAGAATTTTTCGTCATTTGCTTAAATTAGATTCTTATTTCACAAAACTACGAATTTCGATAGAATCATCCACAATGGTTTTATTAACTTCACCATTCACGTCCACATATTTCCTAACATCTTTTTCGTTTGTAGGGTGAACAGCGGCGGCGGTTCTGTTAGAATTCTTCTCAGACATTAAGGTTTTGGATTTTGTTCCAATTTTCCTTAAGGACCAGGAAATTCTCACATCATTTTTGTTCAGATCTAGAAAACGATAACCTTTTCGTATTACCATCGTAGCCAACCAATACACCTACTTCAGCTTTGTCTCCTTATTCCTTTCTCTTCTGTGTAGGACCTCAAGCGTAAAGGCTTTGAAAGCAAAAACTCTTATATGAATAATATCCGGTTTGTCCCCTGTGATAAGGAATAAGGTTGCTTAGTAGCCTATTCTGAAGATAAATTGCAGTCTAAACTACTCTTCCCTAAAATCGGTTGTAACGTCCTGCAATATGAGGCATACATTTTGCGGATTCATTCAAGCCTTCAATTTTTGCGTTCCGCTACACCATTTTGGTTTGTTGATTAACGCATTATCTTCAACAGCTTTGCATAACAAAGGTAAGATTTGAGTATGGCTACACGTAAAGCCATCGTAACAGAGATAGTCGAACGCAAACGACTCATTTGGTATTGGCATATCTTAAAAAGAGATTTTCGAGAACTCCACACTAAGAAGGCCGTACAACACAATTGCATGGGAGATTCTGCACAAAAAACATACGAAAAAATGCAGAAATGTCAGTTTTTTATTTGGTTGACGTGGATCAACCCAAACCGAGACTCATTTCCATATATCACCATTTTTCGCGTCAGAGCATTTCTCAATCCACCGAGATGTTACCTTTTAAACTCACCACTAAAGACTATAGTTGTATACTTTACTCTTTTCGAAATTTGTGTTCTTAAGTCAAGCACTCGTAGTGCTTTACTTTGTCATAAAACGGACTTGACTCATCCACGAGAATGATATAAGAATTTTTTTAGACCAACGATCGTATTACACCACCAACTGACCTAACTTAATGAAAAGTATGTCACTACACGTTTCTAAGCAATGAACACATTGCAATAATTTAATTTGGAGTTTGGAATAAATGCAGCGTCAACCAAAGTCGAGCCTCCCGACCGAATATCATTAAAAACAATTCTGATCAAAGTTCATTCTGTAACGTTAATAGTTTCGATTTGTTGTGTTTTTTTGCTCGCTTGTGCACAATATGGATGTGTGATATATTTGTGTAACTTACAGTAAGAGCAATGCTTTTGATTTTGTTTTTGGAATGACCAAACGTAAATTCAAAGAACAAAACATCCAACGAATCACTAACCATATGTTTGGTCATTGTATGACCATTTCAAATACATCTTAAACATGTTCATTTCTCGTTTCTAGGTGGGCTTCAAAGGTTTCGAAATCGCACCGGAGGCACTTACCACTTCTGGCACATTCCAATGGGACGATGGAAAGACATACAAGATCACTCATGGATCTGTTGTCATTGCAGCCATAACCTCGTGTACAAATACGAGTAACCCCTCGGTAATGTTGGGCGCTGGTATGCTAGCAAAGAATGCTATCAACAAGGGTCTCTCAATTGCTCCATACATAAAGACCTCCCTATCGCCTGGATCGGGAGTTGTAACTTACTATCTGAGAGAATCTGGTGTGATTCCTTATCTAGAGCAATTGGGTTTCGATGTGGTCGGCTATGGATGTATGACTTGTATTGGTAATTCGGGTCCTTTGGATGATAATGTCGTCAACACGATCGAAAAGAACGGATTAGTTTGTTGTGGAGTTCTATCTGGAAACAGAAACTTTGAAGGGCGTATTCACCCGAATACTAGAGCCAACTATCTGGCAAGTCCATTGTTGGTCATAGCATATGCCATTGCTGGGCGTGTGGATATTGATTTTGAGACTGAACCACTGGGAATAAATGATAAGGGAGAGAAGGTGTTCCTTCGGGAAATTTGGCCAACTAGGAATGAAATTCAAAAAGTGGAGAATACACATGTCATACCAGCTATGTTCCAAGAAGTGTACAGTAAGCAATTTCACATGATTAAAGTATGATAGGATGGAAACTTTATTTTTTTTTTTATAGGTAAAATTGAATTGGGTTCTGAAGATTGGCAAAAACTTCTGGTATCCGATGGCCAATTGTATCCTTGGAACGATGAATCAACGTATATCAAGAGGCCGCCATTCTTCGATGGAATGACACGTCAATTGCCGGCCATTAACTCATTAAAAAATGCACGATGCTTGCTGTTTTTGGGAGACTCTGTAACAACAGATCACATTTCTCCAGCTGGTTCTATTGCCAGGAACAGCCCCGCAGCAAGATATTTATCAGAGCGGGGTCTCACACCAAGAGACTTTAATTCTTATGGTTCACGGCGTGGTAATGATGCAATAATGGCTCGTGGAACATTTGCAAATATTCGACTGGTGAATAAGTTGGTTTCGAAGACCGGTCCTAGGACGCTACACATACCTAGCCACGAAGAAATGGACGTCTTTGATTGTGCTGAAAGGTAATTATTTTAATTTTGTATCAAAGTGTTATGATTTGACTTAAATTTCAATATAATTCAGGTATAAAGAAGAAGGGACTCCATTGATAGCAGTTGTTGGTAAGGAATACGGAAGTGGATCGAGTAGGGATTGGGCTGCAAAGGGACCCTTCCTCTTGGGTATTAAAGCTGTTATCGCCGAGTCATTCGAACGCATTCATCGATCGAACTTGGTCGGTATGGGAATTATACCGTTGCAGTTCTTACCGGGACAGAACGCAGAAAGTTTGAACTTGAACGGACGAGAAGTGTATAATATCAGTTTGCCGGAGAACATCAAGCCCTTGCAAAAAATCAATGTTGAGGTAAGAAACGTTTTAATTTCAATTTTCTTGTTTTTACATTACTTATTCTCATCCACTTCTCATCGTATTCCTGTATTTGTACCAGAAAGCAAGAGCAGGATTATAAGGATCTTATAAAGTGATATTTTACTTAAGAGGGTGATTGGTTATTAAATTGCAAATTAGCTCAAAGAACGGGATGGTTAGTTAGGCATTTTTTGTTTGATGTGTTGGTATGGTTGCCACAGTTAAAAGACAAGCCTAGTCTTGCGAATCCCCCAGTAACCACAACGTTATACCTGTCTTTGGTAATATTCTGCCAAGACTTCTGCGTTGGCTGCTTTTTCTTGATCTCAACGCTGCTCCCGTTCGTTTCGTTTACGGCTCTCACAAAGATGCTTAAATGTATATAACAAAAGCTCATCACGTTGCAATTCATGAATACCTCTTCAAAGAAAGTGTTAATTTCTCTTGAAACAAATTTCAACGTTCCGAAATATCTCAAGTTGGAAGCGCCCCTCTAGGTCAGAGCCCATTAACGCTGTTGTTGGAATTGGCGAGTTTTAAAATTTCTTTTTTTCAAGATCTTCCGCATTATGAATTGGCCGACGGTGAACTTTTCATAGTTAAAGCTACAATGATTTGGACCTATCAAAATTTCAAAGATTAAGGCTTCTGTAATTGACGCAATTCAGAGCGTTTTTCTTAGGGTACGAGAAACCAATGCTAAGGTTTTATTCGTCAGACATGCTTTCCTCCGACCATTACTTGCAACGTCAGCTCCAGCTGCTTTATTAGAATGATTGCAATGGTTGGAATATAAATTGTAGGTCCTTCCATTCTTGCAGATTAACAGCACACACACAGGAATGGTTGAGAGTATAAGTCACTAGGCCTTGGCTCCTTAAGGAGCTGTCGCGCCAGTAAATTTATTTTATTTTACTCTCTTATCGAAAATGCGTGCCTTTGGGATCGATGATACTCTTGTTCGTTGGATTAGAAGCTATCTCCTGGACCGTTCAATACAAGTTGTATTGGACGGATTCAAGTCTGATTCCCACTAAATAAATACTGGTGTACCCCAGGGCTCTGTTCTGTCTCAGACTCTTTACCTCATTTTTATAAATGATCTTGTGTCGGTTACTTCTAATCCACTCAACTTATTTGCTGACGACTCTAACCTCAGTTTTTCATTTCGATTTTTCACATCCTTCGCCTTCATACGCACAATTGCAACGGTACCGTATGTCAAGCTCTTTAAACTCCGATTTATACAGCATTGTCAAACGAGGTAATAGGAATCGCGTGGAGTTTAATGCTTCGAAAACTCAATGCTGTCTTCTGTCGTTAAAGCTAAACATACCCCCAATGCCATTGTCCATGAATGGCACTTGCATCGAAGAAACCGAAAAGCTCTCAGTATTCGGTATGTAAGTGCAACGACGACCTCCGTTGTAACGACCATATATTTGAGATCGCTAAGAATGCTGCTAAGTGCTTAGGTTTTCTGTATCGGTGTAAGAAGTACTTTTCCCCATCTGATCTGGCTACAATTTATAAAGCGTTTATACGCCCTAAACTCGAGTAAAACTCCCACCTCTGGGCAGGTGCTTCACCTGCTTGATAGAATACAAAATCGAGCGTTAAGATTGATAGGAAATAGAACTGCCGCTTAATCAATTGCCCCTCTCGAACACCGACGCAATGTTTCATGTCTTTCCTTATTGTATCGTTTCTTTTATAAAAAAAATGTTCCCTCGAAGTAGCCAGCTGCATTCCTCCCCTTAAAAAGTTTCTCCCGTAATACACGTCTCGCAAGGAATGCCCGTCAGTTCACCCTTGAGCCCAATTTCGGTCGTACCGTGAAATATAGGTATTCTTTTTTTAGCCGAACAACACGAATTTGGAATAGTTTACCCGGCGGGATTTTCCCTTATAAATAAAATAAATAAATAAATGTATTGGCGCGACAGCTCCTTAAAGAGCCAAGGCCTAGTGACTTATATTCTCAACCATTCCTGTGTGTGTGTTGTTACTCTGCAAGAATGGAAGGGACCTACAGTTTACCGCCGAGTCCGAACGGCTACATGAGATGCACTTTTTCGAGACAAATTTTACTCTTCGAGGTTTTGTCAGTTCCTCGCAAGAGGCAGTACCCCAGAAAAAAAGGTGGCTATGAGCTGGATTTGAACCCAGGTTCTTTCGCTTAGCACTCCGACACACTAACCACTAAGCCACGGGGCCATACCCTTACCATTTTGATCTGCAAACATTCAAAACCAATGTTAATCGACACCTCCTATCTCTCCCCTCCCTATCTTCCTAATGCCCGCGCAGTGTTTTCTACATTTAAAGGGAAACAGTCAATTGTGCGCGCGTTATTTATAAAAAAAAACAAAGATTCATTATTATATCCCTTGAAAGGGATGTAAGAGGTGCCTTTGTGAACTCATTCGCGACAATCTCGTTTTCAATTCCAGCATCGAAAGGTTTTCAACGATATAGCTTAAACACCGTAGATAGCCGAATTGACGCCGGCGAGGGTCAGTGTCTGCCCTTTTCATACAACCTGGCACCTTCTGCTTTACATTAATTTATTTGCTTAGCTCTTCATACAAACTCTTAAGTCTTTGTCGTGATTCTTCTCTTAAGACTATTTTAAACATTTTACAGCCTCCCGCAAATAGAAAATTTCATTAAAATTTTTATTTCCTTAGTTCCCAGGACAAGTTTTAAATAATTTTTTTGATTTTTTCTTCTCTCCTTAGGCCGATGGAAGGATATTTGAAGCTATACTTCGCTTCGATACAGAGGTCGATATCACATACTTCAAGAACGGTGGCATCCTTAACTATATGATCAGAAAAATGTTGGATTAAGTGCTGCAAAAGACCAGCAATATGATTATCAGAGCATTTTTTTATATATATATATATAACTGTTAAGAAGATATTGGTATGGGGATTGTTAAATAAGAAGTAAAATATTTTCCTTGAGTTTTTTTTTTTTTTATTATTATTTTATAATAAAGAACATTTAAGTGGTAACTACTTTGTTTTTTTTTTTTCATCGTTCGTCCATTTATCTAAGCTACATACATTTGTTTCTATTTTGTTTGTTTGGTTTGTATATAAATGTTGCATAAAATAAATTCAGAATAATTAATTTGAACATAAAAAATAATAGAAAATATTTTATTTTAACACTTATTTTCTAACTTGCTTGTTTTTGTCCTGTTTTAATGTAACAATAAATAACTATGGGGGGTTGCGGAGAATTGGCTAAGATACAGTTTTAAATAAATTGAGTGAGAGTAACTTGTATATTTACAATGGCGCCATCTTTAAAAAAACAAAACATTTTTTTTTTTGTAAACTATATGTAATCTAGTACATAAAAGTTGCACAAATAACATTTAATTAAATTATTTGGTTTAATATTTAGAAATTAACACACTTAATGGGAATAATTCTCCAAGCTACAGTTATTTCAGTGGAGATATACAAGCCTGGAGAGTCCAATTGGTTTTAATTCTACACAAAAGTTTGTTCAAACAAATACAAATTATCTAAATTTGTTTTTTTTTATAACTTAATTAACTTTTAATCCTGCAATACATTTTTCAAAAAAATTGATCAAATATTCCGACAGAATGGAATGCAAATAATAATTTTTTTGTTTCTTAAAAAAAAATCATTCAAAATACATATTTCGTTTTTCTTTTCCCATTTATGATTTCACAAAGTTGTGTGTTTTCGCTACAAATTAATTAATTAATTTTTATTCACTGGTGGATGAATTGACAGGCGCTGCACGTTTGAAGCTTTTTATTCTATGTGGTGGTAATATTTGTTGTTCTGACTCTTATTGTTCTTTGTCATAAATGCAAAATATATAAATATATTTTTTTTTAAATATTGTTTTTGTGCTCAAAATGTTGATTTTTTTTAACATTATTTCTTTGTGTTAAAACAATTTTGTATCGAGTAGACTGTTTTACCAACGTATTTGATGTTTGTACTGTTCATCTATGGCTATTCGCTTGATTGTTTCATAACCTAGGATTATACTAAAGGAGAATGCCGCCGATTGAACTAGTCTGGCTGATAGTCCTTTGAAGAATACGTTCATTCGTTCCTCAGCCCATAGGTCTTTGAAGGCGACTTTCATTGAATCTAGCCGCTGCACCTGTAAAAAAATAAACAAAATTTTAACTTTTTACATGACATTCGTTTGGATGATCGATAGTAGGTATAGATACAAAAATGACAGTTTATCGTTTTGCAGGATGTAGGAACATCCCTACATCCAGTCCGATCGAAATGTATTTACCCATGACTGCTTAATATTAAGTAACTTAAAAGTCCACGTGAAGACTAATAATTAACGGAAATCTTTCACTGCTGTAAGACAGATATCACAGCAAGAAAGAGCTGGAGTGTCACAAGGTTCCAAATTAGGCCCCATACTTTTCAACATATATACAGCTGACCAGAGACTACAAAAATCCCAGGGACCAAAAAAAATCTGTATGCCGATGACTCATTAACATACGCAACATACATTTCACCGGAAATAGTTGCCAAAAGAGGATCATATAAGAAACTTGTGAAACTACTACCTCAAATGGGAACTGACGTCAATTAAAAATCAGAACGAGCTTTTCAGCTTCAGAATGCCAGCAACAGCATCAAGGAGTAGAAGAGGTTTCACATCACGCTGTGATAACATTATTATCAAGCTACCAGATAACACCGCGATAGAACAAGGACAACAATTCAGTATTCAGGAGTGAATTTCAGCAACAGCTGCGAATTCAACACCCCAACAACTAGAGCCCAACCATCGCTACCTTAACGTTCGAGCCATCACAGACGACCGATTCGAAGATATTATAAACAATGACGAAGCGTCGTTCTACGAGAGAACCAAGAACAGACATAATAATATAAATAGAAATAAAAGAATAGAATCTGAAGAAGACAGACATCGCCGCCATCGAAGAAATGCGATGGAATGGACGAAGCTAAAGAAAGGTAAAACAAAGGAGAAGAAAGGAGAAGCGCCATGTTTATGGCAGGGGTATGAGATTCGAAAGTTTTACCAAAACGAAAAAAACAAAACTGATGGCCTAGCTGCTGGATTTTCGTTCAAAGAGTAAACATGCGACTCCAAGAGGGCACTACCACCCAACTCCAACTCTAAACGGATGAACAACGGATGCGTAGTACCTTAAGTAACTACTGTCCACAAAAAGGGACACACAACAACGGCGGATTGGACAAAACATCACAATAGACAGGTACAACTTTGAGGCAGTTAGGGACTTTGTTTACCTCGGATCCGCTATAACATCTGACAACAACATCTCGTCAGAAATAAAGCGAAAAATTACTCTTGCCAATCGCTGTTTCTATGGGCTAGGAAGCCAATTGAGTAGCAAAGCCCTCTCTCGAAAGACAAAGGAGACTCTGTATAAGACCTTAATCCTGCCAGTCCTGCTCTATGGCGCCGAGACATGGACTCTATATAAAGCGGATGAAGATATCCTTAGTCGTTTCGAGCGTAAGATTCTTCGGAGGATTTTTGGCCCTATCTGCGTTAACTTCTTGCAGAGTAACAAGACACACACAAGAATGGTTGAGAGTATAAGTAAGGCCTTGGCTCCTTAAGGAGCTGTCGCGCCAATAAATTTATTTATTTATTTATTTATCTGCGTTAACGGGCTTTGGAGGAGAAGGTTCAACCAAGAACTATACGAGCTGTATAGCCACATTGACCTAGTCAAAAAAATACGCATATCACGTTTAAGATGGCTAGGTCATGTAGAGCGAATGGACAACAATGCTACGGCTCGCAGGATCTTCGATTTCATTCCAGAGGGTAGACGCAGTCAGGAACACTTCCGCCTTAGGTGGAAAAAAAAGTGCGAAACTGCTAGCCAAAGACCGAGCTGGCTGGAGAGGCATGTTGGTAGAGGCCCAGGTTCGTCTCGAACTGTAGTTTTTTTTTTATAATTAACGCGCGCACAAGGGACTATTTGTTTCCCTTTTAATGTAGAACACACTGCGTGGGCATTAGGAAGATAGAGAGGGGAGGGATAGGAGGTGTCGATTAACGTTGGTTTTGAATGTTTGCAAATCAAAATGGCAAGGGAAAATCTCGCCGGGTAAACTATTCCAAATTCGTGTTCGGCTAAAAAAAGAATCCCTATATTTCACGGTACGTCCGAAATTGGGCTCAAGGGTGAACTGGTGAGTATTACGGGAGAAACTTTTAAGGGGAGGAATGCAACTGGCTACTTCGAGTGAATATTTTTTGTAAAAGAAACGATAAAATAAGGAAAAACATGAAACATTTATTTATTTATTTCAAAGAAGTATAAACATTACAATGATACAACAAGATTTGAATCTTTTAAAGTATCAGAGACTTAAATTACAAACTACTATAATAATTAAATTAAATAAAAAAAAATTAATTAATAATTTAAATTAATACAAAAAAATTGAAAAATAGTAAAAAAAACGAAAAGATAAGCACAATACCTAAGTTTGAGTTGAAAAGTGTAAAAATAGTTTCCTCTTAAAAGCGACTAATGTGGTGGTTCGTTGCAATTCATGTGGAAGTCTATTCCACAAACGAATTGCAAAAACATAAAATGAATGTTCGGCAGTACTGTGCAAAAAGTGCGGCAGAAGCTTTTCACTAAGATAACTAGGACACCTATTGTGAATGACATTATGGAATTCCACAATCAGCCTGAACCTTAAGTAATCATCAAGACTAATCCCAAATAGTGAGTTAGCAAATGTGATACACTGTTATACCTTGGTATGGAATAGATAAATCGGATGCAGTCGTTAAAGCTACATTTAGTTTGCGCTTACGCTCACAGTCCAACACAGGGTACACAGAACTATTAAAGCTGAAATATGATAAGATGAGCGATTTAACCAGGTGTTTTTTCATACTGGGTGAAAGTAAAGCTGATGAAGATCTTAGTGAACGAAGTCCATAGTAAATTTTTCTAACAACATCACTGATGGCATTACAGCAGGTAAGATTACTATTGATGTAAAAACCTAGGTATTTAACTTGACTCACATAAACAATAACTTCATTATCAAGAACAACAGTGGGAAATTCTGTAGGGTTAAGTTAGGATCTAGAGCATAACATAGCAACTGACTTAGCAGGATTAAGTTTCATACCATTATCAACTGACCAAGTAAGAATATGTTGCAGATCTTCGTTTAATCGTGCTATAGAGTCCTCCATCAAACCAATTGTACGAGAAATGTAGAGTGACACATCATCAGCATATAAATGAATTTGGCAACTGCGAATTGCGTCGGGAAGGTCATTTATGAATAGTGAAAATAATAAGGGACCCAACACTGAGCCTTGAGGAAGTCCCTTATATGTTACGAGAGGATCTGATGTGCCAACCTCAGTTTTAACTCGTTGAGCTCGATCTTTCAGATAACTCCACAAAAGTTTAAGCGAAGTGTTAGAGAAGTTCAAATGCCTTTTCAACTTTGATGAAGTACTGAATGTATGATGCTGCTGAACATTGCGTCGTTGTTCGAGAGGGGCAATTGATTAAGCGGCAGTTCTATTTCTTCTCAATCTTAACGCTCGATTTTGTATTCTATCAAGCAGGTGAAGCGATATTTGCGAAGCACCTGTCCAGAGGTGGGAGTTTTACTCGCGTTTAGGGCGAATAAACGCTTTATAAATTGTAGCCAGATCAGATGGGGAAAAATACTTCTTACACCGATACAGAAAAACCTAAGCACTTAGCAGCATTTTTAGCGATCTCAAATATATGGTCGTTCCAACGGAGATCCTCGTTGCACTCACATACCGAGTACTGAGAGCTTTTCGGTTTCTTCGATGCAAGTGCCATTCATGGACAATGGCATTGGGGGTATGTTTAGCTTTAACAACAGAAGACAGCATTGAGTTTTCGAAGCATTAAACTCCACGCGATTCCTATTACCTCGTATGACAATGCTGTATAAATCGGAGTTTAATGAGCTTGACATACGGTACCGTTGCAATTGTACGTCCGAAGGCGAAGGCCGTGAATTATGGAACAAATATGAAAAGCTGTGGGTAGAGTCGTCAGCAAATAAGTTGAGTGGATAAGAAGTAACAGACAGAAGATCATTTATAAAAATGAGGAATAAAGAGTCGGAGACAGAACAGAGCCCTGGGGCACACCAGCATTTATTTTATGGGAATCAGACTTGAATCCGTCTAATACAACTTGTATTGAACGGTCCAGAAGATAGCTTCTAATCCAACGAACAAGGGTATCATCGATCCCAAAAGCACGCATTTTCGATAAGAGAGCTTCATGCCAAACTCTATCAAATGCCTTGGAAATATCAAGAGCAATAATCTTACTTTCATCAAAGCGATGTAAAGATTTGTTCCACTGTTCGGTTAGATATGCCATCAGATCACCAGTGGAACGGTTGCTGCGGAAGCCATACTGACGGTCATGGAGAAGCTTACGATCTTCGAGATATTCCTTAAGCTGACGGTTAATCAGTGTTTCCATGACCTTAGAAAGAAGGGATGTCAGTGCTATGGGTCGGTAGGAGGAGGGGGAGGATGGGTCACCTTAACTAGGGACAGGCTGGACCAATGCTGTTTTCCATATTCTAGGAAAGATTCCAGAAGAGTACGAGCGATGGAAAACCTTACGCAGTGGCTTTGAAGAACACCTCTTCAGAAGAATCGGGGTTATACCATCCGGGCCAGTGGATTTGATTATACCGAGATCTTTGAGAACTCTTGCTACTGTACGAGTGCGGAAAAAAATCTGTCCCATGGAAAAATGTACATTCTCAAGTACAGGAGGGGCAACGTTGCTGTGAGGCAGCATAAAGCTACCAGCGAAATGGGCGGCGAGCAAGTTTGCCTTCTCTGCAGAGTAAACAATGGGTTTGTTATTGTCGATGAGTATTGGAACCGAAGATGTTGAAGAGTTTTTAATATTATTTTACAAATGACCAACAATTTTTACTATCTTTGGGACATTTCAGAATTTTTGGCCGCTTGTTTGTGCTTTTTCCGATTTTCCTCTGTAGGGTTAGCTTTGTAGGATCGGAAACTTACTTCTTTGAGCCTGTAGCTTATTTACACTCAGAATTAAACCAGGACTTTTCTTTAGGCTTGATGCGTAATTCAGAGTAATTAGGAATAAAACACGCATCCCTAGAATTACATTTGTGATCATTTCAGCACTGGCATCAATGTCTCTATCGAGGAAGCATAGTGACCAGTTAAAGTCAGGCCGTCCCAGTTGGCTTTCTCGTATTGCCAAACGGTCCTAGTAGGAAGTTTTTCTTTAACTGGATGGGTGGAGGATGAGAAATTAGCTGAAATGACACAATGGTCCGAAGTGCCAAATGGAGAAGTTACACTAATGGTATATTTATCAGGGTGAGAAGTAAGAAACAAGTCAAGAGTATGGGCGGCTTGCCCAGCAACATCCGGTGTACGCGTTGGCACATAGATCAATTGGGTAAGGTGATGTAACCCGGCAAAGAGCTTGACATACCTTCCTTCGGGTGTTGTCTAACCAGAATAGAGGAGCCATTGAAATCGCCCGCCTCCTGTAAATAAAACAATAATGAATGACATGCTTGCGGACAGTGAATTTGAGCCACAAGAAGTTAAAGTCCGTTGGCTCTGGCAAACAATATCATTCCTAACGGAGACCACGAGACCATGATGGGAAAAGGGTAATGGCACCAAGCTATTCCCATGTAGAGCAAATTCTAATAATTCCCCCTAAGTAAGCAAGATGCAACGAAAGATCGGTTCATTACGACCATAATTTGTTCTGTGGAATTGGAACGCTTCTAGGAACACGTATACTTATAAAAGACAGTAATGGAGCATATTAAATGTATTATGCTATGAAAGTATATCCCTGATAAACATTTTTCCAAAGTATGTTCTACGATTTTCCAAACTGGCACTTGGTTTTCTTAGCAGGCAGCTCAGGCCTATAAGGAGCTATATTGTGAACTGTAAATCCAGTTTGGGGTCGGCGGATACGGACGGATTCACTGATGATTCTGATGGAAAACGCGCGCCAAAACTTCACCGGAAATTTTGGTGTCAAAATCAAAAACATTGGTGCAACTCTAACGCCAACACGAGAAACTTAATCTTAAAAATGTCCGTAGATTCAATCCTAATAGACATCCTTGGAAGAAGGAATCATTATTATTAACGACCGTTTTCCATCAACAGAATTTTAAATTTAAAAACACATTCTATTGACTTACCTGTAATCGTGCTCGTATTATATCCAACGGATTAGTGATAATAGTTGTGGTAAAACCTCCTAAGCTTCCCGCCACACATTGTATAAGTAAATGTGACATATAAGGCGGACAAACACGACACAATTCCTCTGAAAGAGTTAAACTTCTTTAACATTCTATCAAAAACATTGAATTTCCATCCATTTACCTTGGTACATATGATAGAACACCCACCACAACGCAGAGTTCGGCACATAAGCCATTAGACTAGCCGTATAGCCCCGATAGAAACCCTTGAATCCATCTCTTTTTATAATCTCTCTGGCAATGTCTAGTGAAATATTGAACCTACTCCGACCAGGACCAGTATCGATACCTAGCGGATTCATATGAGACTTTCCCATGCCCAGCACCATTGCATGTTGGGATATCACATCGAAGGGGACAATGATAGTCTGGCCGACCAATGAGGCGCATCCGCCTCCAATCAAAGACTTCATTCGGTGGCCAGCACCGAAATCGTTGAGTATATGTCTCACCCCTTCGTAGGTGCTAATGTAGAAGACTCCCGAAATAATCTGTACCGAGGATATCCAGAAACCTCGATACAAGCCGGGTACACCTTCGGATTTGTATATTTTGAGTGCACAGTCGACCATTCCCTTGTACAAATCACTCCTGTGCTGCACTTGCAGTTGAGTCTTTATCACCGTCAGGGGGAATAAACAGCAACGCACCGAGAACGAGCTCAGCATGGACAGTGGAAAGAACTTCTTCTTGTCCATCATGTCCCACTCGATGGTCTTAATGTAAGTATTGCTGCCCATTTTTGTTGCTTTTCTCGATCGATCGAATTCTATATTTGTTTTTGGTATGTTTTAGTCTTTAAAAAAGCCAAGGACATATCAGACTTATAAAGTTTTTTTTTGTATTGAAACAGTCCTAAGAAGAGTCTAGGTCATCCTCGGAAGCTGCTGCGTTGAAACTCCGCAGGTTTCCACACTTCTTTAGTTGAGCATGGGTCAAACGTCCTTATTAACTGCATTACTTATACCTGCGAATTGGAAGATTGTTAGATGTTCGACAGAATGGCCATGGTTAAGCATTTCAAGGTTTTGTCAAAATCTTAATTGTCATGCAAATATATTACTATGTTCTGTATGCACCTGATACATTTCTCAATTCAATTTTTTTCATTCTTTGTAATTATATAATTGCGTAAATAAAATGTTGAGGCAATTTTTTTAAGTAGTTCTAGGACCTGACACCTTTGTCCAATGTTATATTAATTTTTTTAATTTTTCTAATTTTTCTCACCATTAAAAAGTTTTGGAAAAAATGAATTCAATTAAAAGTTTTCGAATATTTGGTTTATGTACTATGTTAATTTCTGTGAAATGATGCAAATGTTGCCCGCTGAGCACTGACATATTGACAGCTGACGTTTGCGACGTTTAGCATGACCTTAAGGGCGTTCTTTTATTAACTATGGTTGACTACTTTCTTATGTCAAAAGTTTTGCTTAACTGGCTGAACACAATGACTACGGAACTGGAATACGCATACGGAACTGCAAACATTGAATACACGCGAACTGTATTTTGCGAACACAATGGTACGTTACTGCATACGGAACTGCAATACGCATACGGAAAGGTTGGTTAAAATTTAACTTTTACGTACAGTAAATTTGACATTTTATCTGATGCAGAGAGAAATCATGAAAGAGAGAACAATCTTTCGTACGTCTGTCCCTCCCAAACCCTTTTAATTAGTATACCTGAAATAACACCAGATGATTCCATTCTTCTTAATGATATTTCAATTCGTTGTATAAGAGTTTCTTCTCTTTTTTATCATTTGTTTTTGGTATTCCATCCATTTTTTAATTTAAATGTCAAAGTTACTGTACGTGCATTGTGTTCCGATTGAAATTGGTACGTACGACAAATTTGACAGCTGTTCCGTACTCCGTCTCCGTAATGCAGTTCCGTTTTTGCATTGTGTTCAGCCAAAAATATGTCTCATTGTTAGACTTTGTTGGGATAGTTACGATTTCATTGTGGAACGATTTATTAAGCGTTTTTCTTTTCAAGCTCTGAGCAGAGCACGAAGTAGAGTCTGAGCAAGTCGATTACGCTCTACTATTAGACGATGAAACTGGATGCATGCACCTTGTTCGAATTTTTTGAACATAGTAAGTGCAATAGAAAGAAAAAAATCGAAAAGATGAGACAGGAAAAGAGCTGTCCTATGTCGCAAGCATAGACCTTGTGTACATGATTCCTTTTTACGGTTGTTTCTTCATTCTTTTTTTGGACAGGCATGTACGTTGGTGTGTACACTGATTTGGATTACCCCGAATATATCCAATACTTTCCTACAAACTGTGCTGTTTTATTCTAAAGAAATTTGCGAAATTCAATTCATGATTGGGAATTGTTTTCAATTTTAAAAGTTCTTATTTTAAGTCCGTGCATAGCATTTTCTTTATCAAACGAGAAACGTCAAAGCTCAACCACAAAAAATCTTAAAATTTTCATTCTTCCATTCGTTACTTCATTCCCCCTACTTTTCTACACCCCATACCCAATTGTCAAAAAGAAAGAAAGAAGAAACAACCGAAAAAAGGAATCTTGTACACAAGGTCATTGACATTAGTTGGAAATAGTTACAAATCGTAATTATTTGACACTTCAACAATGCATTTTGGAACGATATTTTCCTGTGAAATAGTTACTAATCGTACTATTTGGCATTTTGGAACGACAATAGTTAATAATTGTTAACGATTGTCAACGATGGTTAATAAAAGACCGCCCAGCTTTGGATTTTTTTTTATCGCCGATGCTAGTTGGCAACTAGTTTGCTTTGAATAATAACCTGTGTAATCAAATGGGACGACGCACACGACGCTAATGGTTGAAAACTCGTTGGCGATTCACAAAAAAATTTCTGCAACCAGTCGTCTGTTGATTTTCATGTCTGGTTGCCTAGTAATTTCAGTTTCTAGTTTGTCGAAAATAAGCGAACAACAAAACAACCTGTTGCTGGTGCAGGAGGTGGAAAAACATCTATTTTATATTATTATTGCCTTCCCGGCTATTCAAATATAAATGAAATAGAGAAGGCGTAGATAAAAATCGAAAATGTCGTAAAATGTACGGGTATGTTTTTTTTTATTTTGACTTGAATGTGGCTGGTTAATACATAGTTACCATGAACGTAATATATATGGACTGCTAGTTGCCTACCTCAAGTTGGTTCCATTTTAGTTTGTGTTATTTTGGGCGACACTAGCCCTCCTGAGTAGACTAGCGGGAAACAAAATTAAACCTCAATTTTGACATATCATCCAGTAATCCTAGACTTTGGCAGCAGGTTTTCCAACGTTGGTTTGTTAAAATTTCCTTTTTTCGCCCCCTGTTATTTAGAATATCCCACAATTAATTAATAAAAAATCCCTTTTTCCCTTCTAGTACTTTTAGCTTGTCTTAGACACAAACCAATAAAAAAGGAAACGATCTAAAAAAACAAAAGGCAAAATACCAAAGATGACGCACACTCCTTTGGATGGGATTCAAAAGTGTCAGTTATGTTTAACCGGTTATTGCGACTTTTTGAATTTTTAAAAACAGATGTCGCAAGCTTCAATGTCAACAGTTTAAGCAGTTATTTTTTTTTTCCTGAAGTGGGTTCAGGAGAGCTAGCATCGTATTCTCAATTTTAGCGACATTTTTTTGACAATTATTGTATGAAGATGACATTAGACGAACCAAGGAGAGGCGGCCTTACAAAATATTTGAGTTTTGTAGATTCTATCCAAAAAAAGAGCTTTAAAATTAATTTGTGATACAAAAATTACGGATTCAATAACATCTTTCAAGCTTCGCCGTAATGTGCCGCGCTTTCATTGTTTAATTGCTATTTTTATAAACAGTAAAATAGCCAGCTGTATTTCTCCACTTACAAAAGTCAACCGTAATTCTCGCCTTAATAGCAATGCCCCTCAGTTTACCCTTGAGCCCAACTTCGAGCGTACTTTTAAATGTATATATTCTTTCTTTAGTCGCACAACACGAATGTGAACGCTTTTCCTGGCTCTGTTTACCCTCTATTCTGATATGCAGAATTCTAAATGTACATCGACATCTCCTTTTACACCCTTCCCTATTTCCCTAACGTTCGTACGTTTTTTGACATTTTAAGGCTAGATAAATAAATGTATGCTTATAAAAAACGTTGTCGCTGTCGCTGTGGGTTTCACACAGCGCTTTTTATCTGAACAATTTTTGCTTTACCATGAACGCACCCCGATTGAAATGCTATGTTGACAGTTATCATCTATTTCGTTTTGTTTTAATTGTTCTTTATTATTTGCATCGGAAACAAAGGAGATTATTTTTTGTTGTGTGTTTATTTTCTTTGAAGGTGGTCAGCGCGGATTATTCTACGGAAGGGTGTCGTTCCTCGTTCTTATTGTGGTGCACCATCAGCACCAACAGCTTAGGAATTTCAGTATTGGTCAAGCGAAAAGTGAAATTATTAAAAAAAAAAAAACTATACCACTGGTGTGTTTCATCGATTGTTCTGCATCTGCAGCTGCCCAAAAGATCCATTTATCTAAATTGTTGCAGCAAATACAAGAAGGCTAACAAAATGTTAAAAGAAGTATATATTCTGTGAACAAAACCATAAAAATACAATGAGTGAATCTAAGACCGATGCACTGCCCAAAAGGGGCCACGTCAATGAAGGTAAGTTGAATATCCCAATGAAAAACTATTTTTCCCATAATATACTTTTTAACAAACGAGATGATTCAAAGCAAAACTTTCACTTTAGTATAATAACAAACAACGGTACAGCTGGAAAGCATACAATGTATTTTAATACAGGTATTAATTCATAGTTTTAAGTTGTAGAGAAAGTCTGTGTGGCTATATCTAATCTAAGTGCATTGATTTTGCACCGCAGAGATGATTACAAATTGTCCAATATTGATTGAAACTTCCACAGACCAAAGAGAAGGCATTGGAAGTACACCAACAGGTCTCTACATTGCCCTAGCTCTGCGTTTTGAAGGGAAGGTTATTTTATTTGTGTGTTGAATCGCACCTTTGCCGGTTTATCAGAATTGATTTTGTAGATATGGAAAGAATTACATTGTTGTTTCCCTATTCCCCTTGCACCCATATGGATGTGTTAATGGATGGGGTGACTAACGAAATGGAATTTAGGTTGTGGCAATTTCGCTTAGTAAACCTGCTTTTGATTGTTGGGTGTTGTATGCATGTGCTTGCACTATTTCTTGACCAATTGAGTTGTTATTGGAAAAATAGAAGAAAAATTACTGTCCCCTCTAAGCCAAAGAAATTATTATGATTTTTATTATAAAATATGAGAATAATACATAACATTGTAACACAAAATCAATAAACACCTTAGATATGCATAATAGAATCTGTGCCAAACTTGGCTAACTTAGTTCACATTTCAGCAGACTTTTTAAGTTTATTTTTAGGATTTTCTGCATTTCAAAAACGGGAGGGAAAAACAACGCGGCAAGGCATTCCATATTCGTGTGGTACGGCTAAAGAAAAAATCCCTGTATTTGACTGTACGTCCGAAAATGGGCTCGGAGGAAAACTGATGGGCATTTCTTACAGTGCAAGATTACCCACCTGGCTATTTCGCTAGAGCATTTGTTTATAGTAGAAATAGCAATAAAATAGTGAACGAGAAGCAACTTTACGACGATGTTCAAGAGATGTAAACGTTTCTGTTATTGTCTGGTCGCTTATCATTCTTAAAGCTCTAATTGAATTCAATTTTTTTTGATAATTTTTACTTGCGATTGGACTATAAGGCAAGTTTAGGATTCGGAAATATAAACAACATTGTGATAACAATGAAACATGACATTACAATCATAGAGAAGTCTAAGAAAGTGATCGAGAAAAATGTCTGTCTGTCTGTCTGTCTGTCTGTCAGTTTGTATAACGAGCTGCAGCCTAAACGGCCTAAGCGATTATCTTCAAATTTGGTGTGTGTGATTCTTTTGTCATTCCCCAGAGAGGAAATTGAAATTTTATTTTTAGGCCTAAAAATAACGGTACCTGCCATATGACCGTTTAAGGAAAAGCTTATTTCCTCGAAAACGGATCCAACGATGAAAATTGTTGAGAATTGTTTTGTTGGTATTGGCTATCATTTGATTAGAACCAAATTAACGGGAGAAGTCTATTAACGGTACCTTTCATATAACGGTTTTTTATTTTGGCTTTCTCGTTACCGGCTCTGGATTTCTGTCAAATGTTATAATTGAGAAGATCTAAGTAGCCAAATTAATTCTGCATATCAAGTTTTTGAATAACTTTTTTTTCTAATAAAAATTTATTTTAGAATTTTTTTTTTTTTGAAAAATCAATATTTTTAAAACTAATAAATGGTTAGGTGCTGTATGAATAAGGTAGGCACTGAAAGGCATCAAACAAGTGATGCACAGTTGCTGCAACTATCTCGTACACATCAACTTCCCGCGGTAACCACCGGTTACTGGTGTGTCCATCCGGACATTCCTGCTAAACTTATAAGCGCGAGTGTTTGAAACAGAACAAAAAGCAACACTATAATGCTCTACTTTAATGACTGTTCTGATCGATTTGCAGAAGTCTTGCTCGAGCCCCTCAGAAAGAGGACGTATGGCGGATGAGCCCAACCAATTGGACCAACGGTGGCGTCAACCGTCAACAAAGCAGACGCCCTAATGAGCTACTTCGACGTATTTGGAGATAAGGTCATTGGGACAATTCAATGCAAGTCAGGGCATTGAAATAGAGATGGTGGCGGATGAACCCATAATGGGCGAACGGCAGCGCTCATATCCTCGAAGTGGGTTACTGACTCCGGATTTTCCGGTTCCCTTTGTCCAAGGAATCCAACAAAGGACCTGGCCCTCCAGGTTGGGGGTTGTGCGTGGGGTTAACAACCCTGCCATGGGAAAAAGAAAAAGTTGCGAAGGGACTCGCAACGGACGGATTAACTGTTGACGACCCAGAAAAACGAATTAAGGACAACGACCGTCGGACCTGCACGTGGAATGTTAGAACTCTTAACAGATCACGTGCAGCCAAACAACTAGCGGAGACCCTAGACTGCTACAGAGCAGGAATTATTGCCATCCAGGAAGTGCGATGGGATGGGCCGGGCAAAAGGAGGATGAAAAACTGTGACGTGTACTACGGTGATTGTGCAAAAAGACCACAGCGTTTATTTGGGTGGGGATTCGTCATAAGCGGTACACTTAGGCAATAAGTCTCGGTCTTTCGACACGTAAGTGAGCGACTTGTGACAATCCGTATCAAGGTTAAATTCGCCAACATATGCGCTCATGCCCCCATAGAGGATAAAGATGACGCCACCAAGGATGACTTCTACGAGCTCCTCGACAAAACCTATGAGCAATGCCTTAAATACGACGTTAAGATCGTACTAGGTGATTTAAACGGCAAAATAGGTAAAGAGGAAATCTTTGGTAGGACCGTCGGAAAACATAGCTTACATGACACAAGGTCTGGAAACGGAGTTAGGCTAATTGACTTCGCAGCGGCACATAACGTCACCATTCCAAGCACACGGTTTCCTCATCTCGATATACACAAAGGGACTTGGCGACACCCAGTTCTAAGAACGGTCAATCAGATTGATCACGTAGCGATCGATGCAAGACACGCCTCCAGTATCTTGGATGTTCGCACCTTCCGAGCAGCTAACATCGATTCGGATCACTACCTTGTTGCAGCAAAGGTAAGAATGCGAATAACCCGAACACCAAAACAACGAAGTAATAATCGCAAGAAACCGCCAGAACCTATGCCGATCGAATATCCCGTAACCTTTGAAGAAATCCAGTACACTACACTCCAATACACGAAACCTCTGGTTCGATGACGAATGCAGGCAGGCTCATGCAGCCAAACAAGAGGCATATAAAGAGGCAGAAAAGACGCAAAGAACACCGGCTTCTCCAAAAGAAAAAGAGAGAGCATGAGAAGCGCGCGATCGAAGATATTGAGAGATGCTACTCCAGGAAAAACGTGCGGAAGTTTTAAAAGGTAAAAAGAACATGCCAAGGAAAAAAACCCGCACAGAAGCCTGTAGAGATAGGAATGGAAACCTCTTAGTAGTGTCACAGTCGGTGCTCTGTACATGGAAGGACCATTTCTGCAGACTGTTAAACGGCGATGAAGACCAAAATCCCGCTGTCAGGCAGAATGAACCATTCAACATGGACGATGGCAGACAAAACTTCCCTGGTGGAGTGGATATACCAACTCATCTCAGTTTGGTCAGAAGAAAGTATGCCTGATGAATGGAACCTCAGCATCGTTTGCCCGATCCACAAGAAAGAAGACTCTTTGAACTGCGCCAACTATAGAGGAATAAGTCTCCTGAATATCGCCTACAAGATCCACTCTGCCGTACTATGTGAACGCCTGAAACCTTTCGTCAGCAACCTGCTTGGCCCCTATTAGTGTGGTTTCAGACCAGGAAAGTCCACAATCGATCAAATGTTCACTCTGCGGCAGATCCTGGAAACCACCCAAGAATTCCAAATCGACACCCACTCTCTTTATCGATTTTAAGGCCGCGTACGATAGCATTTATAGAGACAAGCTATACAGAGCCATGTCAGGTTTTGGCATCCCCACACAACTCGTCCGACTGTGCAGAATGACGATGGAGAACTCTCGCTGCTCCGTTAAGGTTGGTACTGACCTCACAGAAGCTTTTGACGTCAAAAAAGGATTCCGACAAGGTGATGCGCTATCGTGCGATTTCTTCAACTTAATACTTGAAAAAATTATAAGAAACTCGCAAGTCAATTGTAGTGGGACAATTTTTTTCAAGTCTGTCCAATTACTAGCATACGCTGACGACATAGACATCATTGGCAGAACTCGGCGAGCTGTCACTGGAACGTTTGCTAGCATTGAAGCTGAAGCGGCTAAGATGGGACTAGCAGTCAATGAGGCCAAAACGAAGTACCTGCTGTCCACAAAAAGGGACACACAACACCGGCGGATTGGACAAAACATCACAATAGACAGGTACAACTTTGAGGTAGTTAGGGACTTTGTGTACCTTGGATCCGCCATAACATCTAACAACAACATCTCGTCAGAAATAAAGCGAAGAATTACTCTTGCCAATCGCTGTTTCTATGGGCTAGGAAGGCAATTGAGTAGCAAAGCCCTCTCTCGAAAGACAAAGGAGACTCTGTATAAGACCCTAATCATCCCAGTCATGCTCTATGGCGCCGAGACATGGACTCTATCTAAAGCGGATGACGAGCGTAAGATTCTTCGAAAGACTTTTGACCCTATAACTGCGTTAACGGGCTTTGGAGGAGAAGGTTCAACCAAGAACTATACGAACTGTACAGCGACATTCACCTGGTCAAAAAAATACGCATATCAAGTTGAAGATGGCTAGGTCATGTAGAGCGAATAGACAACAATGCTCCGACTCGCAGGATCTTCGATTCCATCCCAGAGGGTAGACGCAGTCAAGGAAGACCTCGCCTTAGGTGGCGCGCTCAAGTGGAGGACGACCTCAACCAACTTGGAGTGCGAAACTGGAGGCAGCTAGCCAAAGACCGAGCTGGCTGAAGAGGCATGTTGATTGAGGCCCAGATTCGTCCCGAACTGTAGCGCCCCCTAAGTAAGTAAGTATCTATCGTGATGTTTTGTCCAAAACATCGATGTTGGGTGTCTATTCTTGAAGACTTCATACACTTTGTTTTGCCCTTATTGATTGCTAAGCCATCTTCGCTCTTTCAGTCTCAATACTCACAAAAGCACTAGTGACATCAAGCTGTGTTCTTCCTATTACGACAATACCGTATTCCGTATGGATGGACTTTTGCAAGATCGTCACATCGACTTGTCGGAATGTGTTGATCTTGAACAAACTAATAAGACTTACGAAATTAACTTGTATATTTAAAATAAATGTTAAAATTAAAGTAAAAAAGTACTTCAAGTGATCGAACCTGCAATTTAGTGTTTTTTCTTTAATTAATGTGTTTTTCTTTTAGTTTGTAAAGAATGGCTGGTACGTGAAGATGGTGCTTTAGCATATAAACTGCAATCTCAAGAAAGTAAGTAACGCTAGTTTCGAATCCATTGTCTTCTAATGCAACAGATTTGTATTTTCTAGTCAATGATTTTTACAAAGGCAACCGATATCGCAATGAAGTAGTTCGCACTGATTTTCCAACGGCACTGGAAGAACAAATCAAAGAAAAGGAAAATGCAGAAAAACAAAAAGAATGTTTTAAAAAATATCTATCCGAACAGTAATATATAAAAAAAAACACAATTAACCATACATATTACAATTTATACTTTAAATCATTATTTATAGAGAAGAACATGATAAACGAATTGCCATGGAAATAGCAGAAAAATTGGAAAGAGATTTACTTGAACAACGAGAACTAGAGTTAAAAGAGAGTGAGGAAATGGCTGATAAGCTCCAGGTGTGCAAAAAAAAATAGCAACTTCATTCTATACAACAAAGTCTTTAATCTTTGTGTAATTTTAGAATATCTATGTCAATATGCTGGCGTCTGGAAGTCTTGATTATCCCTCGAATCCTTACACTGAAAATGCAAGTATATCCCATGGTAGACGAGATTCCTCTCAATCGCATCATAAACAAGAAGTCGGCCTTCCGCTGAACTTCAACTCATCAAACTCGCATCCGTCTATGGATCACCACCATGTAAAGAATTATAAGTCACAACCGGCCCATAATTCCATACATGAAACGCATGATTCACCCAGAGGCACACATATATCATCCAGGAATACGAACAATTCTCGTCCCAGGCACAACTCACAACAGTCTTCACCACCAGTTGATACAATTACTCAGTTCCTGGAACCTGTGGAGCCTTCAGCTTCATTTGTTTCTGGTCCAATCACAAAACAAACTTCTCACAGTCATCCATCCAAAAATAAACGTTCACCATCGGACATCGCTGGCGATAGTCAAATTAGAGCTGATCTTAATTTTCAGAAATTGCCACAGAATACTTTTGAGCAATTGGTAGAAGGTAGTTCACGCTACAGGCATCAGCATGGACCCCAGCATGTCGATGATATTGAGTTGTACGTGGATAAGAGTCTGCAAGAAATTGGACTGCAAGAAATTGGTCTGCCAATGGAGGAAATAAAGGAAATCAACAAGAAAATAAAGCAGGAAAGGAAGGATGAGGTGAGAATAATATGAACTAGAACCAGGTTTGGATGATGTTAATTACTTTGTTTTGTAGGAACTCGCAAGAAAACTACAAGAAATGGAAAAGCTAAATGGACTCACATTAGAAGATCGTGACCGTTTACTAGCAATCGAGGCACAGGATAAAGAACTTGCAAAGATGTTACAAGAAAGAGTATTTCTTTTAACTAATTTTATATTTGATTTGAAAATAAACTTCTCATTTACTAGGAAAAAGCCAAAGCTAAACGGGCCAAGGAAAAAGCTCGCCTTCGAAAGCACCAGTATCAAAAAGAACCTAACGGCATTCATAATGGCCCATTACTACCATTGCCACAAGAATGCCTAGTATTGCCTTGCAACTCTAAACCTGAAGATATAGACCAAATCGATCTGGAGGCCTATTCAAATCCAAAAGATCTAATTTCACACCAAAGAGTTCAGAGTGAATGTTTTCGAGGAAGCAGCATACATTCAACTGCAGAATATGTGGAAAACAGCAAAGATGATGACATTTACACGTTGCCTATTGACAGTTGTGGTCCTAATCGTACGGCTGCAACAAATCAATCTCCTGTGAGTGGACAAAACCATTCGCTTACGAGATCAGAACAGTATTCTTTGTCCGACTTACAAAATGATTCACATGATTCTCTTAGAATGAATCACTCCATGTCGAGCTCTTATGGTAGACTGATTCAATTATTATTGCCGACTTAATGAGTATTTAAAATGATTCATTTATTTCAGAACAAAATTCAGGTCCTGTTCCGCCTTATATGCCTATTCAGGGTACCAGAAGGTCCAACTCAAATGAGGAACGCAAGAAAAAATCTAAAGATAAATGTACACACCAATGAATTAATTATTTTCATTATTAATTCGTTAAGTTGTATCTCGAATATGTTTCGAATATTTTTTAAATATTTATTTTTTATTGGTTTATTATAACAATAATTATAATAAAAAAAAGTAATTTTATATCGTCCCGTTTTTAGTATGTTTGTCGGTTGTTTACTTATGTACGTTAATCAGATTATTAATTAACTGTCAAAAGCACTGCCAAGTCAAACTGTCATTTATGGCTTTAGAAGTAGCGGTAAAGCTAGTAACGAAAATATAAAATTCAGTCATTTAAAATAGCAACTATTGTAAAAGTGTAAACAAATAAAACAATAATTAGAAAATTAGTGCTTCAATTGAAATATCTTGTACAAAAAGGAGAAAATCAAAATATTAAAAATAATACATATATAAACATATAATGATTGTTATTTATACAATTTGTTAAAATTGCTTTTATTTTCTCTCCTCAATAAATAAATAAATTGCTTATCGAAGGGACGATATAAATATAAGTTAGTTATTAAAAAGATCTGATTTCGAATATTTTATAAAATGGTTTCAAATTTTTAAAACTGTTATTTTTATAATTAATTATAAACAAATTTTTCTAATGGTTATATTGAATATTGGTTGGGAAATGTTAAAATCAAAATTGATATAAAAAGGAGAAACATGAAATTAATGCAAATATATTGCCTTAAACTTTCAAAAAGAAAATTGAATGTTGTATTTATTTATTCAGGTTTTCCAATAGGGACTTGACAACTTTGAATTTAATTTGTGAACGCACCCTTTCACTAATCATCGAACTGTCATTGTCAATTTATTCAGTAAACCCAACATTTTCATCACGGTAAAGTACACGAGTGAGCACCGATCGTCACTTTACTGTGAATGGCCAGCGTTATCGCGCCATGATTACCGATTATTTTTGGCCCGAACTGGAAGATATGGACTTGGACGACATGTGGTTTCAACAGGATGGTGCCACGATTTGACGCCTCTGACTATTTTCTTTGGGGCTACGTTAAGTCATTGGTTTACGCTAACAAGCCGACGACGTTGGAAGAGCTCAGAGCCAACATTGAACTCCAAATAGTGGCCGTTTCAGCCGAAATGTGTGGCCGAGTCATCGAAAATTGGGTCCAACGAATCCTGTACTTATACGTGACAAAATTCCTTTGTTGTTGCTACATAGAATATACATATCCCTGGGTTGAAACGGCTGGAGATCACTGGTTTCGTTACAAACAAGAAATGGAGCATGAGGCTTGCGCTGAAGTGACACTAGTTTTTGTCCTTTTAGGAGAGACAAGTAGGAACAGGAAGTATCATAATTTACACTACTATCTTAGCCTTATCATGAGTTTCGCCCGAAAAACTTCCATCCGAAAATGTCTATTCGCCCTATGAAGCCGTTTGAAATAATAACGCTTTTTGCTTGCCTTGTGTTAGAGTTAACATCCGGGAATTTGAATCTTTTGCATCTTTTATATACATAATCCCGTTGGTTGTTTAATCGTTGAATTTGAGGAGTAAACAAACAGTTTTTTTACAATGATTACAACCAAAATTGATTATCCAGGAAGATGTACATAGATAGCCTAACTAATTTTAATTTAAAATATATTTTCGAACACTTATTTTGTTTTTTAATTTTCTTTTTATTTTTTGAAAATTCAATACTTTGAAAATGGGTATGTGAATTCAAAATATTACGGCCTTAAGGTTCGCCAAAAATTGGCGTTTCGTCCTAAGACGTATAATAGGGGTTTTTATTTTTTAAGCTCTGAGCAGAGCACGAAGTAGAGCCTGAGCAAATCGATTACGCTCTGAGCAGAGTATGATCAGAGCTCTCCGGTCTAAAAAAGAAACACACTTGAGCATTGTCATATTTAGTTGAATGTCAAATGAAATTAATTTGCTTACTTGTTGTTGAAGTTTTAAGTGTTTTAAGAAAAGAAATTGAAAAAAAAATGGATAAAGCAATTATTCTACGAGAAGCTTACAATTTATTTTTTGTATCCGATGAGGAAGATGATGATTTTCAAGTAAATCATGCAAGACGTATCACAAAAAATTACGCCATTTTAATGTTTGTTGTTTGTTCTTTCTTTCCAATAAAACAAGTCACAAAAAAAAACACACAAAAAACCCTGCTCTGAGCTTAAAAAGAAAAACCCCTACTGATGAGCTAAAAATATCCGGCTAATATCCGTTACAGGGTGTTATTTTTAGACGTGTTTTCAATCTAGCGATACTTTTTTCGGAGTTGGTCTTTTTGACAGCTGTCACTTGATTTATGCTCAGTTTGGTTTGCCATTACATAATGAAAAGACTTACTCATGAACAAATGTATCAAAAAAATAGTGGTGCGGTAGCGGTTCGGTGGAGCAGAGTATTGAAGAAGACCCGAATGAGTCCATCCGCCATCACGCGCAATAATTGGAGCTGTGTCCATCCACTTTATGGAAGATTTTGCGGAAGGATCTTGGTTTGCGGGCTCGCAAAATCCAACTCGTGCAAGAATTGAAGCTGAACGACCATCAAGCACGTCGCACTTTCGGTGAATGGGCCCAACACGATATGGCCACCGATCCCGATTTTCACAAAATTGGGAAAAATGAGCCTCTCGACTGGAATTTATTCGAGCCAGCCAATTGCCTGAAATCATTTTAAAAATATAATGTCAAAGCCATTAATGGCTAAATTCTTGGCCATTACATTAAATTGGGGGCGTTCGGTATCTCATAGGTCCGAAATGGAAGTAGCGCATTGTTGTTGTAATACGTGTAAAAAGACAGCTGATCAACAAAAAACGAAACATATGACTTCCAAATCGAAACACAAGTAGCGATAAATTTCTGGTATACTTTGGTATCGTATGGAACAGCTGACCACGAAATCAGCTGGTTGTGCAAATGTACGTTTTGACAGAAATTGTTTCCTATTGGGTTTTATGCGTTCACAAACGCAGGGTATATTTCAATAGCATTATAACACAAAGCTATACAGCACCGAACGCCCCCATTACATGCGTTTTATTTGTTCTTGAATACCAAACGTCTAAAAAAACACCCTTCATATACCCAGTGTTGCCGTAAGTTCTGTTACAAGTATAAAACGCTATAAAAATGAAACAAACAAACATATTAGCTTTGTTCGATGTCTGCCCTGGGGCGCACTGGTGTACACTAGATTCGCACTGAGGTGTTTTATGTGACACTTTTTTCACCCCAGTGTTTTTGCACTGTGTTCGATGTCAACCCCGAACACGCACTGAGTGCACACTCTCACGCCCCAAGTTTTTGGGCGGTGTAAGAAATCAGTGCTGTCAAAACTCAAATCAGCTGTTGGTGCTTGGTGGTAGACTGACATTCCCCAGTGCGCACTGGGGCGGGGAACATCGAACAAACCTATTGTATTAAAAATTATTTCATTTACTAGAACACCATATTGATTAAAAAATAAAAATTGGATTCACTCGAAATGACCGCCTTTTGCGTTAACACAAGCTTTCAAACGCTATTGCCACTGTCTATTGTGGCACGTACGGTTTCAATTGAGATCGTTGACGCTACTCTGTTTAAGTTTAATGTTGTTCTAAGGCTTTCCAAATTTCTGAGGGGAGTCTTGAAGGTCATGTTCTCCAATTCTAGCCACAAACCATAATTCAATGGATTCAGATCTGGACTCACCGATGACCAATCTTCTGCTGCTATAAAAAGAGGAATATTGACCCTGAGCCACTCCTGCGTGGTTTTGGCTTTGTGCGCTGGAGCAGCGCACAAGGTAGAACACAAGATAGAACATTCACTTATAATAAACATAGGTGACAAATAAAAAAATTAGGGGGGTACTTTAGCCTAAATGCTAAAAAGACAGTTTTGCCGGTAACATATATATTACTTCTTCCACTATTTCGTATTGTGGACTTCGAAAAGAAGTAACGAGTATTTTAAAAGAATTTTCCAAGAAAATTTACTATTGGCTTAAATGTATGTGTTAAAAGGTTAAATTCATTTGCGTTTAGGGTAAATATATTTGTTTTTCGATTAAACTTAGTTGCGAAAGTGTTAGGTAATTTGCGTTTATGTTAAATTAATTGGCTTTTCGGTTAACCTTTATTACATTAATTATTTGTGCGAATGCCATATTATACTTTTGTTAATTATTTATTATTTATATTTATATCAAATAAAAACTACTTACCTCGTGTCGAAATTTAACCCTGGTCCGTTGGCATCAAGAGTCTGGATCGCTAACCGCTCGGCCAATCTCGTTGTGGAATTCATAGCTATAAATTGGTATCACTTCATCTAATAAATGGAATCTTTGATGTTTAATATACTGCTCGAATTAATGAAGATCTGCTGCGTGTGGTTAAATGGTTGGATCGGAATCTTTTGAAACTGAACTCCAATAAATGTCGGGCTATCGTTATCAATAATACTGCCCTCGAAACATCATATTTTTCAAACATTGACATAAATGGCTCTGCACTAAGTTACGTCGAAAAAGGTAAAACTTAGGGGTTCTTAATATCGCTTGTAGTATATATTATTAGCCAAAACTTTTGTTCTTCCTATTTTATTATACGGTAGCCTTATCTTCTGCTGTCCAGATAGTAGAAGCAAACGAAAGCTAGAAGTGGCTTTCAACAACATTGTTTGTTTTGTTTACATTTTAAATCGGTTTGATCATGTCTCTAGGTAGGCCAACAGTATTTTCGGCTCTAATTTTCTTATTTAAGTTGATCCAACATAAGACTTCTGAGTATCTTTTTAAAAAAAACTTTCGTTTCCATCATCAAAAAGAAGTAATATTTTAATCGCACCCATACTTAACTTTAGTAACTCAAAACGACTTCTTTGTGCACACAGTTGGTTTCCGGAATTAACTGCCAATCAACCTGTAGAGACCAAACAGCTACAATTCCCTTCAAAATCTCTTAAAGATTCACTTTAGAAGCCAAAACCATTAATAGTTAGTTTTTAAATCTTACTTTATTTTTTTTTGTATTAATTTTATTTTGGTAAATTTTATTATATGAATGTGAATGTAACTTAATCTTTAACCACAATGTAAAAGTATAGCAACAAAGACATTATGTTTTAATATACTATGATTTGAAGTCAATAAATACAATACAATAATATATACAATTCAGATCTAAGAATTTAAGTGTTAATGTAATTAACAAATATTATTATGTATATGAGATGTACAATATTCCACCGAGAAATGTGGAAAAAAACACGTACAATATACGTATATAAATACGTCATGTTGACAGCAATGCAGTTGGATTCATCTTCATCGTTTAGTACATGTTTCGTATACATACAATAAATGTATAATAATTCTATGTTAAATGTTTATTGTATAATGTAGGTAAATTATATATATATACATTTCTTTCACTATTATCAAATAAGTAGACCTACAATATCCATTCTGTATATGTTTAATTCAGATATACCATAGACGTATACACATAAAATATTTTTTTTTTAAACAACTAAGTAGAAGACTCAGCACTAACTTTGGACTTTGTTGAATTATTGATCAAAATGTATCTTTTTACGAGTATGATTTTTTTTAATTCGTTATTTTTGTGACTAAGTTTCCATTCTTGAATTATTTTTTTTAAATAAATAAAAGGTTGTTAAAAAACCTCTTTATTTAAAAACCGTTCCTACGATTTTGAACAAAACTCACACTTCTTCACATTTTTTAACGTTAAGTTTCCGCTGAAAACTATTTAACGTACTTTTTTCAAACAATCAAAGTCACAAAAATCGAATAAAAACTTTGAAGTTCTTCTAATATTTCTTATCAATTGTTATTGTTATTAGACGGCACATAAGAGCAAGTACGTCCGATGCAATCGTGCAACTTTTGGTTCGTATGATGATTGGTGAATTTAACAAAAAATAAAAAAAAATCAATTGTGTTTAAGTCCGTGAAGTTTGCAATGCAAATCGACAAATCTTCAACGGACATATTTGAAAACGAGTGGTCACTAAGGAAGGCGGAATTTTCATTTAGGGATTCGCGCTTTCTACCCCAGTTCCTATTAAAGTCAAAATTATGTCAAACACTTATTTTATCTTTACAGAAAACAGCTCAGTTAAGATTAGAGTTCTGGATCATCGCAGATTTCCTCATGTTGTTTTTATTCTATAAATATTATTAATTTATAACAATTTATAACTCTTGTCGACGTTATAGACCGGAAGCGTTAAACAATAATAATTCTGACAAAAGAATTTTCTGTTGGCTTTGTTTTGTGGCCCAATACGAATATTCTAGGTTTTCCCCTGTGCTAAAGGGAGGGAAGAGGGTTTAAATGTATCCCCAAAAGGGGTATTTTTGTGGTTTTTTCACTTGTATGTTCTAAACTAATCAATATTGTGAAGTGGCAACATCACATAGATTTTCGGAGGATACCTTCTGTTTGTAAATTTACGACACCTGAATGAGTGGAATAAGTTTTATTTGCTGTTATTAAAACTGAAAGAAGTTGTGTTTCATAAAATAAAGAGATTTGTTGTACTGTTTTGGAATTTTGATTGAGTTTTATTTTTCGAACCCCAGGCTAAAACTTCACAATATTTTTAAAAATGGTCTGAATAAAAGTCAAATGAGGCCAAAGATATTACATTAGGTCAAATTTGAACCAATTTTCAACATTTTTCGGTTTTTCTCAAATATCAAAATAACAGCTTTTTATAAAATTCATATGAAAGTATACAATACTATAACAGAAACACAATTTTTTAAATTTAACGAAAGGGCGTTTCGTGTAAATCCTTATTTGAAGGAAAGGGCGTTTTGTAAAAGATGTAAGAAATTGAATATTTTTGTTTTGATATATAGTTATAAGGATTATAGGGACTATTAGGTCAGACTTGACATTACGATGATAGAGAAACATATTTGAGTTACTGGCAAAATTCTGTCTGTCTGTCTGTCCGCGTGTACGGATGTATATTGAACCACAGTCTAAACGGTTTGGCCAATCGTCTTCAAATTTGCAACATAAGGTTATTTTGACATTCTACAGAGGACTTTTTAATTTTTTTTAACTCAAATATTAACGGTACCTGTCATATAACCTTAAGTAAAAGCTTATTTTTCTCGAAAACGGCTTCAAGAATTTTTATGAAAAAAATCTATGTCATCACCTACAATAGGTGATATATACGAGAAATGTCTACCCAGTATCTTGAGCTTCTAGATTCTGGTATCGACAATAATTTATTTCACCACTGTTCATTTACGCATTAAAAAACTTAAGGAAAAATATAACTAGAAATAGATATAGAGCGCGCCACCTAAGGCGAGGTTTTCCTTGACTGTGTCTACCCTCTGGGGTGATATCGATTATTCCTGCGAGCAGGAGCATTGTTGTCCATTCGCTCTACATGACCTAGCCATCTTCAACTTGATATGCGTATTTTTTTGACCAGGTGAATGTCGCTGTACAGTTCGTATAGTTCTTGGTTGAACCTTCTCCTCCAAAGGCCGTTAACGCAGTTATAGGGCCAAAAATTTCCCGAAGAATCTTACGCTTGAAACGACCAAGGATATCTTCATCCGCTTTAGATAGAGTCCATGTCTAGGCGCCATAGAGCATGACTGGGATGATTAGGGTCTTATACAGTCTCCTTTGTCTTTCGAGAGAGGGCTTTGCTACTCAATTGCCTTCCTAGCCCATAGAAACAGCGATTGGCAAGAGTAATTCTTCGCTCTATTTCTGACGAGATGTTGTTGTCAGATGTTATAGCGGATCCGAGGTACACAAAGTCCCTAACTACCTCAAAGTTGTACCTGTCTATTGTGATGTTTTGTCCAATCCGCCGGTGTTGTGTGTCCCTTTTTGTGGACAGCAGGTACTTCGTTTTGGCCTTCTTGACTACTAGTCCCATCCTAGCCGCTTCAGCTTCAATGCTAGCAAACGTTCCAGTGACAGCTCGCCGAGTTCTGCCAATGATGTCTATGTCATCAGCGTATGCTAGCAATTGCACAGACTTGAAAAAAATTGTCCACAATTGTCTACAATTGACTTGCGAGTTTCTTATAATTTTTTCAAGTATTAAGTTGAGGAAATCGCACGGTAGCGCATCACCTTGCCGGAATCCTTTTTTGACTTGAAAAGTTTCTGTGATGTCAGTACCAATCTTGACGGAGCAGTGAGAGTTCTTTGTCGTCATTCTGCATAGTCGGACGAATTTTGTGGGGAATGCCAAAACCAGACATGGCTCTGTATAGCTCGTCTTTATAAATGCTATCGTACGCGGCCTTAAAATCGATAAAGAAGTGTTGGGTATCGATTTGGAATTCTTGGGTAGTTTGCAGGATCTGCCGTAGCGTGAACATTTGATCGATTGTGGACTTTCCTGGTCTGCTGCAACCACACTGATAGGGGCCAATCAGTTTGTTGAGAAATGGTTTAAGGCATTCACATAATATGGCAGAGAGGATCTTGTAGGCGATATTCAGGAGACTTATTCCTCTATAGTTGGCGCAGTTTAGAGGGTCTCCTTTCTTGTGGATCGGGCAAATGATGCTGAGGTTCCATTCATCAGGCATACTTTCTTCTGGCCAAGAGATGAGTTGGTGTATGCACTCTACTAGATCATCTCCGGGTAGTCCGTCGGGGCCAGCAGCTTTGTTGTTTTTTTAGTTTAGATATTGCTATTCTAACTTCATTTTGGTCGGATGGACGGAAGTTTTCTCTGTCATCGTCCATGTTGAATGGTTCATTCTGCCTGACAGCGGGATTCTGGTCTTCATCGCCGTTTAAAAGTCTGCAGAAATAGTCCTTCCATGTACTCAGCATGGACTTTGACTATACTACCAGGTTTCCATTCCTATCTCTACAGGCTTCGGTGTGGTTTTTTTCCTTGGCACGTTCTTTTAAAATATATAGAAATGGATACCACAAGCAATAAAAGAAAAATCGTCAAAATAAATAACAAAATAGTCAAAAAGACCGCGGAAAAAAATGTATTACATAAATAATATTTTTTTTATTTCAAGTAAACACATAACCAGATCCAGACTTAAGCTCCAATCTCTAGGTCATCGCAGGTCACCTCGCATAATAGATTTCTTTCAATAATTAAGTTCCTTAAATAAAGTCTACCAAATGTTCCATTGCATAAAAAGCCAATTTAAGCTATTGCGAATAAAAAATTTTATATAAAAAAGTTAAATATTTTTTTTTTTTCAAACACATACCCCATTGAAGTATATAGACATCATTTACATAAACGGTATGAAAAAAAAAAAAATCAAAAAGCAATGGCGAAGATTCATCAAAAGTCAACAATCAAAGGCAGTGACGTTCCTGCGCACTGTTCCCAACAAATCCTTTCAGCTCCGCCCACAAGCATCCCGATAAAGGACATTGGTTTGGCATTCCGCGGCATCTCAGCAAAGCATCCCCCAGGATTTGGTATTTCAGTTTATATCGTGCGCTCGTCAGCAAAAGTTCAATTCCTTCCGAGGTTATCCCACAAAGTGTTTTATTTTTTTTTTATTAATAATAATTATTAATCTTGTGATGGAAAGCTTAAAGGATTATCACAATCATCACCATCTTACAATAGATACAACAAAAATTGTAAGAAATATTTTTTTTTTTATTTTTGTCAAATTAATATAATTAAATCACAACAATTGCCTAAAAAGTTTAAAACTCAATAAATATAAAAATCAATACCAAATTAAGTGCTGATCAACCATAGCTTAGCGTGTAGCCCATGTTCTCCATTAGGGTTTCCTTGATTGCTGGCTGCAGAGCCCTTTGCATATACTTAGTTAGCAGACCCTTGACTCCCATCGAGAAGAGTTGTTCGAGTTCCTTGTTGAGGGCGTTGTTAATGCTGTCGTCACTGTTTGTGTTGCTAGTGCCACTGAAATCGGCGACATTTAGCCATTTCGATGGGTTTGTCCTTTCCATGTTTAGCGATTCGGTGAAAATGTCTGCAAAAGCCCTGGCATGAGGCTCAAGTTGGCTCAAATCGTCATTGAAGTGGAAAATATCATCTTCGAACTGCATAAGATCTTCGAAGTGCTCTTCGGATGAAACTTGTCTGGTATATCGTCGTCGGTAGAAGGGTTCTTCATCCCGAGGATCATATGGCGGCCGGTATGTGTTGTACAACTTCCCCCATCGTCGTTGACTATTCGAATCCTGGGATATGGGACTTTCATTGTCTCCGAAGCCGAATCGCCTCTTGGAGTTCTGTCGAAGTTTTATTCCCGTTGGACCCTGGCAGCCGTGTGCGAAAACCGATATGAAACCAGGCTCGGCGAAGTGTGAGTCCGTTCGAACAGAAGCTACCGGTCTATTGTTTCGGGACTCGTCCAATCCGGTGGACATTGGGACAGTTCGGAATTCTATACCAGCATGTCGTAGTCTAAGAATCATATTGCACTTGCCTCCGGTTGGATAAAGGACGACCTTCCCGCTTATTGTCAAGTCGGGGAAAATGAGTCGCGTATCCAAGGTTCGATTTACCGTACTGAATCTACACTTGTCAACCTCTACCCATCTGGTAGCTTTTTGCGGCAGACGCACTTTCATATCCTCAACCTCAACTCTTGAAACAGGTAAACTGTGTGGCTGTCGGTTTAGCTTGGGATTATCAAAGTCAATATCTAGAAGTGAGTGCAACCTGTGTCGATCAAAGGGTTTCCCCTCATCATCCTCGTCCTCTTTGTTGTTGCCGTAAATGGACTGATACACCGAATAAGGTGTTTGATTGAAGGACCTTGCCTTCGTTTGGCTGCTTCGGCGGCGCATATGTTCCAAGGCATTTTCCAAACGAACAGAACACTGCTGAGCTTCTGTAAGAACTGCATAAGACTTCCGTTAATAATTGAAACAAAAAATTAAACAAATCACCGTTAACTCACTTAAAACACCGAATAAACAATTGAAAATGGCCAATTTCAGTAATTGGCTTATCCTTGTCTGAACCAAGAGATGCATTTTAACTGGACAGAGAGATTTTGAGATTTTAACTGTAAAACTATCCACTTTTCACTAAAACTGTTTTTAAGCTACAAACAAAAGACAATGATGCGCTCTGGTTAAGGTCACAACATGAAATGATCAAAGAAGAAATAATGGAATTGTGGAGAAAGTGTTTTTAATGCAACTCCCGTAACTGCTATGGGAACACACCAACCAGCACCAGACCCAATCAAAGTAAACCAACCAACATCATAAACGCAGAGTCTTTGAGACGTAAAGACTCAAGCCCTATAAGACAAGACACAAGACACACCAATTACGAAATGCTTGGCTGAGTGAGAAAATGTATCTTAAAGATACGCGGCAAAGAAGAAGACATCGAGGAAAACTGTGTGCATGATTTGGAATGAATTTTATTTGATTAGAATTCATTTTTTGTTTTTTTTTCTGAAACAAAGATGCATTTTTATGAAACAAATTGAACCAGAGATGGAGTTTGGAAAAGTGAAGAAGTGTGGCGAATGTGATTTTCAAAAGTGTAATTAAAAATTTGCCAACGACACAATTTCATGGTCTAGTAAGTTCCAAACGATGAAATGAATTTCACTAGATTTAACGAGCAAATGACATTTTTTTTTAAAACAAAATGTCGTTTATAATCTAATATTTCTGGGGTAAATGCTTGTTCATGTGATGGTGTATTCAAAAGTGTAAACTTATGGATTGTGTAACTTGGAGACTTAAAGTACCTCTAAGTTCACTATGTATATCTGATGACATCTTTTGTGGGAGTTCCTGCTTCAAGGTC
The DNA here is from genome assembly GCA_963971375.1 of Platycheirus rosarum. NCBI lineage: Eukaryota > Metazoa > Arthropoda > Insecta > Diptera > Syrphidae > Platycheirus > Platycheirus rosarum. The sequence continues at coordinate 144,407,520 of OZ020509.1, read as the reverse complement.
ATCGAGCTGGGTCTGGTTTGCAAAATGGGAAGAGTTGAAGCTACTATTATAGGGTTTTCGACCTTTTCACTTAATGAATATGAAAAAATGAAAGTGCAAAATCATCTTGATATGCATATGAGTAGTTCGGTACAATGGAATCTTGATTTTCGCATGACTCGATTGTTGCAAATTTCAAAGCTCATATAGTTTTGCCAGAGAACGAAAACATTTTTATGCTTTCCATAGGCATTTTTATGGGTTTTATATTCGAAAAAGGGAAAACGAATTTAGATTTATGCGCAACAACCGGGATCCGGTCCGGGCCTTGCGACAACGTGTGCTTCGAAGAAGATTTCATAAAATTCTTGATATTATCTTCTCGTGAATCGTCCTACATAGTAATAGTATTATCGGCTGCTTATTTGTAGTCCGGGAGCTGGCAACAGTAAAAAGTGGTAAATAAGTTCGTTATTCAAATCATAATGAATCATTAAATTTAGGTAAGGACCGCTTACAGCGCACCTCGAGACCTCTGAAACGAGACCTCGGGCGCTTGAAACACGCACAAAAAAAAAACAAACAAAAAAACTTATTTGTTCATCGTTGATCTATGGTAGGGTACTTAATTAACATCAGATAATGTCAAAAAAAGTACCGCTTACAATTGTTTGGCGGGACAAAAAAATTTGCAAAAATTAGACCAATTTTACCCTCTAATCCAGAAAATGAAAGCTCTGGCGGTTCTGAATTGGTTATATGATGTTTGGGATGTTCGATAGATACAAAAACAACATTTTTAAAACCACGCCCCTCCGCCCTCTTCGCAATTATGTAAAAATGATTGAAAATTGGGACTTTTTTAACTCTTTGGCCTATAACTCTTGTCTGGTGCATTTTAACGCAAAATGACTCTATATGCCAACTTGTAGTAAATAAAATTTCCTACAATTTTGGTACGTAAAGTTTTTTTGTACAACCAATAGCAACGAAACTACGAAACAGCCACAATTGTCCAAATGTGGGTACTTTTTTAAATTTTAAGTGTCAACGGCCTTGGCTCCGATAAAGCATCGCTTCCCGTGATCTGAGAATCTTGGTTTTACCGGATTCAATGAAGACAATCTGGCAAATGCCACCGTCGCCGAGCGAAATGGGCCAAGTTCCCTGCTCATCTCGAAGGTCGAACTACAAATGATCTTCGCATCATTAAAGAAAAAGAAGTCAGCAGGAGTCGATGGTATACCCAATGTTGTACTGCGACATCTCCCTGAGGATGCAATTAACATATACACAACACTGTTCAACAACGCGCTGAATAATGCATATTATCCAGTGAGTTGGAAGACAGCTGTAGTACATCCTCTCCCCAAAAAGGGAAAGGACAATTCCAATCCGGCAAATCTCCGGTCGATAAGTCTTCTTCCGAGTATCAGTAAGGTATTCGAAAAAGTTATCAATAGAGCTCTGTCCAAGTGGGCCGAGGACAAAAATATAATTCCAGACACACAGTTCGGCTTTAAGGCGGGACATGACACAATTCATGCCGCGTCTAAGTTAGTATCTGCTGTCCAATGGAACAATGCTAAAAATCAATGCACGGGTGCCTGTCTGGTTGATTTGGAGAAGGCTTTTGACACCGTATGGTTAGAAGGTCTTTATCTGAAGTTTACCAGATGGGGCATAAGTAAACCACTGTTATATATGCTTTACGACATGCTTAATGGTAGAAAGTTTGTTGTCAAGAGTGGCAATGTAACATCTACCACAACGTTTGATATTAAAAACGGTCTGCAACAGGGAGCGGTGAACTCGCCGATTCTCTTTAGTATTTACACCAGCGATCTCATTGGGAGTCTACCTCATGCAATTGCGTATGCCGATGATTTAGTTGCGTACAGAACAGGTCCAAAAGTTGAAGTCATCAGAATTCTCTTGCAACGTGATTTCGATAAAATTCAACAATATTGTAATGATTGGAAGCTCAAAATCAACTTCCAGAAATGTGAAACTATCCTGTTTAGAACCCCTTTGTCTGGGGCCTCTAGGGATACGAGAAAGAACTGGCGCAAGCTAGTGATCGCTGGGCCACATGGACATCCACTGGCGAGTAAAAGTGTAGTAAAGTACCTTGGCATCTGGTTGGATCAGTATCTATATTTCAATCGACATGTAGAGGCTGCTCTGGCCAGGGCTAGGGGAGCTTTTGCCCTGACAAGACGGTTGTTTTATAGCAGCCGCCTTGATAGCAGGGTGAAAGTGATTTGCTACATGGCCCTAATCAGGCCGATGATTGCCTATGGATGCCCTGTGTGGTTCAACGTTGCACCATCTCTAATGGAAAAGATTCGGGTGTTCGAGAGACAGTGCCTTCGCGCTTGTCTCGGTCTTTATAGAACACCAGAGTCGGAGTACAAACATTATTATTCCAACGAGGTCCTATACAACGGGGCCAATACAAACAGGATAGATAACTTTTTAATTAAGCTCATTCGCGGACACATTGCAAGGGCGATGACCTCAACTAATGGACAAATCTTCGGGGCTTACTACCCCCAAGATGAATATTTTGAAAGCACACGTTCGAGTGGTTTTATCCCGCCCGAAGCTTTCCTATACCTTGATAGTCGAGGGCTGATTCAGGATAGATCGGCGATTCCGTTGATCTACCACGTCGGCCGCAGAACAGTCGATAGGCGGCTCCTCTACGACCGAGACATAGTCGCTGGGAGCGAAGCAGAGCGCCTCCGTTTCAGTAGGGCCGTGCCCGACCGGGATCGGAAGGAAGCCCGTGATCAGGTCCACCAATTTTGGTGGCTTAGCTAAATCCCGCCAATTGTCAGTCGACATAGACGAAATATCGCCTATGGCCGACTTACATATATCTATTGTAGCTTTAAGTTAGGTAGGGCAGTTGCGGCGGCACCAAAAAAAAAAAAAAAAAAAAAAAAAAAAAAAAAAAAAAAAAAAAAAAAGGCTGCTGTGGCTGTTGTAATTTTAAGTATTTAGGTTTATTTTAAGTAAGTTTAAGCTTATTTCTAGATTATTTTAAGTTAGTTTTTAAGTAGTTTAAGATAATACGATCGATAATGATGACCTAGTTTTTAAATTTTTCTGGGTAAAAAATAAAACCTTAATATAGATAAAATATAATTAAGTTATTTTTAGGCCGAAAGGCAATTAAAATTAAGTTAGAGATTAATTTAGAGCGCCCGCGTAGGGCCAGTAAGTTAATTAAGATGATAGTTTTAGCTAGTTTTAAGATTTTTGTCTAGCATTTAAGTAGATATAAGTAAAAGGAAAATAAAAATCATTTAAAAGTAAAAAAGTAAAAAAGCATCGCTTCCCGTGAGATCAGCGAAATTAAGCATCGTTGCGCGTGGTTAGTGGAAAGATGGGGGACCGTCTGAAAACCAACTGCGTGCTGTTGACATGTGTTATGTGTTTTCTGTTTTCCGTTCTCCTTCTGTCTTCTCTTCTGTCCTGTATCAATGTCGTCTTGTGTGTTGTCTTTGTAATTGTCTGAGCCGATGGCCTCAGTAGCCAGTGCTCGTAAATGTGTCTACTTCGTAGATTTATCTACGGAGTAGATTAAAATGTAATGTAATGTAATGTAAATTTTAAGTTTCTTATAATTCTAAATAGTCCAGGCAAAATAATTTAAATACAAAACAAAAAAAAATCCATGTAGTTGCAATTTTTGCAGGAATGGGTAGAGATGGGTCCCATCTACCCGCAATAAAAAATCCCCGTTAATCCTGTAGCCGCGTGGGGTGGGAGGTGATTTAAAGGTATTTTCCCACGGTTGCCCCTTATATCTCGAAAACTATTTGTCGTAGAAAAAAAAAATCCGAAGCAAAAATGAAGCTGATAAAATTTCCTATAATTTACTATGGCACTATGTTTGAAAATAAAGAACCGTTTTTGAGATATACTCTTTGAAAAATGTAACTTTTTTCAAGACAGAAATTATTTTGGCAAACTTGATGTTCTAACTATTGTTTTTTTATGGAATGAATATTTAATAAATTTCCTTTATAAGGATGAAAAAGAATTTCATTTATTGAAAATTGAACGTTATTTTAATAGATTTGATTTCACACTAAAAACATATTATAAAACAATTATTAAGTCATTTTCTTTATTTTCTTTGCTTTCAGAACTGCTTTCTTTCCCAGTTTCGTAATCTTCTGAATATATACTGGTCTCTATATTTTCTGATTCTTCGTTAATGTCTGGTCCTTGTTCTTCTTCTTGTTGTTTGGTCACGCGTTTAATATCTTGAAAAAAGTAACTTTATTGCATTTTCACATATAGCTGGATTCTCTTAATTTTTTTTAAATAAATAAATAAATAAATAAATAAATAAATAAATACACAAATAAACAAATAGATAAATGAATAAATAACAATAACAATTATTAAATACAAATAAATAATTACAATTTCGATTTTACAAACATTGATATTATGGACTTACTAAATTTTGTATTAACATATTATTTGAATCACTACATCTTGGATAAAATCTTCGGTTGGGAGTTTCAATTTTTCTTGTAACTTGATGAACTCCAGTTTGATCGTGTAAAAGTTGGGTGGAAAAATGCATTTTATGGGCAATACTTATTTTGCTAAGGGTATTTGCAATATGGTCCCGAAAAATTAAGATATTTGACAGAATCAACCCTCGGGGTATCACAGTTATTTATCTTAAGCTGATTAAGTGGTAAAGCACAGGCTTTTCTTTTCCTGGTGAAAAAGATTGCCTGTGTTTTTTCAGCGTTTAGTCTTACTTTCAATGTTATAAAATAATCATGAATTTTATTGAGAGCATGTTGCAAATAATTCTCAATTTTATAGCCAATTTTACTTGAACTGTAAATGGCGGTATCATCGGCAAGCATTGCTATTTCACAGTTCCAGAAAATCAGTAACATACGTAATGTACAATAATGGACCTAATACTGACCCTTGAGGTACCCCCGATGTAATATTTTTAACGGAGGAGTGCGTTCTATTTAAATTAACGTGAAATTGCCTGTTTCTAAGGAAGCTTTGTATTAATTTTATTATATAACGGGTGATTTTTTAAGAGCTTGAGAACTTTTTTTAAAAAAAAAAACGCATAAATTTTTTAAAATCTCATCGGTTCTTTATTGAAACGTTAGATTGGTCTATGACATTTACTTTTTAAAGATAATTTCATTTAAATGTTGACCGCGGTTGCGTCTTAGGTGGTCCATTCGGAAAGTCCAATTTTGGGCAACTTTTTCGAGCATTTCGGCCGGAATAGCCCGAATTTCTTCGGAAATGTTGTCTTCCAAAGCTGGAATAGTTGCTGGCTTATTTCTGTAGACTTTAGACTTGACGTAGCCCCACAAAAAATAATCTAAAGGCGTCAAATCGCATGATCTTGGTGGCCAACTTACCGGTCCATTTCTTGAGATGAATTGTTCTCCGAAGTTTTCCCTCAAAATGGCCATAGAATCGCGAGCTGTGTGGCATGTAGCGCCATCTTGTTGAAACCACATGTCAACCAAGTTCAGTTCTTCCATTTTTGGCAACAAAAAGTTTGTTAGCATCGAACGATAGCGATCGCCATTCACCGTAACGTTGCGTCCAACAGCATCTTTGAAAAAATACGGTCCAATGATTCCACCAGCGTACAAACCACACCAAACAGTGCATTTTTCGGGATGCATGGGCAGTTCTTGAACGGCTTCTGGTTGCTCTTCACTCCAAATGCGGCAATTTTGCTTATTTACGTAGCCATTCAACCAGAAATGAGCCTCATCGCTGAACAAAATTTGTCGATAAAAAAGCGGATTTTCTGCCAACTTTTCTAGGGCCCATTCACTGAAAATTCGACGTTGTGGCAGATCGTTCGGCTTCAGTTCTTGCACGAGCTGTATTTTATACGGTTTTACACCAAGATCTTTGCGTAAAATCTTCCATGTGGTCGATTACACAAACCCAATTGCTGCGAACGGCGACGAATCGACATTTCACGGTCTTCAGCAACACTCTCAGAAACAGACGCAATATTCTCTTCTGTACGCACTGTACGCATTCGTGTGGTTGGTTTAATGTCCAATAAAGTAAACTGAGTGTGAAACTTGGTCACAATCGCAATAATTGTTTGCTCACTTGGTCGATTATGTAGACCATAAATCGGACGTAAAGCGCGAAACACATTTCGAACCGAACACTGATTTTGGTAATAAAATTCAATGATTTGCAAGCGTTGCTCGTTAGTAAGTCTATTCATGATGAAACGTCAAAGCATACTGAGCATCTTTCTCTTTGACACCATGTCTGAAATCCCGCGTGATCTGTCAAATACTAATGCATGAAAATCCTAACCTCAAATCACCCGTTATAAAGGACAACCGAATAACTTGAGTTTATGAAGTAGACCATCATGCCATATGCTATCAAAAGCCTTTTCAACTTCCAGAAGGACAAGACCCGTTGATTCTTTTGCATACATTTTGTCTTTAACATGTTTGCAAATTCTAAGAACTTGATGTGTCGTACTATGACCTTGCCTGAAACCAAACTGTTGGTTTGGCAAAACCTTGGAAGACTCGATAAAATCCAGAAGTTTAATTTTTATAATTTTTTTCTAATATTTTGCTAAAACTACTAAGGAGGCTTATTGGTCGATAACTATTAGGTTTGTTTGGTGGTTTTCCTGCCTTGAGGATAGGTATGAATTTCGCTGTTTTCCATTAGTTTGGAAAGTATTTTAACTTTGGATACACCAACTATTGGTAGCTCCTTAAAGTAGAAAGTTTTCAGAGTATCTACTCTTGGTGCTTTTTTGTTCCGCATACCTTGAATTATTCCTTTAATATCATCGTTTGTGGCAAAAACATCTACTGGCAAAGGTTCATCATTACTGTTAATAAAGTTAACTGACTCACTTACTAGTCCGTTAACTGAGCTGGTTTCATTTCATTTCATATTTGCAATTACTTCTTTTAGAACATCTTTGACTTCTGATTTATGTGTTATTGCAAAACCATAACGAAACTTAGTAAAACTATCTTTAAAGACAACCAAATATTTCTTTTTCTTGAAAGAATCAGTAAAAGGTCCAGATATATCTATTGACATCAACGCTCCTGGTACTGTAGCTTTCTTTCTTGTTCCGAATGGGAGTCTGTGAGCTCTACCATAAATTAATGGCTCACACAAACCTTTATCTAATCTTACTTTGATGCCTAGTTCTTTTTCCAACATATGTTTGACATGTCTCTTATCTTGGTGTCATCATCTTTCATGATACAGTTGCAGTGTTGTGTCATCATCAACGGCTATATTGAATTGGATCTTTAGTTTTACTTTTGAAACTGTTGGTCTAATAGCTGCCTTATACAATGACCCATTTATTTGACGACTTCCATATAGCACTGTTTTGCCATCAATGTCAAGCCAGCACTCTGTAGCTGAGGACCTAAAGATGCTTTTCGGATTTTTATCTTGAGCCGCTAACACTGAAAATAAGTTTCGAGATATTGTTGATACATACCATAAATTGTTCATCGTGACTTCTCTATTGTTGTGAGTTGATATGGTTTTGATTGTACCTCTTCCAATAGCACTTAGAGTTTCTTTTCCAGCCGCTTGAATTCTGCATGGACTTTCAAAGTTTTCGAAACTAATGAACCAGTCTGGACAGTTGTTTGCATGCCTTGTTGCACCATTATCAATCCACCAATCAGTCAAATTGAATTCAGTTGACACTAAGGATGCATTGTTGTCCACAGAGTTACTTTGATTTATGTTTAAGAGCCAGTACTGTTTAGCTGCTAATTGTTCTTCGTAGTTTGAAGGAAACTTTATCCAAATTGAGGATTTGTTGGCAATACGGTTCTGCAAACTGTACTCTGATGCAAGCCTTTGTCTTCGCAAACACCAACTTGAAATCCTGGATCTGCAACATATCTCAAAAAGATTCGTAACTTTTCTTGTGGAAAATTGCTCCACATCTTTTTTCTATTTGAGTACCTTTACATTTTATTGGCTTACCGCTTAGTCACTCAACATTCTGTTTTTCAAAGCGGTAAATCATTTTAAAATTATTATCTCCGGGTAGTCTTCGCTCCTTATAAACTTTTTCTAAGCTAATACGTACAAAAGCGGCCATTTGAAAGAACTACCGATTGCTTTAAAATAATATTTGAGACTGAATGAAATTCAACATAAGAAAGCATTTACTAGAAAATTTTCAAGTTGCTTTTTACTAACATCAACAATTAGCAGTAAATACTATGAAGAAAATAGTTTTTACTAGTTTTTATGCATATCATTTTAAATATTTATTAGCAGAATTCATCCGAAGGTAGTAAATGCTATGTCCACTAGTAAATACTTGTTGACTAGCATTTGCTTGGAATTAATGCATATGAAAAAAAAGTTCAAAGGTTTAGTGTCCTTTACTCCAATATGTGCGTTTCGCCCAAGCATGAACGGTGGGCTCATCAGTTAGACCGTTCATGCTCTTCTAAGACGCACAAAAAAGGTCGATGTTTACTTACTTACTTACTTACTTACTTAGGTGGCGCTACAGTTCGGGACGAACCTGGGCCTCAACCAACATGCCTCTCCAGCCAACTCGGTCTTTGGCTAGCTGCCTCCAGTTTTGCACTCCAAGTTGGTTGAGGTCGTCCTCCACTTGAGCGCGCCACCTAAGGCGAGGTCTTCCTTGACTGCGTCTACCCTCTGGGATGGAATCGAAGATCCTGCGAGCCGGAGCATTGTTGTCCATTCGCTCTACATGACCTAGCCATCTTAAACGTGATATGCGTATTTTTTTGACCAGGTCAATGTCGCTGTACAGCTCGTATAGTTCTTGGTTGAACCTTCTCCTCCAAAGCCCGTTAACGCAGATAGGGCCAAAAATCTTCCGAAGAATCTTACGCTCGAAACGACTAAGGATATCTTCATCCGCTTTAGATAGAGTCCATGCCTCGGCGCCATAGAGCAGGACTGGGATGATTAGGGTCTTATACAGAGTCTCCTTTGTCTTTCGAGAGAGGGCTTTGCTACTCAATTGCCTTCCTAGCCCATAGAAACAGCGATTGGCAAGAGTAATTCTTCGCTTTATTTCTGACGAGATGTTGTTGTCAGATGTTATAGCGGATCCGAGGTACACAAAGTCCCTAACTACCTCAAAGTTGTACCTGTCTATTGTGATGTTTTGTCCAATCCGCCGGTGTTGTGTGTCCCTTTTTGTGGACAGCAGGTACTTCGTTTTGGCCTCATTGACTGCTAGTCCCATCTTAGCCGCTTCAGCTTCAATGCTAGCAAACGTTCCACTGACAGCTCGCCGAGTTCTGCCAATGATGTCTATGTCGTCAGCGTATGCTAGCAATTGCACAGACTTAAAAAAAATTGTCCCACTACAATTGACTTGCGAGTTTCTTATAATTTTTTCAAGTATTAAGTTGAAGAAATCGCACGATAGCGCATCACCTTGTCGGAATCCTTTTTTGACGTCAAAAGCTTCTGTGAGGTCAGAACCAACCTTGACGGAGCAGCGAGAGTTCTCCATCGTCATCCTGCACAGTCGGACGAGTTTTGTGGGAATGCCAAAACCTGACATGGCTCTGTATAGCTCGTCTCTATAAATGCTATCGTACGCGGCCTTAAAATCGATAAAGAGGTGGTGAGTATCGATTTGGAATTCTTGGGTGGTTTCCAGGATCTGCCGTAGCGTGAACATTTGATCGATTGTGGACTTTCCAGGTCTGAAACCACACTGATAGGGGCCAATCAGGTTGCTGACGAAAGGTTTCAGGCGTTACGGCAGAGAGGATCTTGTAGGCGATATTCAGGAGACTTATTCCTCTATAGTTGGCGCAGTTTAGAGGGTCTCCTTTCTTGTGGATCGGGCAAACGATGCTGAGGTTCCATTCATCAGGCATACTTTCTTCTGACCAAACTTTAGAGATGAGTTGGTGTATGCACTCCACCAGGTCATCTCCGGCCGCTTTAAAAAGTTCGGCGGGTAGTCCGTCGGGTCCAGCAGCTTTGTTGTTTTTGAGTTTAGATATTGCTATCCTTACTTCATTTTGGTCAGGTGGACGGAAGTTTTGTCTGTCATCATCCATGTTGAATGGTTCATTCTGCCTGACAGCGGGATTTTGGCCTTCATCGCCGTTTAACAGTCTGCAGAAATGGTCCTTCCATGTACTCAGCACCGACTGTGACTCTACTACGAGGTTTCCATTCCTATCTCTACAGGCTTCTGTGAGGGATTTTTTTCCTTGGCATGTTCTTTTTACCTGTTGGTAAAACTTCCGCACGTTGTTCCTGGAGTAGCATCTCTCAATATCTTCGATCGCGCGCTTCTCATGCTCTCTCTTTTTCTTTTGGAGAAGCCGGTGTTCTTCCCGTCTTTTCTGCTCATAGAGCTCGCGAGCAGCTCTCGTCTTTCTTTGCAGCGCCGCTTTATATGCCTCTTGTTTGGCTGCATGGGCCTGCCTGCATTCGTCATCAAACCAGAGGTTTCGTGGTGGTGGTCTGGTGAAACCTAGCACATCAGTTGCGGCATCTCTGATGACTTGTTGGCAGTGTTGCCACTGATCTTCGGCACTTGATGCTGGCGGTACTGGATTTCTTGAGAGGTTACGGGATATTCGATCGGCATAGGTTCTGGCGGTTTCTTGCGATTGCAGCTTTCCGACGTCATACTTCCTCACAGTATTACTCCGTTGTTGTGGAGTTCGGGTTATTCGCATTCTTACCTTTGCTGCAACAAGGTAGTGATCCGAGTCGATGTTAGCTGCTCGGAAGGTACGAACATCCAAGATACTGGAGGCGTGTCTTGCATCGATCGCTACGTGATCAATCTGATTGACGGTTCTTTGATCTGGGTGTCGCCAAGTCCCTTTGTGTATATCGAGATGAGGAAACCGTGTGCTTGCAATGGTGACGTTATGTGCCGCTGCGAAGTCAATTAGCCTAACTCCGTTTCCAGACCTTGTGTCATGTAAGCTATGTTTTCCGACGGTCCTACCAAAGATTTCCTCTTTACCTATTTTGGCATTAAAATCACCTAGTACGATCTTAACGTCGTATTTAAGGCATTGCTCATAGGTTTTGTCGAGGAGCTCGTAGAAGTCATCCTTGGTGGCGTCATTTTTATCCTCTATGGGGGCATAAGCGCATATGTTGGCGAATTTAACCTTGATACGGATTGTCACAAGTCGCTCACTTACGTGTCGAAAGCCCAAGACTTCTTGCCTAAGTCTACCGCTTATGACGAATCCGCACCCAAATAAACGCTGTGGTCTTCTTGCGCAATCACCGTAGTACACGTCACAGCTTTTCATCCTCCTTTTGCCCGGCCCATTCCATCGCACTTCCTGGATGGCAGTAATTCCTGCTCTGTAGCAGTCTAGGGCCTCCGCTAGTTGTTTGGATGCACGTGGTCTGTTAAGAGTTCTAACATTCCACGTGCAGATCCGAAGGTCGTTGTCCTTGATTCGTTTTTCCGGGTCGTCAACAGTAAATCCGTCCTTTTCCGAGGCTATTGGTCGCTTCGTAACTTTTTCTTTTTTCCGTGGCAGGGTTGTTAACCCCACGCACAACCCCCAACCTGGAGGGCCAGGTCCTTTGTTGGATTCCTTGGACAAAAGGAACCGGAGAATCCGGAGTCAGTAACCCACTTCGGGGATATGAGCGCTGCCGTTGGCCCATTAAGGGTTCATCCGCCACCATCTCTATTTCAATGCCCTGACTTGCATTGAATTCTCCTAATGACCTTATCTCCAAATAAGTCAAAGTAGCTCATTAGGGCGTCTGCTTCGTTGACTGTTGATGCCACCGTTGGTCCAGTTGGTTGGGCTCATCCGCCGTACGTCCTCTTTCTGAGGGGCTCGTGCAAGACTTCTGCGAATCGATCAGAACAGTCATTAAAGCAGAGCATTATAGTGTTGCTATTTTTTCTGTGTTCAACACTCGCGCTTATAAGTTTAGCAGGAATGTCCGGATGGACAGACCAGTACCCGGTGGTTACCGCGACTCTTAATAAAACCCATTGCAATAAGCAAAGGTGAATTATATTCATTTAGGGAACAACAAAAAACTAGCAATAGTTGTTGTTACAATATATTTTTATGAAAAAAAAGTGTATACTAGCCAAATTTTCTAGTAAAAGCATTTACTACCTATTATGCATATGGCCCATTGTATTGATTGATTTCCTTTGCTTTGGAGTCCTTTCTAAAGGCTTTGGCTTCTTTAAGATACCACCAATCGCATCCAGAGCTCCTTCATGGTAGTCTAGCAAGCCCTTATCTTCCTTTTCCACATTGGCCAATCTGACTCACCAGCCAAAGGCTTGATATGTTTTGCCAGATTCATCTTTAGAACTGAGACTTTTTTTTTTATTTTTTCAAACCAAAAGAAACTAATTAATGTTCGCGACTGGGCCCATAACCTATTGTTTTTTTATCGAATGAATATTTAATAAATTTCCTTTATAAGGATGAAAAAGAATAAAAAAATTAAATTAAAAATATTTAATAGATTTTAAAATAACGTTCAATTTTTAATAAATGAAATTCTTTTTCATCCTTATAAAGGAAATTTATTAAATATTCATTCCATAAAAAACAATACTAACTCCTTACCAATTTTTTTTTAATCACAAAGTTTGTGAAGCGATAAGTTGTAGAGAATTTAATTTCCTATAAAAATATATGCATAAGTGTTAATTTATCTTTGAGAGTTCAAAAGATACAGCAAATTGAAATGTTACGGTAAATGGTTTTAGGCCAGTAGCGTTAGACACAAAAATCACACAAATCGGAAAATACTCAGACAAAAGAATTTCATGTTGCAATAACTTCGCTAGGGGAGGTGGGGATAAAATATACCCCCAAAGGCGGGTATTTTTTTGATTTTTCGAATGTATGTTCGAAACAAATCAATATTTTAAAAATGGTCTAAAAAAGTTGTAGAGCATTAAATTCCGCGTCAAATGAGACTATTTTAATATTTTTTGAGCCACCCACTACCAAACCTACATTATGTAAGAAATGGACCAATTTTCAACATCTTTAATTTTTTCTCAAATAGCTTTGTAAATAAACTCTTTATCATAAGAGTAGTGCATATAAAAGTTGTAAAATTGAATTGCTCGTCTTTGAAAATGAAAGCTAGGCAGAAAGCGTGCCGTTACTGGCGACTTCGGTGCCGATAGCACCAACGGTTGAGAAGCTATTAGCAAGATTCGGGGCGAATCAAGAACTTTCCACGTCCAATCATTTCACTCCTGGAGGTGCAATAATTATTTTTGGTATATACATAAATAGCTGGTGTACGGGTAGCTGGATTCAATACCTTTCTGACAGTACAAGAATCACTCAATTAAGATGTCAAAATAACGAGATATAGGCGCGAAAGGCTTGAGTGAAAATTTTATTTTCTGGCACCCGACCCTTCTATCCACTCCTGCGGAGTCACAGTTATTTTATCAAGAGAATTCTGATGTATGGATCAGGTAGCTAGACTCTATACCTATATGATAATGCAAAACATATTCAGCTAGAATATCTACAAGACCAGATATAACCATCTGAAAGCTTGAGTAAAAAAATTATTTTCCAGGACGCGACCCTTCAATCCGCTCCTGATCTCAGTTCAACGATTTAAAGAGAAATTTAAAATTTAAAAAAGTACCCACATTTGGGCAATTATGGTTGTTTCACAGTTTCGTTGCTATTGATTGTACAAAAAAACCTTAAAAAAAAGGAGATCGACAACTGTGCACCTTCTAAAGATTGCCTACAAGATATTGTCTAGCGCTTTATGTGAACATCTTAAGCCGCCTGGTGACGGAATAATAGGTCATTGCCAAGGAAAATTAAGACCTGTACCAAAATTGTAGGAAATTTAATTTCATTTTGCGTTTAAATGCACCAGAAAAGAGTTATAGGCCAAAGAGTGAAAAAGTGCCGATTTTCAGTCATTTTTACCTGATTGTGAAGGGGCGGAGGGGGTGTGGTTAGAAATGTGGTTTTTTTATGTACCGGCCATCCCAAACATCATATCAACAATTCAGACTTACCCGAGCTTTTATAGGGTAAAACTTATTCATTTTCTAGACTTGGAGCGCTTGTAAGCGGTATTTTGTCTCGCTAAACGGTTGTAAGCGGTATTTTTTGACATTATCTGATTTTAATTAAAAACCCTACCAAAGATCAACAACGAACAAATAACGCTCCCAGAAAGCGTTTTTCCGCTATCTGGTTGTCTATCTTTTCGTGATGTTCACTTCTAAATTGAATCCCACCGAGTGTTTTCATCGACGAACAAATAAGTCATTAAAAACTGTCGCTGGCTCCCGGATTGTAGTTAAAGGACTTCACTATTTCAAATTCATGCTCCACTACCCAGAAATAGTTAGACCAACACTTCCACAGACGTAGCCAACATGTACAGGTTTTTGTGCCGCCTGCTCGCTCTGGGTTAAGGAGTCTTGTACAGCTTTTGTACTTCTGCCGATGCTGATACTTGGTGACGATAGTCTCTCCTGTTGATGTCCCAAAATCACGGATTGCTTTTTCCAACGCCAGACCATGCCTTTGTCGGAGTCAATTGAAGATGTTGATTGGTCAGCAAAGCGGCTTGTAATGTTGGTTGTCCATTGCATTTTTCTTAGTTTTTATTATTTTGTTCTTTGTTAATAAAAAATTCAACGCAAGATTTTTAAGAAAATCTGAACCTCTCTCAGGCTTTGAATTCATTTTCATAGAAATCGGTAGTGTTATGGAGAAGTGTCTTGTCGGTGCGATGTATAAGCCCCCTAATATCTGTCACTACTCATAAGTAGTGTAGAAGATATCAAAAATGTCCTCGAAGAAATCTCACCAAGATATAACCACATTCTTATTGCGGGGGACTTTAATACTGATTTACTTGACATTCGTAACAGTAATGTTAAGATTTTTCGCAGCAATTTAACATCACTTAATCTATTTCCTTCTAACCTATCGTCGCCGACGCATTTTACAGAAACTAATTCTACGCTTCTGGACCTGATTCTACTAAATCAACTTGATAAAATCAATTATTATGGCCAGCTTGATGTGCCAGGTTTTTCTAAACACGATCTTTTAATTGTTTTTTTATGATCTCAATGTATGTCAATCAACGTCTACAGAAATTATACAGTTCCGAGATTTCAAGGCTATTCATATGGAAGTATTATTAAGTGCATGAATGAATCTTTCAATTTTTCACGAATAATGTCAATTATTTATTTAATACTCATGTGCCAGTGAAAATTGTCTCTGTGCGAAATCAGAAAAATGGGTGGTTCAACTACAAGATTGAAAAGCTAATTTGTGAAAGAAATATGGCTTACAAACATTTCAAGAACTTACGTAATATAGTGAATAAAGAAATAAAACAATCTAAAAGAAGGTTTTATATTTTAAAATTCAATAACCAATCGTCGCATAAACAGTGGAAAAACATTAAGAACTTAGGTATATCTAAAAAAAAATAATAAAAACAATTCTCTAAATTGTGACGCAAATGAATTGAACGCTCAGTTTGTCCGCACATTTCCTAGTCTGACTTCGGTAGATAATCCCGAAACATCCCTCGACATCCCTAGCTCTCTGGAAGTAAATGGTTTGTTAAGCTTCTGCAGAGTCCAAGAAGTTGATGTTCTTAAAGCGGTCTATGAAATAAAATCAGAAGCAGTTGGTTTAGATGGTCTTCATCCAAGGTTCCTCAAGATAATATTCCCTTCATATCACCGTACCTTACTCATATTTTTAATTCTATACTCACAATTTCCTGTTACCCCAAAATCTACAAAGTTTCAAAAATAATACCCGTTCCTAAAAACTCTGAAGCTGATTGCAAGGAATTCAGGCCTATAGCTATACTCCCTTTTATATCAAAAGCATTTGAAAAACTTCTAAGTCAACAAATCTCTAGGTATTTGAACTCAAACCGATTGCTAACGCCTGTTCAAGCCAAAACATAGCTGTTCTTTCGCTCTTCTTAAATTGTTGATGACGTGCGATTGCAAATTGATTCTGATAGGGCTACAACTTTGGTACTGCTACTGCTTGACTTTTCTAAAGCTTTTGACTCTGTTCCCCATAGCATAGGCTGTAAAACTTATTGAGCAATATCTTATTGGCCGAATTCCTCCCAACACGAGTAGGAGTTCCTCAAGGGTCTATATTGGGTCCACTATTTTTCTCTGCTTTCATTAATGACCTACATAGTCATGTATGCTAATGATGTACAAATATATTTAAATTATCCTCTTGGTATGGTAGAAGATGCTACGTATCGTCTGAATATGGATTTGCTTGAAATTAATCATTTAGCTGAGGAAAATAGGTTGCAGCTTAATCCAAAAAAATGTCAAGCTATAGTGATAAGCAAAAATATAGTTAATACGACCTATTTGCCTCAAGTCCTTTTAGGGAATTCGACTGTAGAGTATTTGAAGACTGCGAACAATCTGGGTTTGATATTTAATCAAACTCTTACCTGGGATGACCATATTGCATGTGCTCTAGGAAAAACTTATTAAAGCTCTTCGGGCCCTTTATGTATCTGGTAACTGTTTGCCAGTGCACATTAAGTTAATTTTGGCCAAAACGCTAATTTGTCTGGTATTATCTTCTTCCGAGTTTAATCTTCCGTAGTTTAAATAGTGTAAATGAGCGAAAATTATGTGTTGCTTTTAACAATGTTGTTCGTTTTGTCTATAACAGGCCGACTCCACACGATATAATTTCTCTCAAGATCTTCAACATGAGATGAAATATCCAATGGAGTCGCGTTGATTCGGAGTCTGTTGGGATGTTAGACATCTCTCTCCGCGGTTCTATCTTGACATCGATGTCTTGATAACAATTTGACGTTTGTGTTGTGAACAGACTATTTTGCACAATTTTACACAAATGTTGTTCGTTTACTTATATTTTAGAGAGTTTTCGGGAGTGAAGAGACATGTTGCGAGAGAGAAAAATATTTCCCCTTAATTCCCTATTTTAAACCAAAAAATTTCTTGGTTGAGAAAATGTGAATTCTGTCAAACTCCAAAGTACATTTGAAATTTGACGTTTTGTAAAGGATTCGTATTTGAAGAATTTTAAATAAAAAAAAATTGTAAAGTTAAATCCAAAGTAAATAATAAAATGACAATGGCCTTATAAAATGGTTTCCATCACAAATTTTATTTCATCTGCACCGTTTAGTTAAATTTTAATTTTTTTGACGTTTAATAAAGTTTCCCTATTTTCCCCCACAAAGCGTTCTTTTACTTTTGAGCGAATTTATTATTTTTTGAGAGATTTCATTCCCCATCCTTTAAAGTTTGACAGTTTTCCTAAAACAACCGAAAAAGTAGACGAACACAACTAATGTCATCAATAAATATCCAATGGAGTCGCGTTGTTTCGGAGTCTGTTGGGATGTTAGACATCTCTCTCTGCGGTTCTATCTTGAAATCGATGTCTTGATAACAATTTGACGTTTGTGTTTTTGTTTCCTTTTTTTGTGTGCCGATGACGTTATCTTTACGTGGTAAGTTCGCAATGACAGATTTCGTGGGTGCTGCCATTTGCTAACTATGAGAGTCTGTACTGAATTTTTACTTGCGATTATAGGTACTACGGGTGATTTTTTTGAGGTTAGGATTTTCATGCATTAGTATTTGACAGATCACGCGGGATTTCAGACATGGTGTCAAAGAGAAAGATGCTCAGTATGCTTTGACATTTCATCATGAATAGACTTACTAACGAGCAACGCTTGCAAATTATTGAATTTTATTACCAAAATCAGTGTTCGGTTCGAAATGTGTTTCGCGCTTTACGTCCGATTTATGGTCTACATAATCGACCAAGTGAGCAAACAATTAATGCGATTACAACAACAGTGCATTTTTCGGGATGCATGGGCAGTTCTTGAACGGCTTCTGGTTGCTCTTCACTCCAAATGCGGCAATTTTGCTTATTTACGTAGCCATTCAACCAGAAATGAGCCTCATCGCTGAACAAAATTTGTCGATAAAAAAGCGGATTTTCTGCCAACCGAACCGAACACTGATTTTGGTAATAAAATTCAATGATTTGCAAGCGTTGCTCGTTAGTAAGTCTATTCATGATGAAATGTCAAAGCATACTGAGCATTTTTCTCCTTGACACCATGTCTGAAATCCCGCGTGATCTGTCAAATACTAATGCATGAAAATCATAACCTCAAAAAAATCACCCGTTATAATACAAGTTATGCATTCGTGCAGATTAAAAATTTTGAGATAACAATCAAACATGACATTACGATGATAGAGAAACATATTTGAGTTACTGGCAAAATTCTGTCCGTCTGTCTGTCTGTACGGATCTATATTGGACTACAGCCTAAACGGTTGGGCCAATCGGCTTCAAATTTTGAACTTCAGGTTATTTTGACATTCTACAGAGGAATTTTTTTAATTTTTTTTTTAGCTCAAAAATTAACGGTACCTGTCATATAACCATTATGTAAAAGCTTATTTTTTTCGAAAACGGCTCCAAGAATTTTAATTAAAAAAAATCAGTGTACTTCTGTAGGTATGCATTATATTTTAGTGAAAAAAGGGCTAAAAACGGTACCTCCCATAGGACCGGTTTTTTTTTTCTTCGACTTTCTCGAAAACTGGAGATCCGATTACAATCAAAATTGATATTCAAGAAGATATAGGTAGCTTGAGTAATTTTGCATAAATTTTTTTTTCGAAAACTTTTTTTTTTGTATTTTTAATAATTTAAATTTTTTTTTTTTTTGAAAAATCAATATTTTGAAAACGGGTAAGTGATTTTTTTTTTAATTTTGTTTTTAAATGAACGTTATTTTTGTGCTTAAGTTTGTAATCATAAATTTTTTTTAAATTTTTTTAAAAAAGTTGTTAAAAAAAACCGTTTTATTTAAAAACGGCTCACACTTTTTTACATTTCCTAAAGAAATAAAATGGCGTTTAAATTATTTCACCCAATACATTTTAACTTACGTTATTTGAACAATCAAAAGTCACAAAAATCGAATAAATGCTTTGATGTTCACTTTAATTTTTTTAATTTATTCTACAATGTGACCGCACATATGAGCAAGTACGTGCGATCCAGTCGTGCAATTTATTTTCGTCTTCTTCCGAGTCCTCAGTATGTGCGTGAATCCGTTTATGAGACTGATGTTATTAAATTTGCTTCTCACGCGAAGGGTGCCTAGCCTCATTTCCTTTACTGCATTAAAGCCGATGATGTTCGGTGGCTGACTAGGAAGACTACCACGAGCACATGGGGTTTTGAGCAACCGCTGTAGTATCTATATGTATGTATATACGCCATATCCCTTTTCTGC
Source organism: Platycheirus rosarum (assembly GCA_963971375.1). NCBI lineage: Eukaryota > Metazoa > Arthropoda > Insecta > Diptera > Syrphidae > Platycheirus > Platycheirus rosarum. The sequence goes on along the minus strand of OZ020509.1, from coordinate 144,388,149 downwards.
AAAACTTTTGTCAGTGGGGGCAGTTACGGCACGTTCATACTCTCGTATGCAACACGTTGATCCCTCTTTCCCGCAGACGGCTGACCAACATGAGAAATAATTACTTTCTAAATACTAGCTGGTGTAGCTGAAATTGTTCTAGAAAATGTTAATAACGAAAACCGTTATGTATTATTTTCCTCACCATCCATGCAGTCTACCGCGAGGACAAAGAGATAACGAAGCTACGGATCGTGTTTTGTCCCATATCGACTGCCTAGAATTGGGACTCACCCAACCTACTCCCTGAAGCCTGAACTACTGTAATCCTGCTCAATTTTCGCATTCGTAAAATAGGAATTGTTTGTTTGAAAAGGCATTTCTACAAATATAACTGGATGAGCGTGACAGTCATCTGGAGTTGGAATGGAAGTCAACTTCTCGAAAAGTTTACAGAGTTATTGGATTGTTATTAAAGATGTAGCCTAATGCCAAGACCATTTATATCCTCTTAACGGAACCTTTGTTTTCTTTTGAAAGACGTTTAACAACTCAATTGTGTTCCTAGAAATCCTTAAAAAAGAACTCTTGACATATATGTATACTTTAATCTTGAAACTTTATTCGGGAAATATCACTTAAAGCGGAACAAAAAGCGGGTGAACTGTAACGTAATTCGAAGCCAAAGCTAAAGCGTGTAGCGGGTTATGTTTTTGGCAAAATTCCCAAACCTGAGAGCCACATTTTGAAATTTGATAAGCTGGCACATGTTCGGCTGATAATAATGGAAAGAGCGGAGTACTTAGTGCCTTACGCAAACTTTGACTTAGATTATTTTGCGTTGCACCAATTTGTTCAATAAACTTTGAATTTAAATTTATGTTGAAGTTTAAATAAAATGGCTTAGGCGAAAAAACTTATGAATTATGACATTACTGAATAAGATACAGCAGATTTGAAAGACGTCGCCAAAACAACATGGCCGCACATACTGTCAACATCGACCCGCCCCTATTGGAAAACCCTTTACATTTCCACATTGATTGCTACAACCACACTGTGAGATAATAATGTTACGTATACGCCCCAAAAACCCCAATAAAATAACGTAAACATTTAGAGACACCGAATTTGAATTTATTTTATTTTGTGAACGTGACCCGCCTGTAGTTGGGAAATTTTCTTGTCTGTAAAGATTTCAAGCTCTTACTCTAGGTACTATAAAGTAAACTTGTATTACATATTAAGGAAAATAATGAGCAACTGTCTTATGTAATTTAAGGTATTTTCAAGAAGAATCGATAATGACAGAAAATAAGAAATAAATAAATGTATGACACGGAAAGAGTTTAGTTTGTTGGTAATGATTATTAAGCAATTTATATGAGTAATACATAGTTTGAAAGGAAATTTTAATATTTAATGTGTTTTTTTGACGTTAGAACGTCTTAAAAATCGATGGCAGACTACACATACGAAATAACATGACTCATGCTGATAATTGCATAGATACTGTGGTTCTTTCAACCAAAATCGATCGCAAGCACCAGGCGAACATGAATAAGCACAGGCGCAAATTCCCAAAGTAATTCCACTCAAATTCAAAAAGAACAAGAAGAGGAAATGAAATACAAAATATGTGGAGTTTTGTTAAAGTAGAAAGTAGATGTAGATACCGTAAACCTCCTTTTTTGCACAGGATCCTCGGGGTCTAAGACTTGAGAAAATGTTAAATGACCATTCCTGCAGATAATCTCAAAATTTTATTACTCTAATGGCACTTATTGAAATTAAATGTTTGTATAGATTTATTTAATTAACCCCCATTCAGTTGTACCGGCCAGAAATTATTATAAAGTGGAGTATGAAAAATATAGGTAATTAAATTTCCAAAAAGATTGATTATGAAGTTTTTGGAGCTCAATTCAACGGTTACGAAGTTATCTAGAAAATTTAAAAAAAGTTGCCACATTTGGGAAATTTTGGCTGTTTCGTAATTTCGTCGCTATTGGTTGTACCAAAAAATCTTATGTAAAAAAGTTGTAGGAAATTTAATTTACTACAAGTTGACATATGAAGTCATGTTGCATTAAAATGTACCAGAAGAGTTATAGGCCAAAAAATGAAAAAAAAGTTTGCATTTTCAGTAATTTTTAGCTAATCATGAAGGGGGCGAGGGGGCGTGGTTTTGAAAATTTGTTTTTTGTATCTACTAGGCATCCCAAACATCATATCAACAATTCAGAACTACCCGAGCTTTTGTAGGGTAAAACTTACTTACTTTTGGTCTAATTTTTTGCAGCTTAGAGCGCTTGTAAGTGGTATTTTCTACCGCTAAACGGTAGATGAACGAAGAAACAAACAAGTTTTTTTTTTTTGTTTCAAGAAGGTCTCGAGGTGCGCTGTAAACGGTCAATTTTTATGACACACAAACCTTAATTTAACGATTCATTATGATTTGAATAACGAACTTACTGAGCACTTTTTACTTGCGATTATAGGTACTATAATGCAAGTTGTGCATTCGTGCAGATTAAAAAATTTGAGATAACAATCAAACATGACATTACGATCATAAAGAAACATAGTACATTAAATGCACTCACTCCTACAGTCTGGTTGCATATTTCGAAGTTTAATATGGACACTAAACCCGAAGATCTTATAAATCATATCTTAGCTAAGACGGATTTACCAGCAAATTCTGTAAAATGCCATAAACTTATCAAAAAAGGTATGGCACCATCTGAAATTACTCATGTTAATTTCAAACTGAGTGTTCCTATAGACAAGTGTGATCAATTGATGAGTGATTCGTCAATTTGGCCTATGTATGTCAAGGTCAAAAAATTTATAAATCGCTCAAAACACGACAACCTTCGACAATTCAAATAACCGATTTAACATTTTCTCTTAACACTGCTGAAGTTATAAATGTTGAAAATCATATCGAATCTCGTGTGCTGCTAACCAAACTGTTAATATTGATTTGGAAAGTGCTGCTGCCACAGCTGATGGATTTTCATCAACGTCATCTAAAAAATTAGAATATTTATCATTATATTATCAGAATGTTGGTGCATTGAGAACCAGGTTAGATCATATTTTTGTCACTTTTTCTTCTTCTAAGTACGATATTATTATATTAACGGAAACTTGGTTAAACAGCGATCATTTTTCTAAACATTATAATGTATTTAGAAGAGATAGATCTAGAATATTAGAGTGCCCCGTGGCTTAGTGGTTAGTGTGTCGGATTGCTAAGCGAAAAAACCTGGGTTCAAATCCAGCTCATAGCCACCTTTCTTTCAGGGGTACTGCCTCTTGCGAGGAACTGACAAAACCTCCAAGAGTAAAATTTGTCTCGAAAAAGTGCATCTCATGTAGCCGTTCGGACTCGGCGGTAAACTGTAGGTCCCTTTCATTCTTGCAGAGTAACAACACACACACAGGAATGGTTGAGAGTATAAGTCACTAGGCCTTGGCTCCTTAAGGAGCTGTCGCGCCAATAAATTTATTTATTTATTTATTTATCTAGAATATTATTAGGAATGGGAAGAGGTGGTGGAGTATTGATTGCGATTCGTGACTCACTTGAATGTCGCTTTATAAATTTAGAACCAAACTTTTCCACTCCGGACCAGGATTTAGACCAACTTATTGTTAGTGTGAAATTAGGTAAATTGGAATTATTTCTATCTGTAAGCTATATTCCTCCTAGAAGTAACTTTGAATTATATAATGCTCATTTAAATAATCTAAAGCCAATCTTAGTAAATCTTAAAAGTTCACAACATTTTCTCTATGCAGGAGATTTTAATCTTAGTAATATTATATGGAAACTTGATTTAGACGATAATTGTTTTGTTCCTTTTAATGTTTTAACTGAAATTGAGTCATTAGTTATTGATTTTCTTGGTCAATTTAGATTAAGTCAAGTTAATAGCGTACGTAATGAATTAAACCGGATACTTGATCTTGTTTTTGTAGATGCCGAATTTGATCTAAATATTCTAAAAATTCTAGTGGAATTCCTAGTTCCATGAAGTATCTTGACACAATGACTAGTGACGTGCCTCGAATCTGTAACTTGCTTGCAAACTATTTTCAATCAGTATATTCTGTACAAACTCCCCTCACCCAACATATGCACACTGTTGGAAAAGTTGTGGACATTGATTCGTTAGTTCTAAACTCTGAGGAGATAGAAGAAGCTTTATCAACATTGGATGACGATAAGAGTGAAGGTCATGATGGAATCCCAGCTATTATTTTAAAAAAATGTGCAAACGCGATAGCAACACCACTTTCGATAATCTTCAATTTATCTCTCCCTAAAGGTCAATTTTTACAAAGCTGGAAAATTTCTTTTTTATCTCCGCTCTTTAAATCAGGTTCTAGGCAAGAAATAATAAATTATAGGCCAATTTGTAAGACTTCAGCTATTCCAAAATTATTTGAGAAACTTGTCTGCAACAGACTCTCAAATCTGTTTCGAAATCATATATCTGTCTGTCAGCATGGTTTTGTGGCAGGTAAGTCGACAGTAACACACTTGGCTCTTTTCACAAATTCTGTTTTATCTAATATGGAAAATAAATTCCAAACAGATATAATTTTTACAGATTTTGCAAAAGCATTTGACAGAATCAATCATAAAGTTTTAATGCATAAGTTAGTCTCTCTAGGTATCCATTCTTCTTTGTTAAACTGGCTAGAATCCTATTTGACAAATAGAATTCAAATAGTAAAAATCGATAATTCATTTTCTGATAATATATCCGTGCCTTCAGATGTCCCTCAAGGTAGTCATTTGGGACCCTTACTATTTTTACTATTTGTAAATGACATACCTGATTTATTTATTGATTCGGCTTGTCTTCTTTTCGCAGATGATCTTAAACTTTATCGTAAGGTTATCTCTGAATTAGATTGCCATCTTCTATTGAATGATCTAACCAGACTAGGTGAGTGGTGCCAACATAACTTTCTTTTTCTCAACGTGTCGAAATGTCAAGTGTTGTCGTGCTTCAGAATTCAAAATCCAATTTTATTTAATTATAACATCAATAGCATTAGCCTTGAACGAGTGTCAACTAAGAAAGATCTTGGAGTAATCTTAGATACTAAATTATCATTTTCAGCTCACTACGACTATATGATTAATAAAGCAAATCAAATGCTTGGTTTTATTAAAAGGAATACCAAAGAGTTCTCTGACCCTTTTACTATAATATCCTTATATAATTCACTTGTTAGATCAGTCTTAGAATATTGTTGCATAAAGCATAGAGAAAGTATGCTTTCTATAAGTTAAATTGGAATATTCCAAGACCGCCTTACAATAGTAGGTGCTTATTGTTTGGCTTACATTCTCTTGAAAATCGCAGAACATACTTTTCGGTCATGTTTATAAGAGACATTTTGAATTGTCATATTAATTGTCCTCCGTTGCTATCATTAGTAACTGGAACTATGCTTCCTATGAGAACTACACGTTTCAGATACCTGTTCTATGAACAGTTTCATAGCAGTAATTATGGCAGAAATGAGCCCATAACCCGCTGCATCAGAGTTACAAATATGATTTGTAATAGACTCGATTTGTATTCCAACTGTTCTCGTCATATTTTTAAACAGCAACCCTTAAATATTATTTGTATAAGTCTTATTAATAATAATTAAACATTAAATCTAACTAAATAAAATTGTAACTTAATCTTATACATGTATCAACCAACTGTTAAAATTGTACATCTATATATCTTAGTCTAAGCGAATTTTATATATTCAATTGATGAAATAAACTAAACTAAATATTTGATTTACTGGCAAAATTCTGTCCGTCTGTCTGTCTGTCTGTACGGATGTATTTTGGACTGTATCCCAAACGGATAGGCCAATCGTCTTTAGATTAAGAACTTAAGGTTATTTTGACATTCTACAGAGGAGTTTTTTCAATTTGTTTTTTAACTCAAAAATTAACGGTACCTGTCATATAACCGTTATATAAAAGTTTATTTTTCTCGAAAACGGCTCAAAGAATATTTATGAAAAAAAAATCAGTGTACTACTGTAGGTATGCATTATATATTGTGGACTAAAAACGGTACCTCCCATAGGACCGATTTTTTTCCTTCGAATTTTTCGAAAACTGGTGATCCGATTACTATCAAAATTGATATTCAAGAAGATCTACATAGGTAGCCTAAATAATTTTGCATTGACTTTTTTTCGCAAACTAATTTAATTTTTTTTTTTTGAAAAATCAATATTTTGAAAACGGGTACTTGAATTTTTATTTAAATTTTGTTTTTAAATGTATGCTAATTTTGTGCTTAAGTTTGTATTCTTAAATTATTTTTTTTAATTTAAAAAAAAAGTTGTTAAAAATAAACCGTTTTATTTAAAAACCGTTCCTACGATTTAAAAAAAAAAGAAATGCAATTTTTTAAAATTTTTTAAAGAAATATAATGGCGTTTAAATTATTTCACTCAACACAATTTAACGTACTTTATACGAACAATCAAAAGTCACAAAAATCGAATAAATGCTTTGATGTTAACTTTAATATTCTTTAATTTTATGCTACAATGTGACCGCAAGTACGTGCCATCCAGTCGTGATCTTTCTTTAACCACACGTCGATACCGGCGTTCTTCAGACGTGACAACCCAGGGATTTCCATGCATTGCCTACTCGTGGAAAAGTTTTCAGGTGTTTAAGTGTCGAGTTAAACCGCCCAACCAACACATGAACCCTTGAAGAGTTCTTAAATCAAATTATTATCATTAACTCTAAGATGGCATAATGGCATCTATCTAATACTATTCCACTTAATGATCGGTTAATTCACTCTTCAAAAGTGTTGTTTGTTTGAACTCTTTCAAACAGTTTGTTTTAAGGAGGCTTTACGTATTTAGATCTGCAAATCGACATATGAGAAAAGAGGACACAAAATATAAAAAAATACATTTGTTCAATAGAGTGGGGGAACCACTAAAATGCAGAGTATTTCTTATTTCTCGGTCAAATACATTTTAAAGAGGTTTTGTAGAAGATTTTATACGTACAGCTTGAACCAATTGACTTGGCCATTCTACTGCGCAAGACATTTTTACATGAGGCATGATCATGTATTATCTAATTTTCAAAAAAAAAGTATTTAATCTCTGGTGCGAGCAAAAAAGTTTTTTTGCCGCTGTTGTCTCTTTTTCCTTGTTTATTTAGTTGGCGGTTGTTGGTATTGTTGGTTTATAATTTTTTGAAGTGAAACTTCTTTACGCGCATGAGGGTAAATTTCTTACGGATGAAACGGAAGTAGTGACACGGAAATGTGCACCGTTTTTGTCTAAGAATAGGTAGAGAGCAATTGAGACCGATTGAGGGACAGTGAGAACGGTCGAACGTAGGGAGCAAGCGAGTGAGTAAACGCAGATCTGTTTTATTTATTTACATTGTCATTAGTTTGCATACGGTGTGCAGAGTGATATGACTTAAATTTATAAATAAATAAAAAATAAAAAAAGAAGTTTCACTTCTGACATGTGTACTTTGTACGCACGCACTTTTTTTTATTGCGTTTGGATTGCGTTAGTTCATACAAATTTGTTGGTTTTGCTTTGCAGACTTCCTGTTTGAAAAAGGAAAAAGTCAGGTGCAGTTAGGTCAGGTGACCTGGGGAGCCAACGGATTGTGGAGTTTCTGGATATCAGCTTATTGGGAAATTTTCGAATTCTGTCATAGCAAGCCGGGTGAAGAGTTGCATCATCTTGCGGAAAACACACAGAGTTGAAAGAAATTCTCATTCGGCGTAATTCTGGATAGAAAAATTCACTCAACATGCTCAAGTAACGGTCTCCAGTAACCGTAACGGTGTGACCGTTTTTTTCGAAGAAGTAGGGCCCGACAATGCAGCATGATGAAACTGCGCACCACCCACACTGTGACACGAAGTGGATGCGATTCCGTCTCATGGAGTATCTGTGGGTTGAAAGCACTCCATATTCGACAATTTTGTTTGTTTATGTTGCCGTTTAAATCGAAACGGGCCTCGTTAGACATAAAAAGACAGTTCAAGATGTTACCGTCCTCTACCACCATTTGAAGCATCTTCTGGCGAAATTCCAAGCGAATCGGCAAGTCTGCTGCATTCAATTTGTTGGCCATTTGAATTTTATATGGGAATAAGTCCAAATCATTGTGCATAATTAACTGCAATGACTGTCTGCTTATACCCATTTGAGCAGATAAGCTTCTTGTCGAAACTCTTGGATTGTTTTGTATAGCAGCAGCTACAGCAGCGATTGTTTCCTCCGCTCGAACTGAAGGGTTTCGATGGTAAGGTTTTCTTTCGACTGTCCCATCCTCGGTAAATTTGTTAACAAGTCTCATTATGGTCCAAACGTGCGCCTATACTCTCTTTGAACCGAAACTACGGACTCCAGTGGGCGATAGGGGCGGACAATCCAAATTCTTGTTTCAATGTCCCAGTTATCCATTTTTGTTAAATCTAAAAATCAATCTGCAAAATAAAAAAAAAATTAACAAGATTCATTAAATAGAAAAAAAGTAATTTTTTTTTTTGTAGCGGCTTTCATCAGCCACCCTGTATAAGACATTATCACGTCAAAAAATTTAAATAAAATTAAAATTAATTAAAATACGTAGATAATTAAAATTAAATATTTTTTTAATTCTTATGTTCATTCATTTTTACATAAAATACAGATTTTCATGTCTTTATTATTAGGACAAAAAATATCAAGCCTAAAGAAAAGTCATGGTTTGACTCTGAGGGTAAAGAAGCTATCAGGCTCAAAGAAGTGTAACGATAAAGAGCTGTTACGATAAAGAAAGCTAAAAAAGAGAAAGAACGCAAATTCCATTAGGCTGGGGACTAAGAAACGAACCGTCGAAATAAAAAAACGCATTTATGTTATCAAAGATCTCGATATACACAAGTTCGCTGGCCCGGATGGTATACCCCCGATTCTTCTGAAGAGGTTTTCTTCCAGACTGGGAGGGCCACTGCATAAGCTTTTCCATCGCTCCTACTCTTCTCGAATCTTTCCTAGAAGATTAAAAAACAGCATTTGTCCAGCCTGCCCCTAAGAAAGGTGACCCATTGATTGGTAATAGAACTGTTTTGTGAAACACTTGCCTCTCTCGAACATCGACGCAATGTTGCATGTCTTTTCTTTTTCTATCGTTTATTTTATTAAAAGAAAAGCCGCTCACTCGGTGTTCGGTGTGTTCATCAGTTTACGCTTGAGGACAATTTCGGACGTAATGTGACATACATATCTTCTTAGCCGAACAACACGAATTTGGAATAGTTGACCAGACGAGATTTTCCCTTGACATTTCAATTTGAAAGCATTAAAGTTAATCGAAACCTTCAACCCTCCCTAAATTCCTAATGCTCGTGTAGTGTGTTTTAATATTAAAAGGGCAACATAAAAATAATAAAAAAAAGAGTTGGTTGTCTGTAAGGTCGGTTTACGGACGATAATTTTACGTGATAACGTCATAAGAAAATATTGACGGCAGCAACACCAACATACAGCCCGTTAACTCACCCTCACAAACCCTCTCGTTAAATTCACACACACACACCCCAATATCTACATCTACTTTCTACTTTAACAAAACTCCGCCTATTTTGTGTTTCTTTGTCTCTTCTTGTTCTTTTTGAATTATTTTGGGAATTTGCGCCTGATCTTCATGTTTGCCTGGTGCTTGCGATCGATTTTGGTTGAAAGAACCACAGTATCGCGGTTACTATGAGTCCTTTCAGCATGAGTTATGTTATTTCGTACACTTATCATAGCCTGTCATTAATTTATAAAACGTTATCACGTCAAAAATCCTGGTTAATTAATGGTATCGTTAAAATTTGTTGTTAACAAACGGACCTGATGATTGCTTTCGAAAGATGTTACCACTTACGTATGTTCCAATTTCTAATACCAATCTTCTCTCTGGTCACCAAAAGCACGTTCTTATGATATTTCTTATAAAATCTATACTAAAACTAATTATTTTTACTAAAACGATGCACTATGTAGTTTTCCAGCAAATTAGGGTGATTGTGATGACTTTGTCTTCTGTAACACCACCAAAGTGACCTAATGACGTTACTTTACATTGTTTCGTGCTCTTCCTCCAGCATTGCTGTCTAGTCCGCTCTATTGTTTTGAAAGTGATATGCCCACAACAAAAGCACACATCGACGACGTCTCCAATTGTCCATTCCAGATACCGAATAGAAATAAAAGCAACGACCAAACGACAAAAACTTTCTTTTGTCGACAGAAAGTCAAAGATACAATCCATTTCTATATCATCACCCCGGCCGCGTGCACTTGAGGTCTAATTGCATTCCAAACACATAAGTACACACAATTAGACGATTGTAAGGTAACTTCATTACCTGTTTGATGTTCATGCACCAAGGAGTGGACAGATGGATTTCTTCATTAGGTAATTGGTTCTCTTGGCCTGAGTTTGGATTCAACTTTTTTTCACACAAGTCATATATGGGTGAAGACCCACTGGCACTCACTCCAATCACCTACCCCATGAACATTCTAAATGATGATTTTTATTATGGGCTGCCACAAATGTCACCTTCATCGAGGGTTGGCGAATCTTTTGGTTTACCTGCCAATTTGGAGTATTGATTTCCTCGTCATCATCGTCGTCATTGCAAATAAATTCAACAACCATTTCCTGCTCAGGATTGTCTCATATCCGTTGGAGAATCTTCGGAAAATTGTTTCGCGAAACTCACTTAGCGCCGCAAGATTGAAATGCAATCTATTTGCCGCACTGATGTCATTATCACCAAGATGCTGTCTGCCTGTCTATTAAAGTATCTTGTTTGTCTTACGCCCACAGATTTCGTGATTTTTAAAGACATTTTTTTTTTTCTTTACAAAACCAAAATCAATCACAGCACGGATACACAACCAGCAGTGGGAATATCCATCAGGCCACAATTCCCAGCTCCAACCACCTGCTGACAAGTGAGGAATCCTTACATCCCTCGCCCACAGTGACAATTACGAGTTCACTGAGCAAAAAGGAAAACTCTCTAGTGAGTCCAGCCGAGGCACTTACTCCCGCTCAATTACTACAAACCACCCCCAAAGTGTCGTGTTGTAGTTTGGTTGCGACGACCTCAACGACAGCTTCTCCAGTATGTGGTGGTATGTAACTAATATTATTTCTTAACTATTTTTTAAGTAAACTAATTTTGTTGATGTATTCACAATAGATTTGCAACGTGACAGTTGGTTTCATACGCATCATCACCATTCACACCCCCACCATCACCACCATCATCCGCAGCTGGAGGACATCGTTTATCCAGCCCAAGCTCATCATCATCCCTGCAAGTTCGGGTTGGAGAGCTCCGAAGGCTATTTAAACTCAAGGTATAATGGTAAGCGTGTGTATTAATAAAGCGTTAAGGTTTGTTTTCCTACATGTATCTGTGAACATAATAGATTTGCTCCTTGACTTAACTAATTAAGAAGTGTGTCCAAATAAAGACCGACGCCCATGTCCAAACAATGCATATCGGGTGCTCGTTGTTTGTTTAAGTTCTGGCAAAAACCTATGAACTTTGAAATATTTGGAGCTCAGGGCTGTTTGCAACAAACAAAAGAACAATATTTTCAAGCAAATTAAATTTCCATAGAGATAGAGCTGAAGGATAAAGTCTTAGAGATACACCAACTTAACTTACTCTGCACTCCCCAAAAGGACTTTTATTTCCGCTTCAATGTTTTGATTTTATTGCAACCATCTTTTGGGGAATCAAAACAAACAAACATGCAGTCTTATTAGCTATTTTATTACTATTATTAGGAAGAAAAAGATACATATTTATCTTTTTGGTTTTCTTGAGTTTGCAAAACGTTTTTGGGATAAGGGATGTGGCCTGTGAAAGAAGGTTAAAAACAATTTGATTTTGAAATTTGAAGTTTTTATACATATGTATCGGGTTTTTCAACAGGGGCAGCAAACGACGCCATATTTCTTGTAAGGTTTGCCATTTCTTGATGGAAAGATATACGAGCCAACAACGAGTCGAAATTATTAAAATTTACTACCGAAATTCGGAGTCAGTGGCCTCAACGTTAAGGGCGCTACGTCCAATTAATGGTCGTCCTAGCAGATCAACAATTGAGCGTCTAGTGGAAAAATTTGAGTCCACAGGCACAGTACAAAATGTTCCCGTGCCAGTGAGACAAAGAAGTGTCCGTAGTGTCGAGAATATTGCTGCCGCTGGGGCTTCAGTTGCAGAAAGTCCAAATGTGTCTCTCACATGTCGTTCTCAAGCGTTGGGCATCTCTGTGACGTCGTTGTGGCGAATTTTGCGAAAAGATCTTGGCCTACATCCTTACAAGATTAAATTGACGCAAGAACTGAAGCCGCTTGACCACCAGACGCGTCGTATGTTCGTGAATTGGGCTGAGCAACAACTTGAAAATGATTCGGATTTTCATCGAAATATCATCTTCAGCGATGAGGCTCATTTCTGGCTGAATGGCTTCGTCAATAAACAAAATATGCGGTATTGGTCAGGCAGCAATCCACACGTACTCCATGGGTCATCATTGTATCCCGAAAAAATTACGGTTTGGTGTGGTTTATGGGCCGGCGGCGTCATTGGGCCGTACTTCTTCCGTGATGATCAAGACCGGCACGTTATTGTGAATGGGGATCGCTACCGTTCAATGATAAGCGAATATTTTTGGCCCCAATTGGATGAAATGGACTTGGAGGACATGTGGTTCCAACAGGACGGCGCCACAAGCCACACAGCGAATGTCACAATCAATTTATTGGAAACCAAGTTTGGAGAACGTGTTATCTCACGAAATGGTCCAGTCGCTTGGCCGCCTCGGTCGTGCGATTTGACGCCGTTAGACTATTTCCTGTGGGGCTACATCAAGTATATGGTCGATGCCAACAAGCCAGCGACGATTGATGAACTTCGTACGAATATCGAACGTGAAATTGCAGCAGTATCGGCCGATTTATGCTTGAAAACCCTCGAAAATAGGGTTCAACGTCTGGACTTCTGCAAGCGTGCCCGTAGTGGCGAAGCAAAAGAAATCGAGTTCCATACATAATGGCATCAAACATACTTTTACAGAATAAAGAATTTCATTGATATCCAAAACCGGTTTTTGTTTAATTTAAAAAAAACTTTTGTAGCGCTCTTATTGAAAAACCCTTTACATATGTTTTTAATTTTGATGATATTTAGAATTTTGCAGTGTATAAAGTGTATGTTTTTATGTATGGATTAATTTTTAAGGAAATAATTTTAAAGTTCTAGTTGCAATAATTGAGCTATCGACTTAGCCATTACTTAAACCATTACCTGCTCCTTTTGAAAATGGAACAATAGGCGTTTTTCTTAATAAGTTCAGAGCAGAGTCTGAGTTGTCAAAAAAGAAGCGTTCAGGTCTTTAAAATTGTATTTCTTATTTCGTTCAGAGAATGATCAGAGCGGGTTGTGAGAAGGCTGTATGCGCTCAGAATAAATTGACTGAGCATTCTGAGAAAATGCTGAACGAAATTAACGTCACTTTAGAGTTGTAGGCTATTTCACTCTATCCCATGCACATTGCCTACACCACTCTTCGAAAAATAGATGCTAAAACGAAAGAGACAATAGTATTATGTGCATAATATTGCCGACTGTGAACAAGCCATATGAGAAGTGTCGATTTGTGACAGCCAAGGGCTAGAACGTATTTTTAAATTATATCTGAGCGCTCAGATCACGCACGGGCTCGGTTCAGAGAATAATCGGAGTATGCTCAGAATGCGCAGACTATGTTCAGATACCTTTTCTGAGTGAATAAAGAAAAACGCCTAATATACACTGAGTTACAAAAAAAAATGGCGCAGTCATAATTTTTGATGTGTTGGTATCATTTTGATAATATGCCGCTATGTTTATGCAGAGCTTTATTTTTTTCAGTTTAACTGAATATTTGTGTGCTTTTTTGCTTGATCTCTTTTTATTTTCCTTGTGATAAATCCACAATATAGAGGAAAACTACATGTTAATCGTTTTTCATACTAGACGCGGGTTTTAATAATTCTGGCTTTTCCGTGGTCCCGTAAATGTTTTAATGAGTTTATTGTTTTAAGTTTATTTTAATTTGTTTATTTATTAGTTTTTTTTAGTAATTTTTGTGAAAAAATATGCAAATAAAGGCAGAAGAAGTTACTAGGGCGCTGACTTTGGTTGAGGATGGATGAAGTGTACGGTATGCCGCTATTATGATTAGAAAACCGGAGGCAACGCTAAGAAGAGCTATTAAAAGGTTCAGGGACACCAATTCTTACACCCGACGTCAAGGCTCAGGTCGACCGAGAGCAACATCTGCAAGGAATGGCCGGTTTTTGGTGCTTCAAAGCTTTCGAAATCGTCACAAAAGCGCGGTTGAGCTGTCTCACAGACTTCGATCAGTGAGGGGGACAGCTGTAAATGCACAAACGGTGAGGCGGCGATTAGTAGAGAGTGGCTCGCTCGCGTGCCGAGACTCGTGATGCAGCACAAGCAACGTCGGATGGAATTTGCTCGCCTTCACCAAGATTGGACCGAGGCCGACTGAAGTAGAGTTCTTTTCACTGATGAGTCAAGGTTTTGTCTGCGCTCACCAGATGGATGTAGCAGAGTGTGGAGAAGAACAGGTGAAAGATTCTCTTCGGCAAAAGTTCCTCAGCGGAAAAATTTCTGAGGAGGATCAGTGATGGTGTGTGCAGGAATTTCAATGCGCAGGAAAGCCGAGCTATGCATAGTGGAAGGAAGGAGCTCAAGTTATTACAGAGATCTGCTCTGATCAAGTAATGGCACAATTTGGACGACACCATCGTAGCAAACCTTATCCAAGGTATGCCCAGTCGAATTAAAGCTTTGCTAGATGTGCGGGGAGGTAAAAATTTTTTTACTTGCGATTATAGGGACTACGAGGCATGTTTAGGATTCGTGAATATAAAAAAAATTGAGATAACATGACATTACGATCATAGAGAAGTCTAAAAAAGTGATCGAGAAAAAATATCTGTCTGTCTGTCTGTCTGTCAGTATGTATAACGAGCTGCAGCCTAAACGGCTTAAGCGATTATCTTCAAACTTGATGTATGAATTATTTTGGCATTCCCCAGAGGGGAAATTGAAATTTAATTTTTAGGCCTAAAAATATCGGCACCTGCCATATGACCGTTCAGGAAAAGCTTATTTTTCTCGAAAACGACTACAACGATTTTGATGAACATTTTTGAGAATTGTTTCGTTGGTAGTGGTTATCATTTGATTAGAACCAAATTAACGGGAAAAGTCTATTAATAGTACCTTTCATATGGTTTTTTAATGTTGGGCTTTCTCGGTAATGGCTCTTTGGATTTCTGTCAAATTTTATATTTAAAAAGAACTAAATAGTTTAATTAATTCTGCATATCAAAATTTTTAATAACTTTTTTTTTAATTAAAATTAATTTTTGATTTTTTTTTTTTGAAAAATCAATATTTTTAAAACTAATAAATAAAAATATTTTAAATTTTATATTCACATGTATATTATTTAAATTCTGAAAAACTGCATACCAAAATTTCAAAAACAAATTTTTTTCAAAAATCTAAAAATAAAAAAACAGGATTTTATCAAAACCGGTCCTACAATTTTCGAAATAAATTTTTAATAAATCCCTGTTATTTAAGACGTGTGATGGCATACTTCATTTTTACTAAAAACCGTTAAGTATTGTGGTTTTTAATACTTTTTATAAGTTCAAACTGTGTTATTTTTAACGCAAATGTTACTTGTTTCTGTCAAAGATCTTGCTTTCCAATGTAATTATGCACATAAGAGCAAGTACGTGCGACCCAGTCGTGCCCATTTTTTTTAATTCTATCACGGAATGGTTTATCCGTTGTTTTCCAAGGTTTTGAAACGACATATTTTTCTATTGATTGATTTATTTCCTTTAATGCCCACTGCTTTGGCATGTTAAGTCTCGACCCTGCTAGAACCTAATCTCCGATATACTGAACATAATTTATCTTTATCCCAAGGCGTATTCCCAGAAGTATGGAAAACTTCATTCGTTACACCGATTCACAAAAATGGCGCGAAAAATAACGTTAAGAATTATCGCCCCATTGCCAAACTTTCCTACATCCCCAAAATATTTGAATGCCTCACATGCGAACTAATAAGTTTTCGTTGTAAGTCGCTTATATCCTCAAATGTAGATCCACTACGACTAACCTTATTGAATTTGTTTCTTTTGCCCTCTCAGCACTAGGCATGGATTTCTTATAGTCTTATACTCTTCTTAAGGCACTTGGCTTTGAATAGATCTCTTTGAAATGGATATCTTCTTACCTCAGCAATCGTTCATATAGTGTTTCAGGAATGCACTTTCAAATCCATTTCTCGCCACTTCCGGTGTCCCTCAAGGAAGTCACTTAGGCCCTCTCCTTTTCATCCTTACCATTAATGACATCGAATTGATAATAGAGCATTCCAATATCTCATTATATGCTGACGATGCTAAGTTTTTTCAAAACCATATCTTCAGTAAATGATTCAAACCTTATTCAATTAGATCTTGATCGCTTTTCAATTTGGTGTAGCAAAAATTGCCTGGAACTGAACGTGGAAAAATGCCAATCGATAACTTTTTCACGTAAACGCATAGTTTTACCTCCCCGTCAATATTTTCTTTCCAATCAATCCATTCCCATCGTTGATTCTATTCGAGATCTCGGTGTTTTATGTAATCGTGAGCTTAGTTTCCGCTCACACATCGATGAAATAATACAGAAGGCTAATTTAACTCTAGGTTTCATAAAACGATGGTCTAAGGAATTCTGCAACCCTTATGTGACTCGCTCCCTGTAAATAACATTCGTTAGACCTCTTCTTGTATATGCTTCTCAAGTTTGGCGCCCATACCAACACGTTCATATTTACAGAATAGAAAGCATTCAAAAAGGATTTCTTCTTTTCGCTCTTCGCGGCCTTCAATGGCAAGATCCTTTTATTCTACCTCCATATCATACCCGTCTGCAACTTATTAATCTGAAAACTCAAAAAGAACGAAGATTGGTTGCCAACTTTTTTCTGGTTCCGTTGACTGCCCTTCATTATATAATTCCATTTTCTTTAACACAAACCCCCGCAATCTCAGAAATCCTAGACTTTTCTATATACCCTCCCACCGTACCTCCTATGGCACCAATTAACCTCTTACACGTATGCTGCAAAGTGTAAATTCGATTGCTGAATATTTTGACCTAAATATTAGTACACTGAATCTAAAGTTACGCCTCAAAAACCGTCCCAACCTTCCCATTTAGATTTAATTACTCTTTACCTAGTCTTAAGTTAGTTTTAGTTTTGTAGCTTGAAATAAGCCAAATAAATGGGGGTGCTGCCCCCACCAAAATTAAAATTAAATTAAAAAAGCGGTCGAACGCATGTTTGGCCCTTTTTAGGTAAGTCCGACCACCAGATTCTTAATATAGACGGTCTAAGCTTTAATTTGACACCCCACTTGTTCGTTGGCCCGTTGAGGTAGGCCAACACTAAACCGGAAGTTTAGTTTAGTTTATTTATTAAGTTTGATTAAACTATTTACATTTATAAGAAATTGTTTTACATAATTGATTTTTAAAATAGTTGGATTTGACAAAATCTATCACATTTCTTTTAAAATTATTTAAGTTTGTTTGATTTTTGATTTGATTGTTCAATGTATTGTATAATTTAAAACCTTTATAGATAAGAGAATTTTGTGTATTGCTTGTGATAAAAATTTGGCAGTCTTAGATCATTTCTGTTTCTTAATGCATATTGCTGCAAATCTCTGATAAAATTAATATATTGAAATAAATAATTTGGCATTAAATTGTTTTTTATTTTATGTACAAATACTAAAACATTCATAATTAATCTTTGTTTAATCGATAGCCACTTAAGTGAACTTAACATAAAACGAATTGACATATATCTATTGCACTTTAATAAACATCGCATTGCTTTATTTTGTAATCTTTGCAGTTAAACTCCCCTTACATAAAAACAAAATAGTCGAACAGTACTCAAAGTGTGGTTTTACAATGACATTATATATATTTATTGCACTTATAGTTGAAATTTGATTTCTAATTCGTTTCATAAATCCGATTTTGTTCGCTATTTTCTTACAGATATAGTTAATATGATTTCCAAACTGTAACTTTTGATCTAATACTACACCTAGATATTTAATTTCACTTATTCTTTCTATTGATATGCCCCCTATCTTAATGTCGATGTCATCACTGCTTCTCTCGTTCAGCACCATTAATTTCTTTTTTCCAAAGTTGAGTTTAAGTTTGTTTTCCATAAGCCATTGATTGATAGAGTCTAAGTCTTCTTGAATTTTAACTTTATTGTCTACGGTATTATTACCTGAGATGTAGACAACAGCATCATCTGCAAACAAGGCCAATTTACACACACCTTATATCGTTAATATAAATTGTAAATAATAGAGTCCCTAAGACAGACCCTTGAGGTACCCCATAGTCTACATCAATCGCTTCCGATACATCACCATTGACTTTCACACGTTGTTTTCGATGTTTTAGATAAGATTCAAACCATAATAGTTCTTTGTCTTTAATGCCGTTTTTTTCAATTTCATTATTAAAATGTCTCTATTAACTGTCTCAAACGCTCGTTTCAAATCCAAAAATACACAATAAACACTTCTTTTTTTAGCAAGTTCTTCCTTCCATGACGTAACAACTGCATTGATGGCAGTTTCACACGAATGACCTTTTCGAAAACCTGACTGCAAGTCAATTATTAAATTATTACTCTCAAAGAAGTCGTACAATTGCTTGAATACCACTTTTTCAAAAATCTTTTCACACAACTCTTCACATTTCACCGTATTAGCTATTTTTTCGATTGGTGTTACCAAGGATTCTTTCCAGGTGTCAGGACATTTGTTTGTAGATATAGAACTGTTAATTATTTTACACAGAATTGGACCAAGGATTTCAAGATGCTCCAAGT
Organism: Platycheirus rosarum; assembly: GCA_963971375.1. Lineage (NCBI taxonomy): Eukaryota > Metazoa > Arthropoda > Insecta > Diptera > Syrphidae > Platycheirus > Platycheirus rosarum. The sequence continues at coordinate 144,369,063 of OZ020509.1, read as the reverse complement.
AGATACTTGGACTCATAAACTGAAAATCACGTTTGTTTTTCATATTTCTTATAGTTCGTTTTAAGTCGGTTAATGTAACATTTTTGAATTTAAACAGGTGTTCCACTTCTTCAACATGATTAATAAATGGCCTTGACGGAATCGATTCAATTATGTCTACTTATGTCACTTTGGACAAAAAAATTATTGAATTAGTTTGAAATTATTATATTTTTATTACAGGTCTCTGTTCCAAATATCACGCTTTTAATTTCACTTTTTTTCCTTTTTTAAAATAAATTTTTTAATATTTTGCCACATTGTTTTTTGATCTATGGATATTTTAGACCTAACATATTCACGTTTTCTTCTTCTTATGTTGGCTTAACTAGAGCGTGGTGCTCCTAGGCCTTGCTCAATACGCCCCTCCAGCTGGCTCGATCCCTTGCCTGCTGTCTCCAATTTCGCACTCCAAGTTGGCGGAGGTCTCCTTCTACCTGGTCGCTCCATCGAAGATGAGGTCTACCTTGGCTTCTGACTCCCTCTGGTTTGGCTTTGAAGACTTTACTCGCTGGAGCGTTGGTGTCCATTCGCTCTACATGGCCCAGCCATCTTAGTCGTTGGACTCTAATTTTTCTGGCTAAGCTTATGTCGCTGTACAGCTCGTATAGTTCGTCGTTGTATCTTCGTCGCCCAATGTTGTCTTCTCGGTTTACGCAAATAGGACCATAGATCGTACGCAGAACTTTTCTCTCGAAGACTCCAAGTGACTTTTCATCCGATTGGGAGAGGGTCCATGCTTCTGCACCATATAGCAGGACCGGGATGATGAGTGTTTTATATAGTGTCTCCTTGGTTCTTCTCGATAGGGCTTTATTCCTCAATTGCTTATTCAGCCCAAAGAAACAGCGATTAGCAAGACTTAGTCTGCGTTTGATATCAGCGCTGATATTGTTGGCTGAGTTTACAGCAGTGCCTAGGTAGACAAATTGACTGACTGCCTCGAAGTTATACATATCAATGGTCACATTTTGACCAAGCCGGTGGTGGGATTGGGCTTTTGTTGATGAAAGCATATACTTCGTGTTGTCCTCGTTTATTTTCAGCCCCATTCTGCTTGCTGCTGACTCCATAGTAGTGAAAGCACCGGTTACTGCTCGCTTTGTTCTTCCTATCACGTCTATGTCGTCTGCAAACCCAAGTAATTGTGTCGATTTATTGAAAATGGTGCCCGAAGTACTGGCATGGGTGCTCCGTATTACATTTTCAAGCACAATGTTAAAACCGCTGCATGACAGCGCGTCTCCTTGTCTAAGCCCTCTGGTGGTTTCGAAGGTTTCAGTAGAGTCTCTACCAACTTTGACGGTACAGCGAGCATTCTCCAACGTCATCCTGATAAGGCGTATCAGTTTAGCAGGGATTCCAAAGTTAGACATAGCACGATACATTTCAACTCTATTAACACTATCGTACGCTGCTTTAAAATCGACGAACAGGTGGTGGGTGTCGATGTTATATTCTTGGGTTTTCTCCAGGATCCGGCGTAATGTGAATATTTGGTCGGTGGTAAATTTTCCAGGTCTGAAGCCGCATTGGTAAGGATCTATTAGATCATCAGCAAACTGCTTGAGACGTTCACATAAAACGCTCGACAGAATCTTATAGGCGATGTTTAGAAGACTAATGCCTCTATAGTTGGCGCAGAGTAGGCGGTCTCCTTTTTTGTGGATCGGGAAGATGGTACTGAGGTTCCCCTCATCGGGCATACTTTCCTCCGACCATATTTTGCAGATGAGTTGGTGTATGCTCCTGACCAGGTCATCTCCAGCGTGTTTAAAAAGCTCCGCTTGTAGACCATCACATCCAGATGCTTTGTTCATCTTTAGTCTGGTGATGGCTACTTTGATCTCATTTTGGTCGGGCGGGTGAAGTTCGTGGTCGTCATCTAGATTAACTGGTACAAGTTGATCTTGGGCGGGATCTTGGCTGTCATCGCCATTTAGCAACTGGTTAAAGTAGTCTCTCCAGATGGCTAACATCGCCTGTGTTTCTACAATGGTGTTTCCATCCTGATCTTTGCAGGGCTCAGGGCGGCTTGTGAAACCCGATGTAGATTGTTTCACTCTTCTATAGAAGTTTCGCACCTCTTTTCTGCTATAACATCTCTGCATCTCCTCGACTTCGCGTTGTTGATGTTCTTTTTTCTTCCTCCTGAGTATGCGTTTCTCATCCTTCCTTCGCTCAACATAGAGATTTCTGGTGGCTCTCGTATCTCTCTGGAGCCACGACTTGTATGCCTCCGTTTTAGCTTTGTTTGCCTGAGCACATTCGGAGTCGAACCAAGGGTTTCTAGGGGGAGGCTGTGAGAAACCTAATACCTCTGACGCAGCATTTCTTATGGCTTTTTGACATAGCTGCCATTGTTCTTCCGTGTTCATATCATCAGTCGAAGGATTTCTCGCAAGCTCAAGGGATACGCGGTCTGCATATTCACGTTTACGTTTACAAATTTCTTGTTTATATTTATTACGAATGGAAGTGTAATTTTTCCAATCTGTTTCCGAGCCGCTTAGTAACGCTTTTGAATACTTGATTTTTTGATTTTTAAGGTTGTTTAAAAAACTATTGAACCACGCATTTCCACAAGGTTTCACTGTTTTTTGTATCAGAAATACCGATACACTTCCATTAATTTGTTTAAAAAAAAAAATCTGGTAAGTAGAGTCTATACTATACGAATTAAGTAGCTTTGTTTCTAACACTTGACCGAATAGATTTTTCTTGTATTTTGAAATAAGGAAAAAATTTCATCTGTTTCTTATTTACTTCACATTTTATTTCAATTACAATCGTTTCATGATCGCTAAGTTTAAGTTCTTTTACAGTTTTTGCTCTAATCAATTGGTTACTATTTGTAACAACGTAATCAATAAGTGTACTTGAGTCCCTAGTAATTCTGGTTGGTTCATTTACAATTTGAAGGCATGCATTTTCTTTAAAAATATCTTCAACATCTCTCTTATAAATGTTATTCGGAGAAAGCCAATCAATGTTGAAATCACCGACTATTATAATATCTTTATTTAAGTCATAAAGCTCATCCATAAGCCTCACCAATTCTTCACAAAAAACTCTACAACTTGAATTTTGGGATCTATAGATACCAACAACATAGAGTAACTATACTATAAAGAGGGAAATCTACTGCCTTCTTTTGACAAGGCTTACAAGCTGGTCAAATAAGTATTGGTGTAGAACTGTCAAAAAATTGACGCCGATTGAGAATGAAGTAGTGCTGAACTTTCAAATGTGAGAGTGTAGTAGTCAAATAATTGACCTCTTCTTTTCAGTTTCCTTTTCTTTTTCACCACGAAATTGGGCGTGTTGGAAGATACTTGTTAATAAAAAGCGCCATCCCGAAATTGACGTCATCAGTGACTCAAACTGACTAAATTAAATTACCATTTTTGGAAAGAATTCGAAGTGTTAGTGGACTTAAAATGTATATCAGATAAGACATTGGACCAAACCTGCATCAATTAAAACTTACTTTCCCGTTTTTTTCTAAAATGGAAATTGTTTTTTTCAACAAGGGGCACTGATGACGTAAATACCTAAACTGATGATAGTGTATTGATTGTTCTAAGAATGAATTTAAACAAGCATTCGGTCAGAAGAACACCTACTTTGTATATTTGAAAGATTGTATTATACATAGTAGCGATAAAGGTGAACTTTTTTAACGTTAAATTATCTTTCTTCACACCATATAATAGGCGTTTACACAGGAGTAGAAGCCTAGTCAAACATAGCGCGTTCTGATGTAGCGTTGCAATATACAGTAACACAAACATATCCCAAGTCACATAGACGTTTTCAACGCCGCGTCAAGTTCCACACTGCGTCAAAACGTCGCGTTGTGATAGTTTACAAATTGTTTTTTTTTTTAAGTCTTCGTTAAACAGAACGCATTTTTAACGCGGCGTAAAGATTATTTTACGCTGCGTTGAGATAACTTTGACGCGGCGTTCCAAAAAAAAAATTTTCTTTCAATATTTTGTGTTTGGTAATTAAGTCATTCTGAATTTGTTGTAGAAATTTATTTTATTAAATTATTTTTTTGACTTATTTTGTGTCATTTAATATTGTATTGTTTAAATGGAAAAAATAACCTAATTGGCATTTAGTGAGAAAATGAAAATCAAGATTCAAATATTAAACGCGCTGCGGATAGCTCTCTGTCTGACGTTATCTAACGCCCTGTTTATGTACATGATTCCTTTTTTCGGTTGTTTCTTCATTCTTATTTTGAACAGGCACGTACGTTGGTGTGTACACTGATTTGGATTACCCCGAATATGCTTTCCTACAAACTGTACTGTTTTATTCTAAGGAAATTTGCAAAATTAAAAAAAAAAACAATTAAAACCACCCATTACCACTAAAACATAATTGGGAATTGTTTTCAATTTCAAAAGTTCTTATTTTTAGTCCGTGCATAGCATTTTCTTTCTCAAACGAGAAACTTCAAAGCTCAATCACATGCGGCGAAGAAAGGTCGCAGTGATGCCAAAATTAATGAAACATGGACCATTTTCAAAGAAACTTATCAAATTGAAAGCTTAGGCGCTAAGAAAAAGATAAATACGCTATGTAAGTCTTTTCATAGAAGGTGGGAGGATTGTTCCCGAAAAAAAATGTGTTTTTATCTCAAAATAGTATTTGGCTTGACTTCATCGAAGACTTTAGTTCTTTGGAGAAGGCCCAAACAGAAAAAAAAAGTCGCCAAATAATCAAGGGAGACCAAAAACAAACATTTTTAGAAAGCTCGTCTCGCACTAAGAGGAGACGAATTGCTAAAATCGTTGAAGTCGATGAAGACATTGCTTGTGCTTTGAAACATTGCCAGTCTACAGACAATCTCAAAGTAAGACAACTCGATTCAAATGATGCTTTGAAATTTTTGGTCGAGGCAAAATTGTCAATACATCAGTACCAAGTTATCAGAAACTTGGTAAACCAAAAAACTGAGGTTGATATTTTTCCAAGCTATGCCAAGGTTCTTCAAGCGAAACAAAAATGTTACCCAGAGCTTCAGCCGAGGTTACCCTTCAAGGTCTCCTTAAACATACTGCCCAACGCATTGTAGAATCCCAACGGGACATTTTTGAAAATTCGGAGACTAATTTCGGTAATAATTTAAATATCTTACCAACCAGTTTTTGTGTTTTATTGTAAAACTTGTCTACTTTTTCTTTTGTGTTTGTTTGTGGTAAAAATGTCTCGTGTTTGTTACAGCCGATATAGCTTCAGTCGCAATTCTAACAGTGTCTCTAGTCTTAATCTAATCACAGGAGGTACAATAATGCAGTGTTCGTCTTAATGTACAAAATTTCAGTGTGACTAAATAAACTCTTGATTTAGGTGATCTGACTTTAATTGGGAAATGGGGATTGGATGGAAGCAGTGAACAGTCCGAATATAAACAAAGAACGTCTGGGCGAATTCAGTGATGCGGATATGTTTATAACATCTTATGTTCCGATTCAACTTTTTTCGCAAGAGAGTTCTAATTCTGAAAAGAAAATTGTATGGCAAAATTCTCGCCCAGGATCAACTCCATATTGCCGACCAATACGTTTTTAATTAAAAAAAAGAAACGGCAGAGTTGAGCAGAGCTGAGCAGGAATACATGCAGAATTAGATAAATAACTTAACTGGAACAATAATTACAGTAACTGACCGCTCTATAAATGTAAAACACATTCTCAAATTGACAATGGTTGACGGTAAAGTATGCAATGCCTTGTCACATACTTCTTCCCAACAGGTTTGTTTTATTTGCGGAGCAAAGCCAAGTAACATGAACGATATTCAAAGCTCTTTACAAAGAACCATCAACGAAGAATTTCTAGATTTCAGCATATCGCCACTGCATGCGTGGATAAGATTCTTTGAATTCTTCATTCATCTAGCATATAGATTAGATTTTAAAAAATGGCGAACCGGAAATATTGAAAAACCTCTTTTGGACGCCAAAAAAAAACGAATACAAGCAGACTTCAAAACCATTGGATTGATAGTTGACAAGCCAAAACAAGGTGGTGGAAATTCAATAGATGGAAATACTGCTCGTAGATTTTTTGCAAACCCTTCTTTATCGTCTCAGACTGGCGTTAAGCAGTCTATACTTGAAAGATGTGCTGTAATTTTGAAAACTTTGGCAAGTTGTTTTGCAATTAATGCAGAATCCTTCCAAATATATGCGCAAGATACAGCTCGTGAAATTGTTGAAGAATATCCTTGGTACCCATTGCCAGCTTCGGTACACAAAGTCCTTATTCACGGAGGAAAAAAATGTGAAACATGCCATATTGCCTATAGGACAATTTACTGAAGAGGCAGCAGAGGCGAAAAACAAAGACGTTAAATTTTTTCGGTCGAACAATACTAGAAAAATATCTAGGCTGTCAACTAACACTGACTTATTGAACAGACTACTTTTAACGTCAGACCCTTTGCTTTCTAACGAAAGAAATTTAAAACAAAAACAAAAATCGACATTGTCTCAAGATATTTTGAATTTATTGCTTTAATACTAAAAAAATAAATAAAAAATACTATAAAATCATTAATAAAATTAAATAATATTTAAAATAAATCGCTGGTTTTATTTTCTATCATTTGAAACTACTTTTTGAGTTTTGACCGCCCTTCCCATACAAACGAAACCACTGGCGCCTCCTCCTGCACTACCCTTACATCATAGCCTAAGGATTATAACTGGCTAGCCAGAGCTTGCATATGTTCTTAAAGTTATAAACACTGGTTTTAAATGCCTTGTTAATAAAAACAAAACCTTAACCTACAAATTCGATTACGAAGCAACAATAGAATCAATTTTCCCCCTCCTGCCCCATCAAAGTCCACAACACGTCTGCTATTGAGTTGCAATTTGCAAAGCATTCATCACGCTATTAACATATCCACAAGCATAGCACGTGTTACCCACCTATCTATATATCTCTTTAAAGTTAACTCATAAGTAAATCTTTTTTTTATTTATTTTCCATTAATAAAAAAACCATCATTGCACAGCCAACGTCAAAGGAGTTCGTAATGAAAGAACATCATCTTTTTTCGACATACCTGCTGTGACGCATCCCTATTGCTACAGGTAAGCCATAATAAGATTTCCCGAAGATTTCACCCACAGCTTCGGCTTTTTGTGTCTGTTAAATGCTTTTTTGTTAACATTTAGATTGAGATCAAAAAGTAGTGCGTCAAGAATCATAAAACAATTTTTTTCTCTTTTTTTCTTCCCGAAAATATAACAGATTCCCGTCAACAACTCCAACTGGGATGCTGAAGAAGACCGATGATGGTAAGATTGATTTTTGTACATCAAGTAGGCTTCCATTAAGAATCCATGTTTTGCAACATTGTTAAGCTGTAGGCCTTGAATTTGCATGAATCTCATCGATGCATGGCAGGAAAATCACTCTTGAATTTCCCGGCACGTATCTGTGAGCGGAAAAACAGCAATGAAAATCAATCGCATTAATAAAAAGAAAATTGGCAAGGTAATCCCTAATGAAATTCGTCGGGTTTTGGTTTTCAGCGGAAAACGAAAACGCGACTTTCGCTGTCGACACCACTAATCCACTTACGGAAGATGATCGCCCGGTGTATGCATTAATCAAGGAGTGGGGTAGTTTCCAATACTCAAAATATTCATAAAAATTCATATTCAATTTATGAGGAATACAAACAATCATTTGTAAGCAGTAAGTCTTGGCGAGAGCCTGCAGCATCCGCTCTTCGTATCGGTGGCAGCTTCGTCTAACCACCCTTTAAAATGTATCAAAAATTCCCCGCAAGCGTGTTTTCAACAGTATCTGGGATTGGGGGAAGTGAAAAGAACATCGTCATAGAAAAACAGGTAACCAGGAACAGACATTCCCTTATAGCGATACTGTGGCTATTAGATTATGCAAGGAACAATCCTTTTTGAATTATTAACGTCTTGTTATGATGATGGATTGTATATGGCTGCGTGAGTTCTGGCAAGGAGGGTTGCCAGTGATCTTTTAATAATGCAACACTGCTAAATACCTCGACCTATTAAACAAGTCCTTGGGCATTAGTTCGTCATGTTCCATTGACTAGCTGGCGGGATTAAATCAGAACAATATAGAATCACCGTAAAAGTGTTGTTGTGAAGTCATTGAGTTGTAAGGAGAAGGCTAATTGACTGGGGTCGTGAACCCAATCCCTGAGCTATCATTCTCCAGAGACAGTATCTGCAAGAATTACTTAAACAGAGCAGTGAAAGTTGTTTTTGTTTTGTGTGATTATATAGGAGATGAAGTGCGGTCTCTGTTTGAAGAGAAAATGCAGTTTAACGGTAGTTTTTTGAGGTTTTGAAATATTCATAAGGAACAATCATTGTTCATAATTTTGATGCTTCTTTTAATCTTTAAATTTAAATTTAATTTTAATTTTATTAAAATCTTTCAAAAACATTTTTGCAGAAAATAAATTGCACGTCTGGATCGCACGTACTTGCTCATATGTGCGGTCACATCGTCGAATAAAATTTAAATAAAATCCACGACTGGTCGCACGAACTTGTTCTTATGTTAAATAATTGCTTAATGGCTGCATATGTACAGTCACTGGCAAAATTATTTACACATTGAATAGCTCGCAGTTTGACCAACTTTTAAGGCTAGAGATTTTTTGAAATAAGAACAAATGGCTTATTTACTTTTACCGATTTTGTTGTTTGTAGTTTTATTCAAACAGTACAAAAAAATTAAATCAAATTCCCACAAGTAACTGTAAGAATCATAAAAAGAACTAAATGGCACAATTATTGTCACACCCAACAAAGCTGGCAAAATTATTTGCACAAGGGCAATTGACGTGTTTTACAACCTCCTAAAGCCAAAAAAGCACATTAAAATAAACCAAAGTAATGGGGTATCGTAAGCAAAGCATTACCTAGTATTTTGTGCGTCTTGCATCAGAGTCAACAAAATGTCAAATTTGTTCTGCTGGAATAGAACTCCAAGCCATTATAAAAGGTTTCCATGTTTCATCTGCAGACCGCCCAATACTAAGTGGAATTTTAGACTTCGCAATATCCCACACATTTTCTAAAACATTGAAGTCCGGACTTTGCAGTCCGATTCAAAACTACTTGCTCTACTTCTGATAGATACTTTTTGATAGTCCAAGCCGTGTGTATGGGTGTATTGTCATGTTGAAGTACAAAGTCGGTTCCTATGAACCTTGATCGTGCTAGCAGTGCTACGTCATTTAGAATCTCTAAATAATGAGACTGATTCATACGGTCTGAGCACCTCACAAGTGGTCTTCTACCACTATAGGATATGCATCCCCATATAAATACTTTGCCTTCATGTGAGTGCCTTATGGGTCGGGTGGTGGATCTTTTTGCTTTGTTTTTTGGATTGGAATAAAAAAATCTTCGTCCATAAGTGCCATCTAGAGAATAAGCAGTCTCGTCGGTCCAAAGAACTTTTTCTCCAAAAATCTGCTGTTTTATTTATGTGATCCCGTGTTTTTGTTATGAAGGGTTTTTTGGGAAACGTAAGCTTTAACTTGGTTTTCTTTCAACCTTCGTCGCAGTGTTCTTTCACTAATATTGGTCTCACGATTTTTTAAATGTTTTTTAGCACACCTTGGACTTTTTCAGAAGGGTTACATTTAAAATGTCAAACGATAAGTTTGTCTTCCCGACTCGTTGTTATTCTTTTTCTTCTTCTTCCGATTTGATTTTTTAAACTGTTAATTTTTTTTCTTTATCTATCAGATAATAAACTGCAGGGATATTTTTCAGCGATTTTTTCAACCGGAATACCGAGTTTAAATTCTGCAACAATCGTTTCTAACGCAATTTCCTTAGTTTTAGCCATTTAAAACAAGTTACCTTGATGGAGAATGACGCTAGATTACTGCAACAGCAGCACGCACGTTCACGTTGATTGAATCGAATATTACTCTAACGGTTTTCTCTCCCAAGTCATCGATTGCTCTTGTGCAAATAATTTTGCCAATATTTGTGCCACTTTTTTAAATTATTAATTTAACCGTTATTTATGAAGTTTGATCTTTTTTTTTGTGTTAATTTTTTTCAAAACTTGTTGTTATTATTGATTAATACAACAAATAAACCAGATAAGGCGTGTTTTGAAAGGTACAACTATTTTTTGAGAAGTTCTGCTAACAAAATACAAATAATTTTGCTTATGACTGTATCTATATATAATAAAATAAAAAAAAATTTCAAAAATTCTTTCATTTTTACTTGCGATTATAGGGACTATAGAGCAAGTTTAGGATTCGTGAATATAAAAAAAAATTGTGATAAAAATCAAACATGACATTACGATCATAGAGAAGCCTAAAGAAGTCATTGGCAAAAAATGTCTGTCTGTGTATATTGAGCTGGGGTTAAGCGATTTGTTTTGTTATTTAAGACGTGTGATGGCGTACTTCATTTTTACTACAAACCGTTAAGCATTGTGGTTTTGATACTTTGCATAAGTGCAAACTGTGTTATTTTCAACGTAAATGTTACTTAATTCAGTCAAAGATCTTGCTTTCCAATGTAAATAGGCACATAAGAGCAAGTACGTGCGACCCAGTAGTGCCCATTTTTACTTGCGATTATAGGTACTATAATACAAATTATGCATTCGTGCAAAAAAAATTTTGAGATAACAAACAAACATGACATTACGATGATAAAGAAACATTTTTGAGTTACTGGCAAAATTCTTCAAATTTTGAACTTAAGATTATTTTGACATTCTGTAGAGGAGTTTTTGAATTTTTTTTTTAGCTCAAAAATTAACGGTGACAGGTACCTAAAAAAATTATAACCGTTATGTAAAAATTTATTTTTCTCGAAAACGGCTCCAAGAATTTTTATAAAAAAAAATCAGTGTACTATTGCAGGCATGCATTATATTTTGGTGAAAAAAAATGTAATATAGTGGGCTAAAAACGGTACCTACCATAGGACCGGTTTTTTTTTCTTCGACTTTCTTGAAAACTGGTGATCCGATTGCATTCCATATTGATATTCAAGAAGATGTAGATAGCATACATTTTTTTTTTATTTTTTTGTATTTTTAATAATTTTAAAATTTTTTTTTTTTTTTTTTGAAAAATCAATATTTTGAAAACGGGTAAGTGAATATTTTTCAAAATTTTGTTTTTAACTGTACGCTATTTTTGTGCTAAGTTTGTATTCTTGAATTATTTTTTTTTTATTTAAAAAAAAAATTGTTTAAAAAATGTTTTATTTAAACACGGCGCCTACAATTTTGAAGAAAAAAAATCACTCTTTTTAAAATTTTCTAAAGAAATAAAATGGCGTTTAAATTCTTTCACCCAATACAATTTAACGTACTTTATTTGAACAATCAAAAGTCACAAAAATCGAGTAAATATGGATAAAATTTGAAAACTAAATGTCTATCGACGACATTTTCATCTGGGAAAATTATTTAAAAAAAAACTTCAACTAACCCGTTTTCAAAATATTTCGAAAACCAATTTTATTTTAGGAAATTTAAGAAAATCGAATAAAAAAGTTTTTGAAAATTTTGAAATGCAATATTAATTGAATTATAAATGACTTCCTGTGAGGAAAATTTTATTGAAATCGGCGGATAATAACGGTTTACATGAAAAAACCGGTTCTATAAGAGTTACCATTATAGAACAAATTTCGAAAAATGCATTCTAACTGTTGTATTTTTTACATAGCACCTTGAAAGTTTTATCAAAATCGTTGGAGCCGTTTTCGAGAAATCAAACTTTTTGTTAAAGATTGTATGGCAGGTGCCGGTATTTTTCGACCTAGAGCAAAAATGAAAAACACCCCCCAAGATTTTTGATTTTTGGTGTGGCTAACGACCCATTTATTAGCTTAATTCAAGCTTAACTTAAACTTAACTAAACTTAAAAACTAATTAAACTAAATTAACTTATAAGGAGGAAAGATGATGTAAGAGGTGGGCTTTCTGACAAGGACTGGGAAGGTTGAAATCGAAAAGAGGAGAGATCGAATTGATTTTAGTCAACATGCGGGTTAAATGTTTATTGAGACAATTCGAAGAACGATGGGGAGGAAGTCAAAAAAGAGGCGATGATCTTAAGTTGCGTGGGTTAGTGTTAAGATGAAATCAAAAAGAGAGGAACAGTCAGTGGCAGCTGTAAAAAGCCGATGAATGAAATTAATGTCAAACACATTCCTATGGATTTCAAGGGGGTGTAGATTTATAATTTGGAGTCCTTCAAGATAGGGTAGCAGAGATGAGAACGTGTTAGGGTCATTAGGACTTCGGAGAGCAAGTAGCAGAAAACGACGTTGAACGCTTTAAATTCTATGAACCGCATGATAGGGGGCCCATACTTGCGATGCTTACTTAAGGAGAGGACGAACATAGAAAATATAAAGCGATTTGGTTACAAATAGGTTCCGAAGCTCTTTGGACCACCTTTTTATAAAACCAAGGGCGGAGTTAGCTCTTGATATAGCAGTGTCGATATGAGAGCGAAAATCTAACTCGCAGTCACAGAAGACGCTTAAATCGCGGATAACCTTTAAGCGGTTAATGGGAAGGTTCTGAAGATAATAAGATCTGAGGGGAGGCCTTTTACTTTTTCATAAAGGGAATTAGAAGATGATTGGATTATCTTTTCAACATCATTAATGGCAAGGATAAGCAAGAGAGGTCCAAGATGGCTACCTTGGGATACCTCAGAGGTGGCCACATAAGAAACTGAAAGAGTAGAACGACAACGGACTCTGTATTGGCGGTTGTCAAGATACGAGGATATTCATTTAAGAAGGTTAGGACTGAATCCAAGGAAGGAAAGCTTAAAAAGAATTAAACTGTGAGAGATTTGATCGAAAGCCTTACTGAAATCTGTAGTGATGACGTCTACTTCGTAACCTTTTTCCATGGCAGAGAGTGAAAATGTAACAAAATCAAAAAGATTTGTTGTAATAGATCTTCCTTTACAAAAACCATGCTGATTTGAGGATATCAGAGATTTGCATTGGAAAGAGAGAAAACGTAATATCATGTTTTATTGCTAGAATTTTTTTTGGCACTAATCCATAACTTGCCTTATAGTACATATAATCGCAAGTAAAAATGTAAGAAACAAATTTAACAATATAATATGATTATAACCAATTGCATCCGTTGAAGTTCTGGCACTGAGTTGAGTCTTTTTCCAGTTTTTACTTGCGATTAAAGGTACTATAATGCAAGTTTTGCATTCGTTAAAAAATTGAGATAACAATCAAACATGACATTACGATGATAGAGAAACATATTTGAGTTACTTGCAAAATTCTGTCCGTCTGTCTATCTGTTTGTACGGATGTATTTAGAACTTAAGGTTATTTTGACAATCTACAGAGGAGTTTTTTCCCATGTGACCCTTTTTTCGACTTTCTCGAAAACTGGTGATCCGATTACTATCAAAATTGATATTCAAGAAGATGTAGGTAGCCCAAGTAATTTCGCATTAATTTTTTTTTAAATCTTTTTTTTTTTTGTATTTTTAATAGTTTTTAATAATATTTTGAGAACGGGTAGCGGCGTTGCTTTCTTCATAAGCTCTCTCCCAAAACTCATAAGAAAGATCAATCTTGAGCTTATTGAAATCAATTTTAGTTACATTACTCAAATATCTTTCGGAACAAGTCCATTTCTATTTCTGGGAGTGCCAATTAAAAGTCCTGTCATGAAGTGATCAGTAATACCCAAATAAAACACACACTTCTCAGAAGAATAAAAATGATCAAAAGTGAAACGTCCATTAATATGGTCTAAACAATTCCCCGTGTATATTAATAAACTCTAAGAAACTGCATACCAAAATTTCAATAAACAATTTTTTTTCAAAAAAACTAAAAATAAAAAACAGGATTTTATCAAAATCCGTCCCACAATTTATGAAATTGTACTTTTTTATATTTGTTATTGTATACTACGTAGAGGTGTGATGGCGTACTCCATTTTTACTAAGAACCGTTAAGTGTTATGGTATTGACACTTCATAAGTTCAGATAGTGTCGAGCAAAACTCTAAAAATATTCAAAGACTTTGTCCCACGATGGTTCTTGGGGAAAATTCCACCAGAACTCAACAAAAAAAGCAATAAATTAAATTAAATAAGTTTTTAAATACAATATTTTATCAGTTTTAATAAGTTATTAAGAATTTTTATTTTCCTTTAAGACTTATATTAAGTTAGTTTTAAGTAAAAAAGATCTTTGCTGGTCAGTGGAAAAATAGAATGCCAGATTGATAGTGGCGTACAAAAATTGGGGGTAACATGGCGGACGTAAATTTGGTTATCTTACGCATGATCTTGGGAGGTGATTAAAAGATTATATAATTTGACTGATGGTTAGGAAATTATTAGAGATAATATTAATGCCAATTTCCATGGCAACAAATTAAGATTAAGATTTGATCTAAACAGATAATGTTCGACGATGTGACCACCGCACATATGGCAGTCGTGCATTTTTTCCATGGAACCCATGTTTATTTATATTTACAACGTATTCTCGTAGTCGAGCAGATCTGGTCCTTCTATTTGTTATGGCGTCCCTGGTTAAACACAGCATTTTTGAGACTTAGAATCTGGAAAATACGTCCTGCGCAGCAGTAAGGTGGATCAGTCAGAGGGAGATATTGCCGCGTAGGTTGTGGTTTCCTATTATACGATCAAAGTGGAACTGGACCTCTCATCCCATCTTGATGTTTAAATTTCTTTAAGACTTGTCAGTAGAAGTAAACGTTAAATGTAATGCAGTTTTCGGGTTTTCCTTTTGTCAGAGAACCATCCCATCGAATTTCATAGTTATATCGGCCTAATAACAGGAGATTAAGGTTTCTGCAATTTTTGTCAAACTATAGATATTTTTTCTCTCTTGTAAGAGTAGTTTAAGAAACACAATGTAAGATACAACTCTAAAGTTTCTTTCCCTCATAAATATTTTTTCCTTGAAACATAATGTTTATATAGATAAATATAATAAATATTTCAAAATTCCATTCAGGCACCAATTTGGATGTGTCCTTTGGAAGTAACTCCCCAACATTATCAATGTCCCATCACTTCCATCACCATACAAAAATCGAACATCCTGATTCAACTACAGCGACGACAACGCCGACATCAGCCAACAACAACAATTTGAATTCCTTGCATCCTTCTGCCCACCTGTCAACCACCAAACCATCTGAAAACAGTTACTCTTCCTACAACAGCGGATACAATATTCAACGAGTCGGTGAATCCTCCAACGTGAGTTCGTCTGAGAACGAAATTAAATATGAAAACGCCTACAACCCTTCCGCGTATACATTGCGTCCAGTCGTCGAGTCTTCCCTCGTCAGTTCCACCGAGTCCGAAATAAAGTTTGAAAATCTATATACCAGCTGTAATCCAATATCGGGTAATACAATCAACCAACGGCGAGGTTCGCTGCAATTGTGGCAGTTCCTAGTTGCATTACTGGATGAGCCATCGACCAGGTACATTGAAGTGCATTTTTTGTATTCCTTTTCAGGTATATTTAAAAATAATTCACAAGTTCCAGTTGTATTGCCTGGACTGGACGTGGCATGGAATTTAAGTTAATTGAACCGGAAGAAGTTGCTCGTCGATGGGGAATTCAAAAGAACCGTCCAGCGATGAACTATGACAAGTTGTCCAGAAGTCTGCGATATTACTACGAGAAGGGCATTATGCAAAAAGTCAACGGAGAGCGTTATGTTTATAGGTTTGTTTGTGATCCTGAGGCATTGTTCAACATGGCTTATGGTCACCTAAATGCGAAGGGACAATGCGATAGTCATTTCATGACGGTTGCTGGTGTGAAGCCGCCCCCTAGTTCTCTGGACCACATGAATTTGGAAAGAGATCTCGAACATTCAGATGTCAAGTCAGTGGAGTCTCTGTATTATGGGGAATCTCTGCAAAACAAGTACTAGGCGTAAGACAGGGTGACTGTGAAAATGTAAAATTTTATTAAAAAAAAAAAAAAAAAAACAGTTGGAAATAAATGTTAGTGTTAATTTTAAATTTTAGTTTTGAAAATTATTTTAGTATCAATAATTGACAAACGAGAAATCCAGTACAAGGAATGAAATTTCGCCGATTATTTAAAAAAATGTTTTTTTCCATTTAAATTTTAATAAATGGAGGACTTCCCTGAAGTTTGAATATCCAGATAAATGAAGCAACCTGTGATGACAAAAATCAATCCATAAGTTTATAGTTAAATAAGAATTAAAAATGGAAAATATTATAGGCAGGCTAAAATGTTGCAGTCCGTTTCTGACTTCTTACGTTCTACTTCATGCAGGACTCTAGTTTTTAGGGTTCGGAGTGCGAAAGGGAGTAAGTTATTTTATTGCCAATTTTGTTCCTACTGGCGATGGATTACATCGTGACTACCACGGTAGCCGACAAATTGATTTAAGAGTTTCGCGACCCGAAACATAACTGGTTGAATTTTTATACATATGTTAATAAGATTCATATTTCTTAAAGACATTTACACTTTTCATGTTTTTTAATATTATTTTGTAGCGCCACCTAAAATGCAAGAACTTTTTAATGGAATGAGATACAAAGATTCATTATTCGCCCCTTTCTAAGAGCAATTCATACATTTTCAATTTTATATTGCTCTTTCAAATACATTATGCAGTACGACATGCGCGCCACCTATTGGAAGTTTATTTTACTATGCCTATAACCTTCCCGTGAGTGCAAGCAGTTAGCTGCAATTGCATTGCAATTGAGTGAACTGTATGGCAGCGCATTAAATACGAACAAACAAACAAACCCATACATTTTAATTTTTTTATAGGTAAGTATCTACCTAGTAGCAGAAACTCGGTGCTTTGCTGCCGCTCTGTTTGCTTATATGAAACGCCACCTATCGGCAATTTTCGAATTATTCAAGAACTTTCCTTTCAGTATTATTTCCCTCTTTCTTATAATAATTAATTAAGTCGTTATTTTCTATTGCTCTTTCAAACACACATTTATTGGTACAATTTGCACGCCACCTGCTGGAAACAAATGTTACTATGCATATATCCTTCCCGTAAGTGCAGGCAATACACTAATAAAGTTTCATTGCAATTGGATGAACGTTATGGCAGTGCATTAAATACGAACAAAGAAACGAACACACAAATTTTAATTTTTATATATTAAATCAGATTAATTTTTAAGGAACATAAAATTTGAAAGAAGATAAAAGATTTTTCAGTTAAGACAAATTAACAAGTAAAAAAAATGTTTGGCCCAAAAACATCCTCGAATATTTTGTTGATTTTTTATAGACCATTGCTTTTGATAAAGCCTAGAACGCAGCTCGCGCTAAAATTTAGCTTGCATACAAAATTCTCTCCAAAATAAAAAAAAAAAAAATTTGCGAAGGATTTTGGTGCAGTTTTACGCAGCCTCATACTTTTGTTTTCTAGTGTAGATAGATACTGTGAAAATTTAGCGGACATATAAATTGATCGGCACATTTATTCGAGCAAAATTTTTACAGACCGTATCTAAAATTATCCCAAAATTATGTTTTTCCCCGTGACTTTTCGCTTGAAAAAATAAATTTAGAAATTAATTAAAAAAATAAATTAAATTAATTAATTTTAAAATCAAAATATCGCGACACGTCGGTGATGATTGATGATAAATATACGCGGCAATCTGATTCATTTTTAACAATGCTAATTATTTGCGATGACTGCAACGACGTTGAACTTGCCATTTGTTTTAAGTCATTTTGGGTCTTACAAACATTTACTTTATGTGCCAAAGTGTCATGGTTATATTCCAATGATCAATGAAGCACGTGATTTTAATCAATTATTTTTGTTCTCCATAAACTTTTACAAAAATAGTTGGTTGTCTGTAAAGTCGGTTTACGGACAATAATTTTACGCGATAACGTCATAAGAAAACATTGATGACACCAACACCAACATACAGCCCATTAACTCACACCATATACAGTTCCACTTACCAATAGTACTTATAGCACTTATATCTAGTACTAAATCTACTATCAAGTCCTAAATCTACTACTAAAAATACAATAGTACTAAATTCTAGTACTGAGTAATAAAAATCTAGTACCAAAAATACTATTGTACCAGCAACCTAGTACCTTGTTAGATTTAAGTACACTTATTTCACTCATTGTTCCCGATTTATCACTTGAATCTACCGGACGCATCACAAGAACTAAAAAGATAAGGAGTTGTGGAGTTGAACTAGTTTATAAGATTATTTAAATAATGGTATATGCAGTCAATAACAAAAGCTTCATTGATTTAACAACGGTAATTATTTTTTTTTGTAAAACCATAAGACATGCAAAAATGTTAACTTAAAAACATGAGTCTATGTACAGTAGGTATAAATATAGAAATCCCCGCAAATGTCAGCAGATAGTAGTGGCAACGGCGTGGCGGCGGGAATTCGGGGTTTCGGTTTCTGGGATATTAACAATACAAATTTTGGTCTTTGACATTTTAAATTTGGAACTTTTTCAAAACATGAAGATTTAAGGGTTTGGGGATTTTGTGATCCATGATCAGTTATATCCCTTTGAAAGTCCCGTCAAAATTGGTCAATAAATACGAATTTTCGAAAAAAAACACCCAAGTGGCACCTATCCAAAATTAACAGTATCACCCGCGGAACTTTTTCAAAACATGAAGATTTTAGGGTTTGGGGATTTTGTGATCCATGATCAGTTATATCCCTTTGAAAGTCCCGTCAAAATTGGTCAATAAATACGAATTTTCGAAAAAAAACACCCAAGTGGCACCTATCCAAAATTAACAGTATCACCCGCGGAACTTTTTCAAAACATGAAGATTTTAGGGTTTGGGGATTTTGTGATCCATGATCAGTTATATCCCTTTGAAAGTCCCGTCAAAATTGGTCAATAAATACGAATTTTCGAAAAAAAAAACTACCCAAGTGGCACCTATCCAAAATTAACAGTATCACCCGCGGAGCTAGTCTTAAAATTGCCTGAAAATTTCAACAAAATCGGTCATGCCGTTTTGAAGTTCATAAGAAACATACATGACCACATTCACATATTCACTTTTATATAATATAAGATTTTAACAATGTATGTATACTTTTAGATTCAAATCAAGGGGATTTTATCAAAAACTTATTTTATTTTAAAAAGTTTTTATTTCTCTTAACAGCGCTTAATCAGCAGCCTGGGAGTATTAAAAGTACATCTCTAGCCCAAGTGATTTGGCAGATGCAGTAAAAAATAGTTAGAGATTTTTTCCAATTTTCATATCGTATATGACATAATATTCGAAGAAATTCAGAAAATCTCTAACTATTTTCTTCTGCCTCTGCCAAACCACACATTTAAACCGTGAAGGTTGTCAAATTTTCCTTTTTTATATAATTGTATGTATATATTTTTTTTAAATACATAATTATATTTATAAAATTTAAAGAAATACTTACCATACAACTCCGTAAATCAATTTAAAAATGCCAAATGTATTCCGACAGCAATGGTGGCAGTTGTATAATGCAGCAAATGTTTCCCACTCAATGAAATAATAATAAATAAGTCTTTCCGACTGGACGGGACAACAATAAATAGCAGATCAATGCAGTATTTTTATTTTTTATTTTTTTTAACACTTTTTTCTGTTTTTATTTTTTTCTTGAACAATTTTACAATTTACATTACAATTTTAATCTCCACAGCCACAGCCAACAGTTTCAGTTTGAAAAGCCAGACAAAGTTAACGCAATGCCAACAAAATCCGTTATGTATAAAATTCTCTTAAGCGTTAGCAGTGCCATCTCTGGTGTGTAAAAGATATATAAAGTGTGGTGGATTTGTGTGCTTTTACTTAAAGGCTCTTTTCACATCAAAATCGATTTATTTTATTTATTTTCATTAAAACTGAAATTTCTTTCTATAAATTCAGTCACCAAGCTGACTTAATTTCTTACTGACTTAAAATTGCTGCATGAATTTCAATTCCTGTTTGAGGTTGTAATCTATGCCCGACGTTACTCTTTGACCTTTCAACACTTAAAGTTTTATTTTTTTAATGATGTTTTCCGATGGTTCATCATGAAGGAGTTTGGTTGAGCCGGATCGACAGTGAAATAATTTCCGAAGAATTTTTTATTTTATTTTTTGGCGTTACAAGAATATGTCCAGTATTGGTGGCGTTCTATGAAAAATGGGCATCAATTGGGAAATCGCTACCAGGAAATGATTTTGAAAGCTTTTCTCCAAACAGTAGTAAAATCTTTCATTCAAAACCATAACGTCGATTTGTTGGTTTTGCCACTATATTCCCCGGACAGGGAGGGGAAACCTTCTTTCTTTTGTCCATACATTTTATTCCATCTGGCTTTAAATGACAAAATTCAAGTAACTTCTAAAAAAAGGTGTTTCTATATCTACTGATGACGAGAGGTGTAGTTTCGTGTGGGTGGGTTCTATCGAAATATTAACCTTAAGTCGACTGTTTAATGAAGTCAGCATTAAGTAACTGGCTTATAATCGACTTCATCTTCAAAAAATTAAAAAACAAATTGATACTACTGATAACTTTAACGGATCAATCTTCACCGTTCTTTATGCGAAAAACCGAGCAGTTTGAGGCTTATCTCTTATAACCAAAAAAAAAACTTAGCGCCTCTTCCTTTGCCAATACATATTCAAAAAACTAAAAAGAACATTATTTACAACTTTATTTTAACAATTGTTTTTTTTGTGTAAATCTTTTTTTTTTTAATTTTGATTTCAGTAAATTTATTAATAAAGGTACATATTATATGAGTTTTCTTTTTGTTAAACAGATAAAAACGGTTATTAAAAAAGAGATATTATTTCTTCATTATAAACAATTTGATATTTAAGAATCCCGTCTCTTCTTCTTGGCAAACTCTTCATCGCTCTCCGATCCAGAATCACTGCCACTACTTGACGATACGGCTGACTTCCGTTTTGTTGCTTTGGATTTCTGCAGATTTTCAACATAACTCTTCACTTTGTCCGGCTGTGGACTGTATGCCCAGTGTATCATTTCCAAGTGAATTTCTGTTGGCTCGCCAGATGCATTGAAGAGCTTTGCGTTTTCTTCCTTCAATTTTGTGGCAAGTTCTTTTAAATTTTTATTTCTGATAATATCCCACGATGTGGAATCATCTTCCATTGGATACATTGTTCTTAAATGCTTGTAATTGCCCTTAGCCTTTGGACCACCATAAGCATTAAGGAATTCAGCGACCAAATCTTCTTTAGGAGATGGAAGTTTTTCAATGACCGCATAAGCTAGATATGCCTTATTTTCGCGCATCATGTTTTCCTTGTCGAATTTCTCGAGAAAATCTTCAAGAACTTGCACACCCTCTTGAATGCATTTGACTTTTTCCTCATTTTTGGTGCCAGACAGAACACGTTTAGAGCTGCCAATTAATCCTCTGATTGCAAGTTTTTGATAATCTGGATCACGTCCTTCTAAGATTCTGAAAAAAAAACATAAGAAGTTTAATTTAGTTATTTTTTCAAGTTTTTTTTTGTTTCAATTTAGTTTAAACTGTTAAGTGCTAATGTTTTTAATGAAAAGTGAAATTATATTTTTTTAGATTAATAGTATTGTATTGTATTGTAATCAGCAGTTGGCAACCCTACGCACATTACTCTCCGATTTATAATGACAAGTATGGAAACCCTGTTAGAGCTTTTACTTGAAACAGAAATATGCAAGCCAATGCAACCAGACTGAGAGGCAAACGTCCTATCTTCTATGTACCGACAATTTACATTGAACAGACTATAATCATTTTATATTATATCTTACCTAACCCCACACGACGTTGTTCGGGATTATAAAACAAAGTTTTCAAAAAATGTTTGTCAGTAGTTTGAAAGCAAGTTTAATTATTTCCGATAAAGATGATAAAGATCAATTTTAAGATTGAAACTCTTTCTTGATTTTCGGGTGACTTTTTCAAATTTGATTTGCATTAAAAAAATGGCACCGACTGGGTCGCTTGTTCTTGCATTTATGTGCATAACCATAACAATATTGGAAGGCAAGACCTTTGACAGCAACAAGTAACATTTACGTAGAAAAACAACGGTGTTTTAATAAACATAGAGTACGCAATGAATAATAATGAATTTATTTCGAAAATTATAGGACTGATTTTAATAGTTTTTTGAAAAATGTTTTTCTTTTTGTTTTTTGATTTTGGTATGCAGTCTTTTAAAGTTTACTATTAAACCCAAACTTAAAATTTGAAATAAAATTTTGTCATTACTTTTAACAATATTAAATTCGAAAAACAATTATAAATAGAAAACAAAAAGTTATTAAAAATATTGATATGCAGAACTAATAAGGCTACTTTTCAAATATAAATATAAAAATTGATAGATATCCAATGAGCCGTTGCTGAGAAAGTAAGAAATTTAAAAAAACCGTTATATGAAAAGTACCGTCAGTAGATTTTTCATAAAATGATAGCCAATACTTACAAAAATACTCTAAAATTTTCATTAAAATCGTTTGGGGCCGTTTTTTCTTTTTAGAAAAAATGAGATTTTCCTTAACGGTTTTATGCCAGGTACCGTTATTTTCAGCCCTAAAATTTAAATTTAAAAAAAACCACTTCGAGGAATTCCAAAACAACAACTACACACACAAAATTAAAAGGAAATCAGGAAATTAGCCATTTAGGCTGTAGATGCAGATTGTATACATACAGACAGACAGACATACAGACAATTTTTGACGTTAACTTTTATAAGCTATGGCTTTGACACTGGGTGTAAAAGAGTTTTTTTTTTGTTTTGTTTGTTAGCAGCATTGTATATGAAATTTATAGTACTACTGCCGCCGCAATGGTGTGGCGCTGAAATCACCATTTGGTGTGAGTACAGAATAAGTACAAAACACAAAATTGTATTACATGTCGTCAAAAGTTCTCGTCTCCACTATTAAGAGTAAAAGTGAGGTACTGCCAAGTCTCAACTATTGCACGAATTTGTATAGTTTAATAGATGGACAGGACATACTATACTATAGATACTACAACACAGACTAGGTACTTTTATTCCAAAAAACTCATGTCACAGTATAAGCCGTGTTTGTTTTTGGGAAAGCTATCCGAAGCGGTTGCGGATAGAGTTTCGAGTCTCGAAGTCATTTTATTCAATGAAGTTGGTACGCTTGTTGATTCCTTTGTACATGGACATATTATATATGGACTGCTAGTTGCCTACCTCAAGTTAGTTCCATTTTAGTTTCAGTTATTTTGGGCGACACTAACCCTCCTGAGGAAAAAATTAAACCTCAATTTTGACATTTCATCCAGTAATCACAGACTTTGGCAGCAGGTTTTCCACGTTGGCATGTTAAAATTTCCTTTTTTTCCCCGTTTTATTTAGAATATCCCACAATTAATTAATAAAAAATCCCTTTTTCCCTTCTAGTGTTTTAGCTTGTCTTAGGCGTAAACCAATAAAAAAAGAAAGTTGACCACGATCTAAAAAAATAAGAGGCTAAATACTATACATGTCGCATACTTCTATGGATGGAATTTAAAAGTGTCAGTTATGTTTTACTGGTAAATGCGACTTTTTGAATTATTAAAAACAGATGTCACGAGCTTCTATGTCAACATTTTAAGTAGTTAATTTTTTTCCTGAAGTGGGTTCAGGAGAGCTAGCATCGCATTCTCAATTTTGGCGACATTTTTTTGACAATTTTTGTATGAAACTGACATTAGACTAGCAGTCCATAAATAATACGTCCATGCCTTTGTATCTCAAAGGCAACGTTCATAAGCTAGTATCTCCTTAGCGCGTTTTTTAATTTATCCAATACTCGTTTGCGTTCTTTGTGTCACGCAATATTAATACCTAGTTCAAAAATATTATTTTTGTGTCATCCCTTTCTTCATTTTTTTTGTCTAATCATAGGAAAGGTTTTTAAATAAAACGTGTATTTAACAACTTTCCTTAAAAAATAAAAAAAAATGCAAACTTAAGCACAAAAATAACCCACATTTAAAAACTAAATTAAAAAAAAATCATCTACCCGTTTTCAAAATATTGATTTTTTTAAAAACAAAATTAAAAAAAAAATTTCGAAAATATATATGAAATTAATTTGGCTACTTACATCTGCCTGAATATCAATTTCGCTCTATAAAATTAAAAGAAAAAGTAAGATTGAGCGACTCCGGAAGGGTCCATAACACTTAGGGTAAGATTTGACAAATTTGGTCAAAACTAAATGAAATGGGTTTGGTTTTAGTTTTGGACGGTATGTTTTGCAAAACATCAATTATGAGATAAAATTAACCTAATTTTTTCTTAAATTATTAACCTAACTAGGTTACGGACTTGGAAATAAAAAAAAAGTTTCTAAATCTTCTTACTCGAGTCGTGCTCCATCCAGTTGCATTTCAGAAAGACAAATGTGCCTTACAGACACATAAATAGTTTAAATAATAAAAAAAAAAATTGTACGACTGGATCGCACATACTTGCTTATATGTGCGGTCACATTATCGAATAAAATTTAAGAAATTTTCAGTTCAGATAGAACTTAAAAAAGTGTCAAAATCACAACATTTAACGGTTTTAGTAAAAATGAAGTACGCCATCAAACGTCTTCTATAATAAAGAATTTATGAAAAAATTATTTCAAAAATTGTTTTTTTTTTTATTTTTTAGAGGTCATTAGTACATTATGTGAATATAGAATTTAAAATATTTTTTTTTTTGATTATTTTTAAAATGTTGATTTTTCAAAAAAAAAATCGAAAATTAATTTATATTAGAAAATATAAGGTTTTCAAAATGTTGATATATGCAGAATTAATTTGGAGTTTCTAAAATATAAATTTGACAGAAATCCAAAAACCCGTTACCGAGAAATTCGAAAAAATTAAAAAAAACCGTTATATGAAAGGTACCGTTAATAGACTTTTCCGTAAATTTGGTTCTGATCAAATAATAGCTAGTACCAACAAAAACATTTTTAAAAAATTTCATCAAAATCGTTGGAGCCGTATTCGAGAGAAAAATCCTTAAACGATATAATGGCAGGTACCGTTATTTTTAGGCCTAAAAATAAAATTTCAAAAATCCCTCTGAGGAATGCCAAAAGGATCACACATACCAACCGACAGACAGACTGACAGACATTTTTTGTAACTAACTTTTTTAGACTTCTTTATGATCTTAATGTCATGTTTGATTGTTAGATTTTTTTTTTAGGAATGCATAACTTGATTTATAGTCCCTATAATCGCAAGTCTTCTTAAAACCAAAATTCCACAAATTTCTTGCTCTAAAACAACAGCGAGTTTAACTAAAAAAAAGTTAAAACTAAGTTTAAACATGCTAACCTTCTTTCTACCTACTAATATGCAATCAAGCATGACAGCATGACTTAATCTTCCAAACGATTATCAAATAAAAAAAAACAACCTAATAAAAAAAAATGTTACACAAATGAATATAAATAAATTATGCGTGAACTACACCACAAACACGAATCTTCCCATTCTATTTCGGAAAGGTCGCGTCCAAATCCAAAATATACAACCAATGAATACCACACCGCCAAACGACTACGTCATACCAAAACAAAATACTTCAGGCGGTTTTGTTTGGTTTCGAAATAACGAATGACCGGGCCGGGGGATGACTTAATGCCTCCACCGAGCTTTTTCTCGATATTATTATACAAAACAAAATGCCGAAAAGAAGATATACATATGCGATGGATACGTGGGTAGATGGAACACCAATACCCTACAACCACTCTATACATATCTGATCCAACTACTCGAACTAAATGTATTTACTTAACGATAAACGCATTCCAAATGCATGAAGAACAATTTAAATCAAAAAGGTGTTTACTTACTTCAAAGTCTTTTCAGCGGCTTCCTTGTCTTTGAATCCTAGACCCGGAACTGTCTCCACTTTGTCAGAGTTGTCGGTTTTGACATTCTTATTAGCCGCGCCTCCGCCGTTCTCCTCCAGCCATTTGTCAAATACCGCGATGGCTTCATTTATATTTTTAACTTTTTCCTCAGCCTTTGTCACTGCCGAACAAAATTTCAAAAATTAAACATTTCATCAGTTTTTATTTTTAATTAGCTTTATCAAATCAAACATACTTGAGAGGACTCGTTTGGCTCTGCCAAGAAGTCCACGGACTGTCAATTTTCTGTATTGCATGTCATGGTCCTCGAGCAATTTGAGGGTTTCCTCTGCCTTCTCCTTGTCTTTGAAACCAAATTTTGATTCACCATTGGATTCGGACATGTTGGACTGCTTGTTTTATTTTAATTTAAGTACAATTTTATATTTTCTTCTTAGCGACTACTGACCTATTCTTGACAATCAAACAAACAAAACTAAAATTTCGGCAGTCAATTCGACAACTGTAACTGCGTGCTTCAAAAGAAAAAGTATCTAACGTTCAAATAACTATATTTAAGCTTTGAATGCTTTAGAAAGCTCGTCAGGTAGGCAGATAAAGCTTTTATTCAATAAAAATATGATGTCATTGATAAGGTTGGCTAATCGCTTTCGCTACTATGGATTTGTGACTTGTGAGAACCTTTAAGAGTTCGCTGAGCTTTTGAAATAAAGTACTTACATAAATATGTCTGTGTATAAAGAGGAAATAGAAAACTCGGGAACCGCTTAATGGATTTTAATGAAACTTATGTTTTCCTCTTAATGGTTAGGAAATTGATCGGTTAATTTAAGAAAAGTGGTTCTGTTTGATATATGTGTAAAGTGGGGAGCAAAAATGAGTACATGTTTGTGCTTTCTGTAGCTGGTACTGCATAAGAATAGAAATAACAAAGCAAATCGAAAAATTTTTGTTACCATTTATTTCATGTTCAATTCTAAAACAAACCGGAAAACAAATTAATTCTAAACAAAAAGCAAATAAAACAAATATAACTCCAATGTGCTCCATTTTGCACCTGTGCGTTGTTCGATATTTTTTAGCAAAAATATCAACATTTTGGTTTGTTTGTGACTTAAAGTTTTAGATGTGTTTTATTGCGTATTTAAAATAATGAGAAAACTATCACGACAGATTGTGGACAGTATTGTAGTCATGACGGAGAGTGGCTCTTCAACGCGAATGATAGCTAAGCAACTTAATATAAGCCAATAAGTGGTCATTACAGTCCAAAAAAGGTGAGCTATTGTTCCAAAGCACAAGTCAGACGCCGTAAAAAATATTAACGGAAGCGGATGACGTCTCATGATAACACAGATGAAAAGAGACAACTTTTTAACACCAAAATATGCTTCTATAGTAATAAAAAAGCCCGTTAGCCGATGGACAGCAAGAAAAGCCTTCCATGACAACGGCTACATCGCAGCGGTAAAAAAAAACAAAAACCTGCATTGTTGGTAAAAAATGTTAAGGCACACTTAAAGTTTGCCAGAGAATTTACAAACTGGACAACAGATGACTGGAAACGTAACGTGGGTGTGGTCAGACGAATCAAAATTTAAATGATTTCAGACGGTGAACAATATTGCTGGCGACGTCCTGGGGAGACCATCCAAAGGCACCATGTCAAAGAAACAGTGAAGCACGGTAGGGGGAGCGTCATGGTATAGGGTTGCTTCACATGGTGCCACAATGGACCACTGCAAAAAATAGATGGAATTATCAGGAAAGAAGATTATTTACACATTCTACAGACTCATCTTCCCGATTTTGTAGATAGGAGCCTCTATCTTGAGAAGGAATTAATATTTCAACAGGACAGACCCAAAGCACACGTCCAAAATCGTAAAGGAATGGCTCACCCGACAAAATTTTAAACTGATGCAGTGGCCAGCACAAAGTCTAGACCTCAATCCCATTCAAAATTTGTGGTCAGTAGTGAAAAGACGGTTGGGCCAATACAGATCGACCCCAACGAACCTGAACCAGCTTTGGCAGTGAGTAGACCGAGAATGGCAGAGTATTCCGAATGAAATTATAGAGAAATTGGTGGAAAGTATGCCAAAACGTGTAAAAAGAGTTGTACGTAATAAAGGCCTATGGACGAAGTACTAAGAAGAACACTTATTCTCTATGTCTGTAAAATGCACAATTGAGTATATGTGAGTGGTTTTAATTTTTTTTTGTTTTCCTAGAATTTGTTGTTTTCCGTTTTTATTACAAATCATTTTGTTAAGAACTGAACATGAAATAAAGGACATACAAGGATTTGGAATTTATTTTGTAATTTCTATGTTGATGCAGCAATAAGGGCACGAAGTACAAACATGTACTCATTTGTGCTCCCCACTGTGGGCATATACCGTTGGAAATAAAGGGTCTTCCAATAGGGACTTATAAACTTTGATATGTATGTCTCCCGTAATACCTGTCTCACAAGGTCATCAGTTCACCCTTGGGCCCAAATTCGGACATACCGTGAAATATAGAGATTCTATTTTTAGTCGAACAACACGAATTTAGGATAGTTTACCCGACGGAGTTTTTCCTAGCAATTTCAATTTGAAAACATTTAAGACCAATGTTAATCGACACCTTCTAAAAATTCCTATGCTCGCGCAGTGTGTTCAACATTAGAAGGGAAGCACAAATCCCTTGTGTGATAGCGACCATATTATTGAAGCTACATCTGTCAAATCCCCTGGCAATTTCTCATTCAAATAAGTGCTGAGTCTTCTACTGCTTAGTTGTTTTTTTAAATTTTATTTTTCTTACACCGTAGTATATAGGGTTTGTATTAAAACCTTCAATTCATTAACTCAGTCTAACCCTGGACATAAACCTCTTTCTTTCCAACTTGATGATTACAAATTTAATCTTCCTGGATATAGTTCACATTAGGTTTTTGTCAAAAACTTCATATATGTTGAACTAAACAAATCAAATGTCTTGACAAAGATACTCACCGTCAACTGAAGAGTTCAACTGAGTTACTGGGAAGAACCGCCAATTTTTGGTGAGCTTAAAGGCCGTACAAAGCTATTATTTCTTCATTCTGTTTTGCCAAAACACCATAAACCCAAGAATGATATAAACAAGATTACGCTGTGCTGTCAAATGAAAGTTGGGATTTTTTTCTGTGACGTAGGCATCAGTGACTTTTGCCACTTTATGTGTTTTGATTTTAGTTCTCGGTTGCGCTTAAAAACGTTTTAATTTTAGTTCTTGTGCCAATATTTAACGGAAAGTTATTGTTTTTTTAAACGGATATTATGTGCTCTCCTTGCCCTTGAATGATGAACAGCAGGAAGCAGTGTAACGTAGATCCTCCAAGACCGTTCTTAGTGAGCAGTGTGAGCAAATAAATAATTCAAGTAACCATATTTCTGATGTCTTTTTTAATATATTTACCAATAAGTTAGTTGAAAATCAAAATCAAACTCAGTGAATAAACAAAGTTCAAACAATAAAAAAAAACTCAAAGTAAAATGAATTTATGCCATATAATTTGTTTTATTTCCTTATTTTTTATAAATTATTTTCAGATAAAACTCAAATAAATAAATATACACACAAGACTTAATTTCTACTGCCATTACGAAATATTTGTTAACTTCACAAAGTCTCTGCCTACGTCATAGCTCTTAAAAAAATGTACACAATGGCGAATTTTCGGGCGGCGTAATCTGGAGTTCAACAACACCTGCTGAGAAGACTATTTGAAGTGTGGCGGATAAACTTGAGTGCACTCATTCCGTATGGTGTAAACAATAAAAGAACACCCGACGAAACGCAATATCTGTATCTGCCGATATTGCTCTATTCAACCTCCAAGCATGTTTATGTTTATTACCTACATAATTATTATTTAATTAGGTATAGCAATCTATACAAGTTTTTGTTCTCTATTTTTAACTTCATTTATTTAGTTTTACGGCGCTTTAGCATTCTTTGTTATGTCTTATGTGTCATCTTTCATGTGCAAATATTTCTCTAAATTTTCTCAAAAGCTTTTGCCGCATAGATTTATATTTTACTAAAATTCATCTCAATACTTGAATGATTTTATGTCAGATCTATTTTTACATTATTTTATTTAAGAACTTTTTATACAAAAATAATCTGAGAAGTTAATTCCCTGACTCATATCCCACCCGAAACAATTTATGATAATTAAAATTGTCAGACGATTAAAGACTTCACTTCTCTATTTCGCTTCCATAGAGAAGTATATACTTTTACCTATATGTATACATAAATAAAAATTGACACGACTGGGTCGCACGTACTTGCTCTTATTTGCCTGCCTATTCACTTGAAGTAACATTAACGTAGAAAAATAACACGATCGGAACTGATAAGAAGTGTCAAAATCACTTAACACTTAACGGTTTTTATAGTTAAAATGGAGTACGCCATCACACGGGGAGCGTAACGGAAGCCCGTATTTCAAAATCCGGTTTTTTTAAATCCCGAAAAAAAATGTTTATAATCCCGTTTCGAAAATACTGTTTTTTGAAAATCCCGCTTAAATACAATCCCGTGTCTGCACAGCCCTCCTTTTAAAACCCCGTTTAATCCCGCTTAGCCCGTTTCGTAATTAGATAAATATAACTCAAAATAGGTATTGTACGCAAAAGTGCAGGTTTATATATATAAGCTCATCGAAAATTTAAGCAAAGCAAATTTTGTGTTATATCTCAAATAAAAAAAATTTAAATAGAGAACAAACATTTTTCAAAAAAACTGTTTTGAAGTCAAGAGCAATATCAAAAATTATGAAAAATAGAAAAGCAATAAATAAAACAGATTTCCTGTGCCGTATAGCTCACAATCACAATATAAAATATAGTGTAGAGATAGTTTCTTGTTTTTTTGTCTCTTTTCTTACGACTTGACGACCATGAATATTATGTCCTTTAGACATTATGTCACCCACCATCCCGTGCACTGGGCCGCAGAATTGTATTCAATGTTGATTCGAAAAGCGAGGTTATAACAATGGGAATTTAAAAACCAGGATTTAAAAAAACGGTATTTTAAAAGTGGGATTATAAAAAAGCGGGATTTAACAAAACGGTATAAAAAAGCGGGATTTTTAAGGCGGGATTCTCAAAAACGGGCGCCCGTACCCAACCCCATCACACGTTCTGTATAATAACAAATTTATGAAAAAAGCACCTGTAAAATTGTAGGACCGATTTTGATAAAATCGTGTTTTATTTTTAGTTTTTTGAAAAAAAAAACTTATTTGTTAAAATTATGGTATGCAGTTTTTTACAGATTATTAATGTACCTGAATTGAATTGAAATGAATTTTCAAAAAAAAATAAATAAAATTTGTTATAATTAGAAAAAAAAATATTCAAAATTTCGGTATGTAGAATTAATTTGGCTACCTAGGTCTTCTCAAATGTCAAATTTAGGAGCCGTTTTTGCGAAAATTAAGCTTTTCCTTAACTGTTATATGGCAGGTACGTTATTTTTAGGCCTACAAATAAAATTTCAATGTCCCCTCTGAGGAATGCTAAAAGAAACATACCAAATTTCAAGGTAATCGCTTAAGCTGTTTAAGCTGCAGCTCGTTATACATGCAGACAGACAGACTGACAGCAGACACACATATTTTGTCAATAAATTTTAGTCTTCTCAATGATAGTAATGTCATGTTTGGTTACATGGACTGCTAGTCTAATGTCAGCTTCATACAACAATTGTCAAAAAAATGTCGCCAAAATTGAGAATGCGATGCTAGCTCTCCTGAACCCACTTCAGGAAAAAAAATAACTACTTAAAATGTTGACATGTAAGCTCGCGACATCTGTTTTTAAAAATTCAAAAAGTCGCATTTACCGGTAAAACATAACTGACACTTTTGAATTCCATCCATAGAAGTGTGCGACATCTTTGGTTTTTTGCCTCTTGTTTTTTTAGATCGTGGACAACTTCCTTTTTTATTGGTTTGTGCCTAAGACAAACTAAAAGCACTAGAAGGAAAAAAGGGATTTTTTATTAATTACTTGTGGGATATTCTAAATAACACGGGGATGTAAAAGGAAATTTTAAAATACCTACGTGGAAAAACCTGTTGCCGAAGTCTGGAATTACTGGATAAAATATCAAAATTGAGGTTACATTTTTTCCCGCTAGTGTACTCAGGTGGGCTAGTGTCGCCCAAAGTAATTGAAACTAAAATGGAACCAATTTGAAATAGGCAACTAGCAGTCCATATATTTTAACTGTTGGATTGGTTTTTTGCTGGGTCTTGTTTACATGATTCCTATTTTCAATAGTTTTTTCAATCTTTTTTTGACAAAAATGTTAAGGGGTAGAAAAGTAGGAGGAATAAAGTAACAAATGAAAGAATGAAAAATTCAACATTTTCCTAAAGTTTGAGCTTTGAAGTTTTTCGTTTGAGAAAGAAAAAAGAACGTTTTAAAATTGAAAACAATTCCCAATCGTGTTTTTTAGTGGTAATTGTTGAATTCAAATCAAAATAAATTTCCGAGCTGTTTTTGATAGCAGCGTTTAAATTTTTATGGTCCAGGAATATTTTGTTTAATTTTAATTTCACATTTCAATAACTTTATATAACTTATTTTTAGTTAAAGATTCAATGGCAATTTGATTGCTTTATAGAATCACCTTACATTTTGAGATCTCCTTTTTATGGTCAAAACTTCTGTTTCAAAGTCTACATTTAACGGGTGATTTTGTTGAGGTTAGGATTTTTATGCATTAGTATTTGACAGATCGCGCGGGATTTCAGACATGGTGTCAAAGAGAAAGATGCTCAGTATGCTTTGACATTTCATCATGAATAGACTTACTAACGAGCAACGCTTGCAAATTATTGAATTTTATTACCAAAATCAGTGTTCGGTTTTTTTTTTTTTTTATCGACAAATTTTGTTCAGCGATGAGGCTCATTTCTGGTTGAATGGCTACGTAAATAAGCAAAATTGCCGCATTTGGAGTGAAGAGCAACCAGAAGCCGTTCAAGAACTACCCATGCATCCCGAAAAATGCACTGTTTGGTGTGGTTTGTACGCTGGTGGAATCATTGGACCGTATTTTTTCAAAGATGCTGTTGGACGCAACGTTACGGTGAATGGCGATCGCTATCGTTCGATGCTAACAAACTTTTTGTTGCCAAAAATGGAAGAACTGAACTTGGTTGACATGTGGTTTCAACAATATGGCGCTACATGCCACACAGCTCGCGATTCTATGGCCATTTTGAGGGAAAACTTCGGAGAACAATTCATCTCAAGAAATGGACCGGTAAGTTGGCCACCAAGATCATGCGATTTGACGCCTTTAGATTATTTTTTGTGGGGCTACGTCAAGTCTAAAGTCTACAGAAATAAGCCAGCAACTATTCCAGCTTTGGAAGACAACATTTCCGAAGAAATTCGGGCTATTCCGGCCGAAATGCTCGAAAAAGTTGCCCAAAATTGGACTTTCCGAATGGACCACCTAAGACGCAGCCGCGGTCATCATTTAAATGAAATTATCTTCAAAAAGTAAATGTAAATGGACCAATCTAACGTTTCAAATAAAGAACCGATGAGATTTTGCAAATTTTATGCGTTTTTTTTTTTAAAAAGTTCTCAAGCTCTTAAAAAATCACCCGTTATAATAAGCTAAAAGGAAAAATGGGGCAAGTACAAAAAGTAGACGAAACAGTAATAAATTCATTTTACAATAGTTCGTCTCTACAAACAAACCTAGCCTAAATCCAATAACAATAAAATTCGCTTAAGTTCTCACTTTCAAAAATGTGATATTAAGTAATAATTGTAATAGGTTGGCTATAATCTTGCGTTATTATTTTTTGCTTCAAAGTTGACATTCGTAACGCCAAATTTCACAATACATATGATACAGTGAAATGTAATAAGGTATGTATGTTGACTATGACAGATTTTTTTTTCTGAAAATTGATAATTTAGTATTTTTTAGTCATTATTTTGCTATTTTCTTTAAAACAAAATACTATTTATTAAATAAAAACGATCGCGAACTAAAATGTAAAATAAAAACTCGGGTTGATCAAAAAAACTTGTTTAATGACTATTCTATTCGGCTATTTCTTCATTTTACTTTTAGAACAGACACGAACGTTGGTGTTTACACTGATTTCAGTTACCCCAAATATTTCCAATTCTTTCATATAAACTGTGTTCTATTCGATCCTAAGCTCGTTGAAGACGGATGTCGAGGTGCGCGCACAATTAGTTAAACGAAGTCCAAACAAATAATTGTTGCGCGTTGTTATCGCGAGTGCTTTAAGGAAAAAAAAAATAATACACGCTCGTTGAGAAATTAGAAAAAAAACCCTCGCGTGTGCTGTAAAAAAAAATAATAGTGTTCACTCGCGTCGTAGGATGAATGAAAAAGATGCCCACTCGCGCTGAAGAAGAAAAAAAAAAATAAATAAAACGCATTCGCATAACAAATTATCCTCTATTCTGTCCCAAGACCTTTGTGCTTAACTGCCTCTTTCTTATCTACTGTAGGCATCGTATGACCATACAATGCTTGCGGTAAATAGATAAGGGCATCTGAATTTGTCTTATTGTGCTGAATGTTTGGATTGATTTTTTGTAAACAGGCTGTCTTATGGGCATAACACCTAAGACAGTTTGATTATTACAGAAGTTAATTTTGATTTTCACTGCGCAGTTCGACTTAATCAGAGTTGTGTTTTGTATGTAAGTATTTTTAAATGGTAAGTGATTTTTGTGTCGTGTATTCAAATGTTCGTGGTTTAAGAAAGAATTTCTTTCACGTGTACGTCTACACTGTTCAACACAGGCCAGCTGTTTTGGCATTAAATGAAACTCAGGTTGGAGCAAATACTGATTTATCAGAATTTGCTCTACATGGGTATAGCCATTACTCTTTTCTCATCATGGTCTCGTGGTCTATGTTAGGAATGATATTGCTTGCCAGAGCCTTCCCCAATATGGGCAATGTTCCAACACGGATTTTAACTTCTTATGGCTCAAATTCACTGTCCGCAAGCATGTCATTCATTATTGTTTTATTTACAGGAGTCCAAATCTTGACAGTAATTCGACTTGTAACGAGTTTGATGCACTGTCTGATTCCATCTCGAAAATTGTTTCCCTTTGTCCTCGCACTGAAATCGTTATTGCGGGCGATTTCAATGTACACAATTCCAACTGGCTCCGCTATTCTGGTCAGACAACACCCGAAGGAAGGTATGTCGAGCTCTTTGCCGGGTTACATCACCTTACCCAACTGATCGATGTGCCAACGCGTATACCGGATGTTGCTGGGCAAGCAGCCCATACTCTTGACTTGTTTCTTACTTCTCACCCTGATAAATATACCATTAGTGTAACTTCTCCATTTGGCACTTCAGACCATTGTATCATTTCAGCTAATTTCTCATCCCCCACCCATCCAGTTAAAGAAAAACTTCCCACCAGGACCGTTTGGCAATACGAGAAAGCCAACTGGGACGGCCTGAATTTCTTTTTCCGAAATTTTAACTGGTTACTATGCTTCCTCGATAGTGACATTGATGCCAGTGCTGAAATGATCACAAATGTGATTCTTCTAGGGATGCGTGCTTTTATTCCTAACAGAGTAAAAAGCATCAAACCTAAAGAAAAGTCTTGGTTTAATTCTGAGTGTAAAGAAGCTATCAGGCTCAAAGAAGTAAGTTTCCGATCTTACAAAGCCAACCCTACAGAGGAAAATCGGAAAAAGCACAAACAAGCAAGGAACTCATGCAACTCCGTTATAGAAAGAACCAAATTTTTGCATGACCAAAAATTACGGCAAAAAATTCTGCAGTGTCCCAAAGGCAGTAAAAATTTTTGGTCATTTGTAAAAAATATAAAAAACTCCTCGACATCTTCGGTTCCAACGCTCATCGACAATAACAAACCAATTGTTTACTCTTCAGAGAAGGCAAACTTGCTCGCCGCCCATTTCGCTGCCAGCTCCACGCTGCCTCAAAGCAACGTTGCCCCTCCTGTACTTGAGAATGTAAATTTTTCCATGGGACACATTTTTTTCCGCACTCGTACAGTAGCAAGAGTTCTCAAAGATCTCGATATACACAAATCCGCTGGCCCGGATGGTATACCGCCAATTCTTCTGAAGAGGTGTTCTTCCACACTGGCAAAGCCACTGCGTAAGCTTTTCCATCGCTCCTACTCTTCTGGAATCTTTCCTAGAAGATGGAAAACAGCATTTGTCCAGCCTGTCCCTAAGAAAGGTGACCCATCCTCCCCCTCCTCCTACCGACCCATAGCACTGACATCCCTTCTTTCTAAGGTCATGGAAACACTGATTAACCGTCAGCTTAAGGAATATCTCGAAGATCGTAAGCTTCTCCATGACCGTCAGTATGGCTTCCGCAGCAACCGTTCCACTGGTGATCTGATGGCATATCTCACCGAACAGTGGAACAAATCTTTACATCACTTTGGTGAAAGTAAGATTATTGCTCTTGATATCTCCAAGGCATTTGATAGAGTTTGGCATGAAGCTCTCTTATCGAAAATGCGTGCTTTTGGGATCGATAATACTCTTGTTCGTTGGATTAGAAGCTATCTTCTGGACCGTTCAATACAAGTTGTATTGGACGGATTCAAGTCTGATTCCCATAAAATAAATGCTGGTGTGCCCCAGGGCTCTGTTCTGTCTCCGACTCTTTTCCTCATTTTTATAAATGATCTTCTGTCTGTTACTTCTAATCCACTTAACTGTTTTGCTGACGACTCTACCCTCAGCTTTTCATATTCGTTCGATAATTCACGTCCTTCGCCTTCGGACGTACAATTGCAACGGTGCCGTATGTCAAGCTCATTAAACTCCGATTTATACAGCATTGTCAAATGGGGTAAAAGAAATCGTGTGGAGTTTAATGCTTCGAAAACTCAATGCTGTCTTCTGTCGTTAAAGCTAAACATTCCCCCAATGCCATTGTCCATGAATGGCACTTACATCGAAGAAACCGAAAAGCTCTCAGTACTCGGTATGTGTGTCAACGACGACCTCCGTTGGAACGACCATATATTTGAGATCGCTAAGAATGCTGCAAAGTGCTTAGGTTTTCTGTATCGGTGTAAGAAGTACTTTTCCCCATCTGATCTGGCTACAATTTATAAAGCGTTTATACGCCCTAAACTCGAGTATAACTCCCACCTCTGGGCAGGTGCTTCGCAAACATCGCTTCACCTGCTTGATAGAATACAAAATCGAGCGTTAAGATTGATAGGTAATAGAACTGCCGCTGAAACAATTGCCCCACTCGAACACCGACGCAATGTTTCATGTCTTTCCTTATTTTATCGTTTCTTTTACAAAAAATGTTCACTCGAAGTAGCCAGTTGCATTCCTCCCCTTAAAAGTTTCTCCCGTAATACTCGTCTCGCAAGGAATGCTCATCAGTTCACCCTTGAGCCTAATTTCGGACGTACCGTGAAATATAGGGATTCTTTTTTTAGCCGAACGACACGAATCTGGAATAGTTTACCCGGCGGGATTTTCCCTTGCCATTTTGATCTGCAAACATTCTAAACCAATGTTAATCGGCACCTCCTATCTCTCCCCTCCCTATCTTCGTAATGCCCGCGCAGTGTGTTCTACATTAAAAGGGAAACACAGAATCCCTTGTGCGCGCGTTAATTATAAAAAAAAAAAAAAAAACTGCGAAATTCTTAAAAAAACAATAAAAAACTATTTATTTCCGTTAAAAAACATGATTGGGAATTGTTTTTTATTTTAAAAGAGGAACGTTAAAACGCAACCCTAAAAAATCTTAAATTTTTCATTTCTCCTATTTGTCTACACCATTTACCATTATTGTTAAAAAAGAATTAAAAACAATTTAAAAATGAATAATGTAGTCAAGGCCTAAGAAAAAATTAAACAAATCTCAAAGTTTCCTCTTCAACTTCTACTATTACGGGAAGTTTATTAACTCCCGAGTTGAAAACCGAAAGCTGAAACTGTCAACTTCGTGTGAAAAAAAGCAAATTCACAAGTTGGAAATAAAAATCCTAAGGTTATGTTCAACTTTGACTGAACAAAACAAAAAAAAATCTATTTTGAATTCTATAGTCTGTTTAACAAAAATTGTCAGTACAGGGAATATAACACGTTTGCCTCTCAGTCTGGTTGCATTGGCTTGCATATTTCTGTTTCAAGTAAAAGCTCTAACAGGGTTTACGCACCTATCATTATAAATCTTCGCAAATGGGAGAGCAATGTTAGGGGTTAGCACTTGCTGATTACAATACAACACATTTCTATTAATTTACCTACCTACATTCACTTTTTAATGAAAAAAAACGTTAGCACTTCACAGTTTAAAAACAAAACACTTAACACTATATTTAATAATACTATAAATATTTATTTTTATCAATCACAATACCACATCACTCTTATTATTTATTTATTATATTAACAAGTAATTTAAACTATAGGGTAACATAAAAAATTATAGAGCCTAGATGCGGAGACTATTGGCTCTTATTTGTTAAAATGTTTATATACATAGTTAAACTAAGAATTTCGATAAATTTATTTACATTTTCAATGTTTGTGAAGTTTGGATTTTTTAATACATACACCATAATTTAAATGTTATGAAAAATAGAGTTCATAATAAATTGGCTTTGAAATTTGGCATTTTTCCATTGGATGAGGGATATTTAACGTTGAATTGCAAGAGGTGCATAACGGCGAGATGTTTTTGGTGAGTAGATGGTGGCGAGCATGGACGTATTATATATGGACTGCTAGTTGCCTACCTCGAGTTGGTTCCATTTTAGTCTCAGTTATTTTGGGTGACACTAGCACTCCTGAGTACACTAGCGGGGAAAAAATGTAACCTCAATTTTGACACTTCATCCAGTAATCCCAGACTTTGGTAGCAGGTTTTCCCACGTTGGCATGTTAAAATTTCCTTTTTTCTCACCGTGTTATTTAGAATATCCCACAATTAATCCACCAAGTAATAAATACAAAAAAAAAGCTCATGGATGTATTGAAATTATTTTTTTTATAGATTGGTAAATTACTAGTTCGTAAAATCCTTTGAACCTAAACTTTGTTGCGATTTTGGTGTCCACACCAAAGAAACATTTTTTTTAAACATTTCAGAAACATTTAAAAAACCTTTCAGAAATGTTTCTGAAATGTGTTTATTTAAGTCTGGACGCTTCGCGAAACATTTCTGAAATGTCTACATATCTGCTTCCCTACCGAACGGAAATCTTTCTTTATTTTCATGCATATTAGTCTTGTTGACAGGTTTTGTTGTTTTTATTTGTTTGTGTTTTGTTCATGCTGACAAAACGCGACGCTATGATTGCTCCTTTTTTACATCATGAAGTACAGAATTGGAGACATAAAATGGTGGACAAACCTTTATAGTCGTCAGAAGAAATAGGTCTCAAGTCTCAGCCTCTGGCCACTTTGTCTGAATTTTTATTAACTTTTTCTTTTATTATTATTAATGAACAAATTGTTAAAAGGCACATTGCCTTTTAGAACGCAACTGGATTTGGAATGTATGTAGTTTGAAGAATAAGAATGATAGGAAAAAAATGTCAAAATACCTTATCTACTGCCTTAGTAGTGTTTTATTTGATTATAATTCATTAGTTTCTTTTAAAATCTTAATAAAATCAATAATATTTGAACATAACCTAAAACTCCTTTTTTTCTACGAGGTTTTAAAAAAATCACTTTTTTTCTTCTAGTGTTTTTAGCTTGTCCTAGGGGCGAACCAATAAAAAAAGGAAGTTGACCATGATCTAAAAAAATAAGAGGTTAAATACTATAGATGTCGCACACTTCTATGGATGGAATTTAAAAGTGTCAGTTATGTTTTACTGGTAAATTCGACTTTTTGAATTTTTAAAAACAGATGTCGCGAGCTTCTATGTCAACATTTTAAGTAGTTATTTTTTCCTGAAGTGGGTTCAGGAGAGCTAGCATCGCAATCTTAATTTTGGCGAATTTTTTTAACAATTGTTGTATGAAGCTGACATTAGACTAGCAGTCCAAATATAATACGTTCATAATAGAAAACAGAAAAAACTGCGACCAATACCCACCATGCCCGGCAAACCCTGACATTTTATTTTGTGTATATGAATACGTGTGAGATTCGTGTGAGAAGTAGGCAATCAGCAGCCAATCAGACATACGTTTCTTGCGTACATAAATGCAAACGTATTAGTAGTCCCATAAGAAATGTACAGGGACTGGTACACATAATGTCGCTGAACGAAGAGAGATATCCTCCCAGATGTCGTTCTTGTTTCTTTTTTTCTATGATGACGTCCATGATCACGACATATAATCGAATTGGTGAATAATATAAGCAGCAATTGATATAAAAAAAATAAAACAATTTTGATGTGAAATAAGCCTTAAAGCACACCTTATTTATCTTTTACGCACCAGATGGCCCTGTTAACGCTTAAGAGATTTCACTGACAACTATACATTACAACAACAAATTCCATTCATTTAATTCAAATTGTCAACCAGCCAAAAAATATTTGCTTAGCGCTGTGCTTTTTTAATAAGTTTTCTCCAATTTCCCTTTCGATTTTCCAACCAAATTATGTGAAACTTAGTTATTTTAGTGCCAAAGAATGTAGAAATCTAAAATTTGCCAACCGATTCACACAAAAAACTCCCAAACAAACCCTATTTTCTAGGGCGTACTCCACGACCAGACACGAGAAAAAAAATTATTTCAGCAGCCATGAAAATGTAAACATTCGTCGGACTCACTCTACTACTTGTGTCCTGCTGCCCCACGACCCAAACTTTCAGTAATTCAAAGCCTGTACCCCCAAAATGCAATCAAAGCCATATACAATGCGGCTTTAGTATGATTAAATTTTACTTAAAATGCTTTTATTTCACCAAACCATTCACAAACCGTCGCTGGTAAACTTTTAAAAGACAACCATTGAATTTCAAAGGCATCAACACCAATTGGAAAAACGAAAAAGTAAAATTATGGAAATGTGTGCAAATGTTGGCCCCGGTGGAGGGAATGGAAAAGTAGGCGCTCAACCCAAATGCATGGTGATAAGTAATCTCAATAGTGGCGACCACAATCAAGAGGTTTTCAAAAACTTTAAGGACCATGGATACATTTTTGGAAGCACTTCGCCCCGTGGGATGTCCACCTCGGATTATGTTGGTGGAGGAGGGGGTGTCGGTGCAGACAGCAAGGGTTTCCTTCAAAAGGACAACAATGAAAGTGACAACAATATCAGCTCATGTTCAACTCTAGACATCGTCAATAAGGTAAGAAACAAAGAACATTCCAACCCTTTCCATTGTTATGGGTTATGATGAGTACTCCCACACTTTTTGTTGAAAGAGTTTATTATTTTCTTTTTGTCAAGCATATCGAGTGAGGTATCTTCTGCCATGACTTGCGACCATATGTATTACTAAAAAAGAATTTTTCAAGTGTGAGGCATAAAAGTTATAGACAAATCATACTTTATAAGAACTGAATGAAGAATTATTTTTAGACTGGCGTTCATTAGATTTTGTCGGCTTATGTACCCCGAACTCGCTCTCTTGAAATCAAATTCATGTCAAGCGGGAAAAGTAGCTAAGATTAAATGTTATTCTTAACCTTTAACTCTCCAACTGACAGTATGGGGGAAGACAGAATGTGGGTACTTAATTCAGTGAATTTAAAGGATTTATTTCTTATTGCTGTGCCTGATAAATAAGACTACCATCTGCGAGACATTTTAACAATTTTTGGGCAAATTGAAAACGGAATTCCCCAATCCAAATTCCTCTAATTATGTATATGTTTTAAAAAGCTTCAAAAAAGCCTAAATGATGAAAGCTCTTTTTAGTTAATTAGACAAACGAGATGTGAACATTTAGATTTATTATTTCCCGCTTACCTCAAAACCTATTGCGCTCTGAAATACCAGCGATGTGGATGTGATTACCACCGACTTCATTCAAGTATTCGACCTGATCAGTCAACAGATTATCAACTCAAAACTTACATAACATTACCTTAGTCTGGGTGGACCTGGGTCTCAACCAACAAGCTTCTTCAGGCAGCGCGGTCCCTAGCTAGTTGCCTTGCCTCCTCCAGTTTACACCTGAAGTCAGTCGAAATCATTTTCCTCTTACATTCGCCACCTAAGTCTCAGTCTTCTTGTATGTCAATTCGCTCTATATAACATAGCCATCTGAGACGTTGGAGTTTTACTCTTTTGTCTAGGTCTGTGTCGCTGTACAGTCTGTACAGTTCTTCGTTGTATCTCCTCCTCCACTGACTGTTAATGCATACGAGACCAGAA
Source organism: Platycheirus rosarum (assembly GCA_963971375.1). Taxonomy (NCBI): domain Eukaryota; kingdom Metazoa; phylum Arthropoda; class Insecta; order Diptera; family Syrphidae; genus Platycheirus; species Platycheirus rosarum. The sequence goes on along the minus strand of OZ020509.1, from coordinate 144,326,612 downwards.
ATCACTCGGGAGTATTGCTCTCTCGAAGTAATCTAAAGCTTTATAACCGATTGTAAAGTCTTCGGCATCGATTTGAAGTTCATGAGTTTTTGCCAAGATCTGCCGCAATGTGAATATTTGGCCGAAGGTGACTCCTGGCCTCAAACCGCACTTAAATGAACCTATCAGATTGTTGACGAATGGCTTTAGGCGCTTTAAAAATACAGCAGAAAAAATCTTGTAGAAGAGACTGACACCTCTGAAGTTGGCGCATTTGAGAGCTACTTCTTTCTTGAGGATCGGGCAATTTAATGCTGAGATTCCATTAATCGGGCATTTCATATCTTGCTTACGAGTTCGTGCATACTTATAACCAAGTCATCGTCCGCACTTTGGAGAGTGCAGTAGCAGGGGTTGGGCAGAATTGTTCGTCTACTTCGCCCAGATAAAATGGAGCGGAATTCGTTTCGTCATCGCCCTTATACAGTCTGCATGGTTTTTCACCAGCATCGACTGCGATTCCACTGCGATGTTCCCTTGATGGTATTTGCAAGCTTCAGTCTAAGCTCTGTAGCTTTGACAGTTACTTTGTATCTCAGCTCTCCATTTCCTCAATCGCGGCTTCTCATGTAATGAACCCCTCTTTGTTCATCTTTCCTCTTCTGCTCGTAGAGACCCAGAGTAGTTCTGTTCCTTCTGTGCAGCGCCGCCTTGTATGCTTCATATTTAGGCCCCTCTTTGTTCCTCTTTCCTCTTCTGCTCGTAGAGACCCAGAGTAGTTCTGGTCCTTCTGTGCAGCGCCAACTTGTATGCTTCCTGTTTAGATGCATGTGCTTGCCGACGCTCATGATCAAACCATGGGTTTCATTGTGGTGGCCGTGTAAAACCGTGTAAAAAATGTTGCCACTGATACTTGCTACTTGGTTCTTGATGCTGGCGGTAAACGACACCTTTGGAGGTTATTAGGGATTCGATCGGAAAAAGAACTGGAGATTTCTCGCAATTGCAGCCGTCCGACGTTAAACTTCCTCACAGCATTACCTCTTCTTGGCGTTGGTCGGCATATACTCAGTCGTACCTTGGCTAGAACGAGATAGTAATCGGAATCAATGTTTTCTCTCAAAAAAGTTTGGAAATCCATTATTTTGGAGGAGTGCCTTACGTCTATCGTAATGCGTTCAATAAGCCTAAATCCACTATCGGAGGTGGTGTCGTGCAGGCTGTGTTTTCCGACTGTACCGCTAAATGTACACTCTCAACCTGGCTTGGCGTTTAAGTCATCTTGGACAGTTTTAATGTCATAAATAGGACATTGCTCAGGATGATATTAGGAAGCTTCACACTAGTGTTGCACCAGTGGGGTTCGCCGGTTTGTCCTCAAAAAACGTCGGCAGGCTTCGTGGTTTTGAATTGTTTCATGTCTGAGGCCAGTCAAATGCTGGTGTTTTTGCATTTTGTTGTACCAGGAGTGCTTGAGCCTGCCTCTCCTCTTTCGCGATTGTGTTGTAACGTAATTTTGTATGATATTGCCTTTTTGATAGGGACTTCAGAAGATAGCAGATTTTCCCACCACTTCATCCATCCTACGCTTAAGTCATGATTGATGTCGTTATCACAAGTCGTTTCATTGTAAATCACTGATCCCAGATATTTAAACACAAGTGTTCGCTGCAGGGATGTCGGATTATCGCTTATAGTGGCTTCATCGTTAGCAAAGAATCCCACTAACCGAAAAACCAAGAAATCGATCATCGGAGGCCATCGCTCTGTATCATAAGCCATCCTATGCCATACTTACTTAGGTGGCGCTACAGTTCGGGGCGAACCTAAATCTCTTCTTGTCCATTCGTTTGTTGGCCAGGTCAATGTCGCTGTACAGTCGTGGTTGAACCTTCTCCTCCAAAGCCCGTTAACGCAGATAGGGCCAAAAATCTTCCGAAGAATCTTACGCTCGAAACGACTAAGGATATCTTCATCCGCTTTCGATAGAATCCATGCCTCGGCGCCGTAGAGCAGGACTGGGATGATCAAGGTCTTATAAAGAGCCTCCTTTGTCTTTAGAGATAGGGCTTTGCTACTCAATTGAGGTAAAGTTTTACCAGTCAATCAGGTTGCTGTCGAATGGTTTCAGGCGTACACATAGTTTCTTGTGGATCGGGCAAACGATGCTGAGGTTCCATTCATCAGGCATACTTTCTTCTGACCAAACTTTAGAGATGAGTTGGTGTACTCCACCAGGTCATCTCCGGCCGTTTAACAGTCTGCAGAAATGGTCCTCCCATGTATTCAGCGCCGTCTGTGACTCTACTACGAGGTTTCCATTCTACAGGCTTCTGTGAGGGTTTTTTTGCCTTGGTACGTTCTTTTTACCTGTTTTTAAATCTTCCGCACGTTGTTCCTGGAGTAGCATCTCTCTTCGATCGCGCGATTCTCATGATCTCTCTTTTTCTTTTAAAGAAGCCGGTGTTCTTCTCTCCAATCTAAATCTAAATCTCGTAGTAACCCCACTTCTGTTGTTTCCTGTATGATAGCTGCTTGTCAGCAGATCTTCGCAGGTACCAAGACCATTCTTCGGAATAAAGAACTTTAGTTTTCAGCTCAGCAATGCTTAAGAAAAGAGATACTTAAACAAAAAAAAAAGTATATCCCGCCTCCAGTTTCGTTACCAAATTAATCAATTTTGGTAATTTTTTTGTTTTCAATTGAAGAACGCAAACTTTTTGGTTTAACCTCCGTCCATTGTTCTCCTATTTTCTTAAGTCTCCTGTTCTTCCCACCTAGTGTGATATAACTAGTCAGTTGTTGTAATTAAGTAGCATACATTTCCAAGAAATGTAATTAAAAAAAAATTTCTAAGGATTAATAATGGTTCCCTAAGTACATAATCATTTCGGTGTTCGCTTTTCCGAGTTGAGTAACAACACATCCGTGTATACACGTACAAGTTCAAGTTGCAATCCATTTGGAAACCTTAAGACTTCTTCTTCACCCGTAGATAGGCTATCTATTTGCCTTGCTGTATGTCGCCTAAGAGCAAAAGTGAAAGAAATTCGAGGTTTGATAATTTTTATTTTTATTTTCTTGTTAGTAAAATATCAAGTTAAGAATTATTATACATTTTAACTCATTTATGATGTTCATCCTCACACTCACCCACAAAATTGATTCACAACAAAGTAGTGTTTGCAAGGTTTCCTTTACTGCGCAAGTATCCCGAACATATGACGTTGATGCATTCGACACACAGCTCGAAGCAGTGATACACAGAAAATAAGGAAGAAAAAATCTGCAAGTAGATTACATTATTCATTAAATTATAAAAAAATCATGTCAGCACAAAATTTCATCATTAATTGTGTCCTGTGATTGCTCCCTATCGAATAGAATCAGCCGGGACATGGGTGAATTGTGCCTGGCATGGTATTTTCTTAATTGAATAGTTCGATACACTTAAGTTAGTGCACGTGTAATGTCGATTTCGCAATTACCCAAGAGTTTTAGTTGCTTGTGTTGTACAGAGTTTCAGAAGGAGAACGGTAGTGGCAATCGCTTGCAGAGGAGTGAATTACATCGTAGCTGGGAATACACCCTGATAACGCAACCACCGCAAATACGACGCATTAATGTGTGTGTTGTTGTTGTTTTTAATTTTTTTTTTCAAGTGATGATCTTATTACCAAGAAAACTCATTTGTTTGTTTTTTTTTTCTTGATGTCCTTTAGGTTGAGAATTTGTCCATTCTTGAGTTGGAAACACAGCTTAAGGAGTTGTCACAGAAGCTGCAGAAATCCGAAAAGAGTCGTGATGAATATAAACGGAAATTGGACGAAACCACCGAGGACAAGGACCGATGCTATCGAAGACTGGAAGTGATAAGTGCTGCTCATGAGAGCCGAATCACAGAAATGCACTGTGTGATCGCCGAGCTGAGCAAAAAGCTGAGAGCAAAGCAAGAAAATACTATAATGGAAGAGAATGAACCTGATGGAAGTGGTAAGTGTCTTGTTTTTGGTGAAGCTTATAAATAGTGATTGCAAATGTCTCTTCAGAAATAAGCTATCAAGAAGGATCTATTTACAATTCTGAAATGAATCTCACCAATCCTGATGCAGAATGTCAAACGGATCCCTTGGATGCTGAGTATTCGATAGACGAGGATCAAAAGATACTAAACGACACCGTAGCCAAAACCCAACTAGAAGTAGAATCATTGAACTTCAGTTGCGCTCCACAAATATTTGATAATTCTCTTTGTAGGACCTGCAAGAAGAAGTTCTTCATTTAAAAGCCCAAATTGCACTGCTTCAATCACAAATTGCCAATCCTCCTCAAAGCAGCACCCTAGTGCATGGCGAGCCAGAACCTGATGACAACCAAGACGGTTTTGTCTCCTACAACAATGAACACAGCAAACCCGAAGAGGACTACTATAAGCGTCGAAGTGCGAAGAAATTGAATACGAGTATCTATGATAACGAGTATTATAAGACTGAAGATGACGAGAATGCTTATCATTCGAAAGAGATGCTGGCAGCCATGAACAACTTACATTCAAATGAAATGTATTTGGAGTCGCTGGATGACCGGAATGTATGCTTAGGCAAGGGTCATGCGAATGCGAAATATGCGTCTAGCAATAACGCTTTTGTAGAAAGAGGTATGCTATGAAGTAGGAAGGAGACTTTAGCTAAATTATATTTTCTTAGATAAATTCCAACGTCAGATAAAGAACACCAGCAATGATGCGCCCATACCTAAAATGGCGGAACGTGTGAAGCTGCGAAAAACCACGGACGATCAGAATATCACAGCAGCTGACTTTATTAAAACCGGGGTAAACAGTCGGTGGTTTTCATTTGGGACCATTTAAGTGAGTTTTTCTTTGCTTTTTCAGATAAACAACACCGAAATTGTTGAACACTTGGTGTCGGACTTGATCCAAAGCAACAATATGATGGATAGTTTTATTGAAACCTCGCAGTTAGACACAGAATTCCAGAGACTGCAACGGAGAATAGAACATTTGAAAGTTAGGAACTCGGTATTAGCTTTGACGCTGGAAGAATGCAAGGAACACTGTGATCATCTATACCTGCTGTGTGGAAAATATGAATCGAATGCGATAGCATTGCAGTCAGCTGTGAATTGTAGTGATCGTGCCATTGAAGCCTACGATGTTATGTTAGCGCTTCTAGAGAGCAAGTGAGTTTAAACTTAAATTTAAATTAAATTAGATTATAATTAGGCGGTGGAGGACATGACTAATCGAAATTATTTAAGTACTTCTGAACGGCCACGACGTTTATTGAAGATTGTAGATTGGCTTGAGTAGTTATTATGTTAGATTTTTACTGATTTAAAGGGGCTTTTAATTTTTAAGTCAAAGGATTAGCTGTCGAAGCAGATACCACTAGTTCGTCAGCTAAGTTTAAACAGAATGGAATATTTTTCGAAGAACTTTTCACTGTTATTTCTGCCATCGATAGGAGATTTGTCTCATTAAACCAAATAAATATTGATTAGAAAATTATTCTTCTTGGAAGAGCTGCGGAATACAGTAAGGACTAGCTCTAAATTATAGCTGTCCATAGCTGTATTTCGCTGTGGGTATTTCGTTCTAGCCTTATTTATCCTTGTTCTCCTTTTAGCCAATTGTGTCTTAATAATTCAGAACGCGTCAAAAAACAGATCTCTGAGTTCATCCTATGATGGAAATTATTTCGACGGAATTAAGTAGTTTCCCCAGACGCGTGAAAGAATGTGCACTTCGTGTTTTTCTGGAGAGTTTTGCACACAGCGTTTCAATATCAGCAAGGTGAAGGTTTAGCTAATTTAATGCAATCCTAGATAGTAGTACGAGTTTGGTAGGCACGCTTTAAATATAAAGGGTGTTTTCTTTAGAGGTATAGAACTTTTAAGTTGGCAACACTATTTAACTGGCGGCCGTTTTGTCAGCTGTCAAGTGATTTGTTTTTAGTTTGGTTTTGGCATTTCAACATGAATAGACTGACGCATGAACAACGCTTCAAAATTGTGCAAATTATTTTGAAAATCATGGTTCTGTTCGAAATACGTATCGCGCACTACGTAATTTTACGGTCAACATAATCGTCCATCAGAGCAATTAGTTCGATTAACTATGGAACGTTTTCGCACCATGTTAATGACAATACGCATCCACAGAGACGTCGTACAGTGCGTACAGAAGAAGTCATTGCTGCTGTAGAGCGTAGCGTAGAGAAAGACCCGAATCAGTCTATCCGCCATCGAGCACAGGAATTGGATATGTGTCTATCCATCCATTTTATGGAAGATTTTGGGAAAGATCTTGGTTTGCGTGCTTACAAATTCCAACTGGTGCAAGAATTAAAGCCACAGGATCACCTAGCAAGGCGTAGATTCGGTGAATGGGCCCAAAACAAGATTGCCGTTTATTCCAATTTTCATAAGCGAATTTCATTTAGCGATGAAGCTCACTGTTGGTTGAATGGATACGTCAATAAACAAAACTGCCGTATTTAGGGTGATGATAATCCTCAAGTGTATGTTGATACACCGTTACATCCACAAAAACTGACTGTTTGGTGTGCTTTATGGGTTGGTGGAATAATTGGTCCGTACTTCTTTAAAAACGATGCTGACCAAAACTTAACAGTCAGTGGTGATCGCTTTAGAGCCATTATTACTGACTTTTTCGTTCATCAATTGAACAACCATGATATGCAGGAGCTGGGGTTTCAACAAGAAGGCGCAACATGTCCCACAGCTCGTGCCACAATTGATTTATTGAAGGAAACGTTTGGTAACCGCATAGTTTCACGCTACGGATCCGTGACTTGGCCTCCAAGACCGTGCATTTTAACGCCGCTTGACTGTTTTCTGTGGGGATATGTGAAATTGCTAGTCTACGCCGATAACCCCGACACGATTGACCACTTGGAGGACAACATCGCCGCGTTATTGCCGATATTCGGCCACAAATGTCGGAACAAGTCATCGAAAATTTGACCTCCAGATTAAAATACGTCCGAGCCAGGAGTGGTGATCATATGCCACAAATCATATTTCAATTATAATGCCAGAAGATTATCTTTCGAATAAAGTAAATTTCATGTCAATTTAAAAAAATCGTCTTTGCTTTATTCCATTTCAAAGTTATATACCTCTAAAAAAACACCCTTTGTATGGCTCATTGAAGCTTGTTTCTATAATTCCTATACTGTAGCAGGTGGCTTTTCTTTTTTCTTTCTTTGTGTTCAGTAAACTGCATTTAAAATAGCAAACTTTTTACGACTTCTGGGCCATTTTGCGCCGTTTCGCATCGTTTTTGTAACAAGTCATACCCCAAATCACGGTTCTGTCGTGATGTCCCACACTCCAAGATTCATATCTTCGATTTGGGTAGGAAGAAGGCTACGATAAAGGACTTTCCGCTATGCGTTCATTTGATCTCTGACGATAATAAGCAGCTCAGCTCAGTGAAGTTCTCGAGACTGGAGCAATTTGATGCAACAAATACTTAGTAAAGCAAACTCAAAGAAATGGGGATTCACCAAATACGGTGGCGAGCGTTTGGGCCGTTTGGCCCAAAATGGGGTTTTGTGCAGTACAAGCCAGTGCACGGGCCAATGGCTGTCTGAAAGAAAGCCAAATTGAAATATGCAGCTGCTCGTCATTTTTCTTATGAAAAAATGGCACAAAAAACATCAAAGCCGTAGGGCAGCAACACGATCTTTCCATTTCTCTCTGCAAAGTTTTTAAGTTGGCGCTACGATCGAAAGTTCTAGAACTGAGTTTCCGTCAAAACTGTTGACATCTATATTCTTCTTGTCCTACTCAATCGCCGTGCACAATCGCCTTTCTTAGGTATCTTGACGTCCTTTCATTTTCTTGCTTAGGTTTCATTTTTCCCACCCACCTTAACCAGTGGAAACAAAACACAGGCTGCCGCTACTGGATTTACTCTGAGGAACTCGGCAGATATGCCATCAAGAACTGCCTTCTTGGTTTTTAGAAAAATTATCGCAGTTCTTTCCTCTGTGACTCATAAAAGTCTTCCTTCCAGGTTCGGAGTTGGTCTCTTCATTCCGTTCCGTTTGTATTAAGCACAGGGTGGTTGGTGCTACTTTTTTACAAGCGATATTCTTCATGAATTCTCTTAAGCTTACTCTTCCTGCAGCTTCTTCCGCGCTCTCCATTAAATTGTCTAATCTGGCCCTTCTATCTCAACTCACACTTTTTGGTCTGTTTAATGTGGACACTGAAAGTCGCGGACAGCTGTTCGAAAGCTAAAGTATTGCCAGTAGCAAGTGATGATCACTTCCTGAATCAGCATTTTAATGTTTTCTTACATCGCAAAGTGAATTCCTCCATCGTTGTTCCACAATAAATTGGTCGATTTGCTTTTGGGTTCGACCTTCAGGAGAAACCCAGGTGCTTTATGGCAGACATTGTGTGGAAAGAAAATTCCATTTACCAAGATCTGACGAGCATTACAAAACATCAACAAGAATATTACCGTTCAAGCATTCGGAGGCCAAGAAGTGCTAACCTAAAACGTGCTCGATCATTATTTTTGCCGATATTGCTTTCGAGAGGATTAGGTTTTTTCTAGCTTCCTTAGTCAGCATTTTACAAACACCATTGAGTCTCTCCACCACCTATCTCTTCCTCACCAGAGTACAATACCCAGATGCTACTTTATGCCGTTATCCTAGCAGTATAGACTCATCTGCCATCAGTTTTTTAAGCCTACCCACATGCTGACTTGTTACCAATTAAGAATGCAAGAATTTTTGCATGCTTTGGATAATTAGTCGTAGAGGAGAGACGACTCTTCGACCTTTTTGACAGGAGTAGCCGTAACCCTAAGTCAACTTAGCCCCAGATTCACTCAGGCAAGTTCTTAAGCCAACCGCCCATCAAGGCTAATGTCAGGTGGCCCCGTGGTTTATTGGTTAGTATGTGGGCCTGCTATGCCAAAGGTTTAGAGTTCGATTACCCACCTACCCACGATAGCCACCTTTTTCCGGCGTACTGCCTCTTGCGAGGAAATGAAAAATCCTCCAAGAGTAAAATTTGTATCGAAAAAGTCCAGTGTACAAATTGGGGGTAAAATGTAGGTCCCTTCCGCTCCTGGAGATTCACAGCATAGACACAGGAATGGTTTAGAGTATAAGTTACTTAGTCCTTTCAGGGCTCACTCTAGTTCAATATTTCTTTCTTCATTTCTACGGTTTGTAGTTTTGCTTACGTTTTGGCTAAACATTCCCACTTTTTGTCTGCTTTCTTTAATCCAAAATGAACCTTCAGAAACACAAAAAGCTTCCCATAGTTGTTTCAGATCTTATAAGTTAATTTTTTTCAGAATGGCTCTTTTAAAAGAAAGCTCTACAGCAGCAGAGGACAGCAGAAGATCAGTTGAAGCAGTGGCTAGACATTTGCTGGACCGCTTAGAAAGTGAGAAAAACCTCTCGGAGAATAGCCTAGGGCCATGGCAAAATACGTAATCTAATCACCTAAATATTTCTCAAAACCTTTAATTCAATAACATCCTTTCTCATGTAGATTTTGCATATCCGATAAGCCCTTCGAACCCTGGACACCAGATGATGACAATCGCCTTAGAAACCATGTTTCCAAATTAAAAGGACGTCGATCGACTGTACAGAATACTATTGTCAATTTGGAATCTCCATTTAGCACATTCTACGAAAAATCCCGTATGGCTCTGGAAAGCAGTAAAGAAGTTAAACAAGAAAAAGGTACTCAACTGGATTTGGAAATGGCCGTTCTAATGCAGGAAATGCTGAATTTACGCGAAGAAAATATCGAAATGAAACAGAAACGCGAAGAAGCCGACCGGGATCGACAAACAGCCTTGGACAAGATGTGCGTCTTGCAAGAAGCCTTTCAGCAGCTACAAACCCAACTATCAGACTCTGATGCACTCTTTAACCTGCACGCAGCAGACAGGTCATCCTTCTCCGAAGCGGATCATGCAGCTCTCACCGAACGCCAACTGGTCGAAGCTCTAACCCGAGAATCGGAACTCAAGATTAGGATACAGTCGCTTCTAGGCTCAGTGTCGGCAACACAGAAAACCTCCGATGAAAAGTACGAACAAGTGCAAAACAACATAAAGGAATTGCAAAAAATGAACTTGTAAGTTGTTTTTTTTTTTTTTGAAACTTTTTTTTTTAATAAATCTTTTTTATTTGTTTAAAGAAATTTATCCCACTCCCTGGAACAAACGAAACGCAAATACCAAATGAAAATACGCAAACTCGAGCAGAAAATCCTCGAGATGAGCATTGAATTGGGACACAACCAGCGAATGATCACACATGACAATGTTCCTGAAACGACCTTGTAGGCGCTGGCGCTGCTGCCTTCACCCATATCCAAAGAACAAAATATTCTTAAAATTGCTTTTTTTTATTTTGTATATGTGTGTGTGTTTCTAGATTAACAAAAAAAAAAAAAAAAAACAAGTTACATGCATTTCTTCACTAATATGGCCTAAACAATTAATAATAATCCAGCGCATTGCAAATGAATGAATAAATTGAGTAGAGTACGCTTCTTTTTCTATTTGAAAAATGGAAAATAAATCACATCTTTAAAACAGCAAATAATAATCGTATTAAGTATAAAAGTAGTTATGTAATGATGAGATTTTTTCTGGGCGCTAAACTCTGGAAAAAAGATATTAAGATTCGTATATATTATTATGAAAATTTATTACTACATATATATACTATTATTAACTATTAATTGCTTGTTAATCAATGTACAAAAACAAATATTAAACAATAAAGGTATTTATTATATATTTTTTGTTTGACCTATTCATTGAATAATGATTAAGCTTGTTGTCTATTACGCAATAGCAACTCACACTCACCAACGCCCTGAAACATTGGAAACGGCAAATGTGGTCCGAAGAAGACCAACCGGACTAACGTCGATTTCTTCATGGAAAGGGAAATTATAATTGGAAGGCAGTATGGTTTCAGAGCACGACACTCCACCATCCATCCGCTTTTGAACTGCACTCCGATGTGACACACAGACTCAACAAGAAAAAGACGAAAGTCGCCTGTTTACTAGGCGATAAGGCTTCTACACAGTTTATACTACCTGAACACTTAGTAAGAGTAAGAACAATCAACAATTTCCTAATCCATAGATTTTTGTTTTGTTTGTACAGGTTAGCAAGGGATATTCGTCAAGAGGATGAGCGCTGGGGTTCCACAAGGTTCCAAGTTAGGCCCCATACTCTTCAACTTATATACAGCTGACCAGGCAACCAGCATACCAGAAACGAAAACTAGACTTGTATACCGATGACTCATTAACATACGCGACATTATTTTCACCGGATGTCGTGGAGTGGAGGATCATATAAGAAACTTGTGGGACTATTATCTCAAATGGGGATTGAAAATAAATAGCAACAAGAGCGAGCTCATCTGCTTTAGAACACCAAAAACAGCAACAAAGAACAAGAAGTTTTGCATCACGCTGTGGTAACATTAGTATCGAACTACCAGACATCAACGTAATAATGTTACTTGGAATGAATTTCTCCAACCGCTTCAGAAAGCTAGTTTCTCCCTTCATCTGATCCATCGGATTCTAAGGAGGACAAACAGACTGAGCAGAAGGACTAAGGCGACAGGCGAATGAAAAAGACCTAGAGCAAGTAGAGTCTTTGAGTGCTGCCATTCAGAAACTTAAAATACACATAGTCCGGGAGGTGACCGTAATATTATGTACCTTGTGCGGCTACCTACAACCTACGTAAAAACGCATTTAATGGAAATGGCTGAAAACAAATAGCTATTTACCCTTTAGCCAGAGGCGACCTTGTTAGGATTATCCAGGATCACTTCGGATGCTGCCTGGACTAAGCGGCCTTGGGTGCTCGGACGACCTGTTCCCATTTCTGAGATTTGATAGGGTTGGCTGGCGTATCTGCGGCTTAGGATCGGAGGAGGGAAGCTTTTGGCGATCAATCTTAACCGGGATTGTTGGCTTCCCTTGATGTACTTCGCACGTGCACAGCGAGTGGGCAAGGGAAGTTGCAACAAAGGTTCCTGGTTGACGAACGACGACGCTTGCTGGAATGTGCTCTTCCGATAATCGCCATCGGTGATTTTCAGGAAGGGGTTTTCCACCAACAGCCGTCAAGGGATCCTTAGGCTTACCTGATAGGGGCTGGAGCTGTAGATTGGTCGAGAATGATGCTCGCTGGAGTAGTCTGCTCCCAATCATCAACATGGATGATTTTCGGAAGTGGTCTCTTCACCGACCATCGTCTTAGCAGATCCTCTGATTTCCTCGGACTTCGTAAGGACCCGAACAGTCGCGGGAGCAAGATCCCCCCCCTACATCCGACGAATTGAACCGTGTGATGCCAGCATGCCAATGCTCTCGTACGAGACATTCTACCTTACTCGTCCTTTCCAGCCCGAATTCCCGTCTTCCTGATTCCTCTCTGATTCCCGTTCCTGGTTTCCTACGCATCCCAATTTTCAATTACCCCTCCTATTGCCTCGCAACAACCTATCCAATCGAGAGATAGAAAATAACTTTATAGAATCGATAGATTGGATGCCACTAATCATGAATCTGCAAGTCGGATAAACTTTTTAAGTGTAATTTCGGAGGGAGAGGGCCTGTAAGGTTTTTTGAGACTTATCTAAACGGATCATCGAAAGTGTTTATTGGTAGAAACAAGAGCTTTAAGTGTAAATTCTAAAATAATTTTTCGGATAAGTAAAATCAGGGAATAAAGATATGTCCGACCATTTCAAAAGGCGGGAATTTCGCGTCAAACCTATCCAATCATGGCAGTTGATGTAATAGGTAGCGCTGCTACAAAAAATATTCTTCATGTAAAATTGGTTTCTAATCTTTGTAAGGAGAGGATAATGAAAGCAAAGAGAGATAAAAGAGAGCCATTAACAACCAACCTGATCAAACCTAATGCAACTTCGGAGAAGATATTATGTAAAACGAATGCTTGACATATGAAACCAGACGATTATTCAAACTTGCAACAACAATTAAGACACAAAAGAAGTACATATAAGTATGGACGAGGAATGGGACTATTTACATGCGGAAGAATGAGGGTGACAATCATATAAGAATTAATCGTAGTGCAGATTTTTCAAAATTACGAGTTTTAGTAGATCGATTAGATTAGATTATTTGTTGGTGATATGGTGAACCAAATAGGACAAGCGTACGTCAGAACTGGACGGATCAGCTGCTTATAGATGAGGAGCTTGGTATTAGCGCTTAGTCCGTTTCTTCTTCTAAGCGGGTGGACCAGATGTAGGGAGAAGTTGGCTCTCTTAAGCATAAATGAAGCGTGCTTATTGAATTGGAAGCGGTTAGTGAAATTTACTCCAAGGTTTTTTGCTGTTGTCTTTGTCCTTATCACTGTGTTGTCTGGTAGCTTGATTCTGATATTATCACAGCGTGATGCGAGACGTCTTCGACCTCTTGTTGCTGTTGTTGGGGTTCTGAAGCAGATAAGCTCGCTCTTATCGCTATTTATCTTTAGTCCTCATTTAAGGTAGTAGTCCCACAAGTTTCTTATGTGACCTTCAACTCTCCTGGCTGCGATTTCTGGTGAAATGGATGTTCCATATGTTAAGGAGTCATCGGCATATAGCTTCGTTTTCGTCCCTGGGATGTTAGTAGGCTGGTCAGCTGTATAAAGGTTGAAAAGTATGGGGCCCAACTTAGAACCCTGTGGATCTCCAGCGCTAATCGTCTTTCTTTGTGAATATTCTTTTTTTACCTGTACATAAAAGGAACTATGGGTAAAAAAAATTTTGAATAATCTTACCAAGTGTTCAGGTAGTCCTAGACTTGACAGTTTGAATATTAGTCCTTTTATCCAAACTGTGTCGAAGGCCTTTTCGATGTTCAGTAAACAGGCGACTGTCGTCTCTTTCTTGTTGATTCCGTGTGTCACATCGGAGTGCAGTCCAAAAAGCGGATGGATGGTTGAGTGTCGTGCTCGGAAACCATACTGACATTCCGGTATGAATTCCCTTTCCCTGAAGAAATAATGAAGCTTTCTCAGGATAAGTCCCTCCAGGATTTTGCTGACACAGCATAGAAGCGAAATCGGACGATATCCATCGACACTAGTCCTGTTGGTTTTCTTCGGAACGGGCACCACTTTTGCCGTTTTCCATGTTTCGGAGATTGTACCTTTTGCTTACAGAACACATTTCAACCATTTTTTCACATATTCAGCTCCAAATATTTTTAATAAATTGCCCTTATCAATAAGAGAAACTCTTCGATTTTCAACCTTTATCAAAAAGATTAAAGATTCACACATTCACATTAAATTTTGATGACATTGAATAATTAATTTAGTTTTAAAATAACGTAATCAAAAAACAATAAAATTTTTTGTAAATATTGTTTTCTAATGTTCAAAAATATTTAGTTCCTACTATATTTGTTCTATAAAGTTGCTAGCAAGCTCTTCTTTTCTATTCTTTTATTCTTGTTACTTAAATTTCTGATTGTCACCCCACATCAGTTATCAATGATTTTTTAAACTAGATGTGTCATTCATCGCTAACTTCCTAGTTAAAGAATGTACAATATTATTCTTGTTTTATTAATGAAATGTATATTTCCGGTTGCGTTTTTTGGTGTAAGGTTATACACCGTAGGATCAATGGGAAAAAAGAAGTGATATGATCGTAGATTTCAAAAAATTTGGTCGGACAGACAAAATTATGTCCCTAACCTTTGTCCGACCAACTCGAAAAACTATATTTTTTGGTGTCAAATAAAAGCTTACCCATCTACATTAAGAATCTACTGGTCGGACAAACTTAACATGGGCCAACTGTAAATTTGTATTGTTTTTTGTAGATTTGGATTTGATAGCTGGGGATATATAAAGATTTCTGGAGACTAATAGCAATAGCAATAGCTTTTTCCCTACTGGGTGAAATCGAAGATTTTCCGGATCGGAGCATTGATTTCCATTCGCTATATATGCGTCTTAGAAGAGCATGAACGGTCTAACTGATGAGCCCACCGTTCATGCTTGGGCGAAACGCACATATTGGAGTAAAGGACACTAAGCCTTTAAATTGAATTTTATTCAAGAAAACTCCACAAAAAAAACAACAACAAACAACTAGCAATAGTTGTTGTTGTTTCAATATATTTTTAGTGTCGGTAAACTTTACTTTACTTTTCCTGGCTCTGCATAGCGTGTTGCTCCAAGGCCTGGGGTCAATATGCCATTCCAGCTGGTTCAATTTCTAGCTTGCCGTCGACAGTTTCGCACTCCAAGCAGTCGGAGGTCTCCTTCTACTTGGTCGCTCAATCGGAGATGAGGTCTACCTTTGCTTCTGACGTCGAAGACCTTTTGCGCTGGAGCGCCGATGTTCATATGCTCTGCATGGCCGAGCCATCTTAGCCGCTAGATATATGCGCTAATGTTGTTGCCTGTGTCCACAACAGAGGAGGTCTACAACTGGCAGTGTCCCAAGATGGTTAACATCGATTGCGTATATATTACGATGTTTCCATCCTCATCTTCCAATGGCCCAGGACGGCTAGTGAAACCTGATTATGACTGCTTCAATCTTCTGTAGAAGTTTCGCACATCTTTTCCTCTGCATTTCCTCCACTTCGAGTTGCTGGTGATTTTTTTTCGTTCTCCTTCATTCGCTCAATGTAGATGCTCTAGTTCTTTGTTTGCCTGAGCACATTCAGGCTAATGCCACACAAGCTCCAAAATGGTCGCACGACCAATTGTCGGTGCGCCCCTTAAATAGTATTTTTAGCTTGAAGAAGCAGCGATTGGGACGTTATACTTTGTTTGATCTAAGCGTTGGTGTTGCTCTCTAAGTTATGTTAACTGCAGTAACAGCTCTCCATTTCCAAAATCGCGTGCTTGTCGTGATCCCTTTTTTCTTTTTTTGAGAAGCCGGTACTCCTCTTTCCTCTTCTGCTCGAAGAGGTCACAAAGAAGTTCTGGTCCTACTGTGCAGCACCACCTTGTACACTTCCTGTCTACCAGGGGTTTCGTTGTGGTGCACGTGTAAAACCAAATACTTTGGATTCGGCCTCCCTGAAGGCATTTTCGCAATGTTGCCACTGATTATCAATGCTTGATACTGGCGGTAAAGGACTCCTTTGGAGGTTATTCCAGACTAAAAGGACTTAGCGATTTCTGGAAGAGGCAGCCGTCTGACGTCAAAAGCTCCTGGAAAAGTTCGGACATGATTGATCAGGAGATCTCCATGTCCTATTGTGAAATGTGAGCTGAGGGAACTTCGAACTACCACATAGACATGGCAGATCAAGGTGATCTCAAATCTATCCTGTACCAGCCCTTGACTGTCATAATATAGGAAAGCCTCGGGCCAGGTGAAATCGCTCGAACGCGTGCTTTCAAAATATCCATCTTGGGGGTGATAAGCCCCCAAGATTAAGTCATTTTAAAAGAGTCATCTAATAGTTTTGAAATGTATATAATAAATGAGTAAAAGTCCATACAAAATGTTTCTATTCTAAGCATTGCCGTTTGTAACTACTCTGTCATTGTCCCTGTGCTCCTCTTCTTCTTTCAGTTTGGCCATAATGTCTGCAATTTGTTTCTCTAGCTCCACACACTGCTGCTCGATCTCGTAGTTCTTTGACACCAACATTACCCAGTTGGCTTCTAAGGTCTTCAGTTTTTCTCCGGCTTGTGTTTGTGCTTGCTTTCGTTGCCAATTGACGTCCTGAATTTCTTTCTTAATGGCTTGCAGTTTGTTTTGTGCCTTTGCTTGTAAGGCAACGAATATTTCTAAATACGCCTTCCACGACTCACAGCCATATTCTACCATCAGTTCAAGGTTCATGGCTCGAGTCCATTGATGTTCGAGTTGGGCCATGGAATTCTCAATGGATTCCTGCCAAGCGGACAACTCGGAAAGTTTGCCCGATGAAGGTGGTGGTAATTCGTAACGTTTCATACTCAAGGTTTCCATGGGTTGACGGTTTTGTATTCGCTCAAACTCATAGGCCATCATTTTTGTTTCGAAAGCTGTGGTGTTAAGCGGAGGTAGATGGTCGAGGTAGTTTTTGGTCGGACGGTAACGTCGGCATTCTTCTTCCACCATTGCCAATGCCTAGACGGAGGGATATTAGTTTGCTAGATGGAAATTGGTTTGTTTCTCTTACCGATTCTCGGACGCCTGGATCATCATAGCCATGATCAATATATGGAAGTGCATCAACTATTACTTCTCCAGCCATTATTAATAATTGGTTTTTCTTTTTTTTTATAAAATTATTTAAAAAAAATTACAAATGCTTTTAAACACAAAACAAATCGAATTCCGGAATTTGTCAGATGTGAGAAATGTCAACGTGACGTTTTCTATTGGTTTTATTTTTGACCATATCCGCGATCCACAAATTTGGACAGTCAACAAAATTTAACGAGTTCTGGACCCCTGTTCTGTAACTATCGCATCGATAAAATTGATCGAGAAACGTTGAAAATTGGAACAAAATTCATTTTATCGCATCATTCTGGTTCTGTAACATTGACAGGCGATAATTTTATCGATTGGAATGTATCGGAATGAAATACTGGAAGAATGCGATAAAACGGTGTTCTGTATCTCTCAAATGCGATAAGTTTTTCCTTGGAAACGTCAAATCTTATCATTTGTTTGTGAACAGGCGATAAGATTGAAAAAATGGAATTAAATAAAAAGGTAAGGAAAATAAGAGCAGACAAATATCTTTTTATATGTAATTTATATAAATTTTAATTTTTAAAAGTACAAAGGCCCAAAAGTCTAATAAAAGGGATTCGTAAAAACAATATGTATCTCTTCCTAATTGTCTTTGAAGGTGTGTCCACACCAAGGAAACATTTCTTAAATATTCAGAAATTTTATTAAAATGTTTCTGAAATGTTTATTAAGGGGCCGACGCTTCGCGAAACATTTCTGAAATCATAATTGTTGTTTTTAGGTCTGCAATTTGTGTGATTATACTTATGAAATTAATAGTTAAAATGAACAATGTATTTTATTGTACTTATATTTTATTTTACTCAAGAATCAAACACTGTACTCACTTCCAGCATACGAGAAAAAGAGACAATCACATAAATAAAAAAAACAAAAGAAACAAAGAAAACAACGAAAGCCAAGGGAAATAAAATAAATAGATGTAGATAGAAAATAGATGGTAGGAAAAGTAGTACCAATACGCCTGTTGATTTCATGCAATCGCGGAAAACCCTCATAAACGGTAAAAACGTGAATTTATATTCTCTAATATGAACCGTCAAAATTTGTATGGGAGTTTATTTATGAGAACCTTGTAAATGTATCTCATGACTTTGCCGTGTAATTCCAGTCTAAATGCTACGAACTGCCACACACGATCCACACTTCGATGAACAAATTATTCGCACACGAATAACCTCAAAATCACCTTTGCTTTTGTTTCCTTGGTGGTCGATAGCGTCCAATAAGAAAATGCCACGTGAAAAAAAGTCAAAAAGTACGAATGTTTGTTTTTTTCGTTGGTCGCTCTTATATGAATAGTACTTTTATTAAGTGTACACAAAATTTAAAACAAAACGCAGTATGAACTCCGCCTTAAGCGTAGTAACCATTTCACACTATCTTCCTCAGCGTCATCTATCATCTCAATATGTAACCTATATCGTCCATTTTGAACTTCCGGCGAAATGCTGTCTTTTTTAGTCCGTCAATTTATGATATAGGACGTATCTGCTTCTGCAGACATTAAAATATTAAAATTTGGGATAATTAACCAAATAAAATGGTAAGAAATATATAAAGTTTACAGTGTTAATTATCGTAAAAAAGATTCTACCAAAAAATTGCTACAAAAGTGCAAAATATGACTTAAAAAGTTGTGTTGAACATTTTTGCACGTGTTGTCGAAATGTGTATTGTGCCTCGCGTATTAAAATTTATTTCGATTCTAGAGTTTAGCCAACGCCAGACCTTTGGTCTCTGTGTTTACGGACAAAAATGAACAAATCAAGGAGAAGAGCATCTGTCTCCCAAGTGTCTTCAAGGCTCCCATTCGTCCGGATGTTGTCAACGAAGTTCACCAACTGATGCGCCGCAACAAGCGTCAACCGTATGCCGTCAGTGAACTTGCTGGTGAGTAGTGTCAACTCTGATTAGTTCTTGAATATCTGATTAAATGCCTCCTCTCTTTAGGTCACCAGACGTCCGCTGAATCCTGGGGTACTGGTCGTGCTGTTGCCCGTATTCCCCGTGTCCGAGGTGGTGGTACCCATCGCTCCGGTCAGGGTGCTTTCGGTAACATGTGTCGTGGTGGTCGTATGTTCGCTCCAACCAAAACTTTCCGCAGGTGGCACCGCAAGATCAACGTGAACCAACGTCGTTACGCCGTTGTTTCCGCTATTGCCGCCTCTGGAGTACCAGCTTTGGTTCAGTCCAAGGGACACATCATTGATGGCGTTTCCGAGTTCCCATTGGTTGTTTCCGATGAAGTTCAGAAGTTGCAGAAGACTAAGCAAGCTGTTGTCTTCCTTAGGCGCATGAAGATCTGGGCTGACATCCAAAAGGTAAGTCTCGTCGACAAGATTCCATATTCCGCAATGCTTTCAATGGTGGTAACACTGTAAACCCCTTTGTTATACCTTTAAGCATTGCAAGATTAAAGTTGGTCAACAGGCGTTCCGATTTTGAGTCTCCTGCGCTTAATCTCGGGGTAGATTGACCCAACATTCTGATCCTCAAAGTAAATCCTTGAATTTTTACAAACTTCTTTTCCAATTCTCCTATATTAGGTGTACAAATCCCAGCGTTTCCGTGCTGGACGTGGTACCATGCGTGACCGTCGTCGCATCGCTCGTCGTGGACCTTTGGTCGTATACTCCAAGGACGAAGGTCTCCGTAAGGCTTTCCGCAACATCCCAGGAATCGAAACCATGAATGTCGACAAGATGAACCTCTTGAAGTTGGCCCCTGGTGGTCATGTTGGACGTTTCGTCATCTGGACCGAATCTGCATTCCAGCGTCTCAACGAATTGTTCGGCACATGGAAGACACCCTCAACCCTCAAGAAGGGATACAACCTTCCACAGCCAAAGATGGCCAACACCGATCTGGCTCGTTTGTTGAAATCCGAGGAAATCAGGAAGGTGATCCGCGATCCCAAGAAGAAGGTGTTCCGTCGGGTGCGCCGTCTCAATCCATTGACCAACACTCGCCAACTGATCAAGTTGAACCCCTATGCTGAGGTTCTTAAACGTCGCGCCTTATTGGCCGCCGAGAAGAGGAAAATCAACCGAGTGCTGTTGAATGCCAAGCGTCGCAATATTGAATTGCCAAAGTCACACTTTGCTAATGTCGCCACAAAACAAGCCGCCAACCGTACCAAGATGCTGGTTAAGGCTTTGGCCGAAAAGAAGAAGAAGTTGGCTGCCAAGAAGGCTGCTCCTAAAAAGAAGTAGACAACTATACTTCGTCAGTTTTTTTTTATAAATATGAATACATTCATCATAATATAAAATTTTAAAATATATATTTTG
Organism: Platycheirus rosarum; assembly: GCA_963971375.1. Classification (NCBI taxonomy): domain Eukaryota; kingdom Metazoa; phylum Arthropoda; class Insecta; order Diptera; family Syrphidae; genus Platycheirus; species Platycheirus rosarum. The sequence goes on along the minus strand of OZ020509.1, from coordinate 144,306,028 downwards.
TGATATTATTTTTAATTCATAAAATTTGTCAGATCTCTTTTCTTGTGTTGGAAGGAATTGGTTTGCGATTACATTGAACGAATGGTGTTGAATTGACTGTGAGGACTAAGATAAAGCAGAAGAAAGGCGTTTGTGGTGGTGACGACTATCAGCCCTATTACGCTTTTCATCTGGCATATTTTCCTGATATTTTCCGATCTGGTTCCTCTTCGCTGATGTGAGCTAGGCGCCCAGATCACCGGAATCTACCGAAATTATTTTGTCCACATCTGCTTAGAAGAAGATTTCATAAAATTCATAATTTGTATCTTCTCCGAAATCGTCCTCTTTCAACATGGGACCAACAATTCTCGGTAAGACTCCTCTCGAACTTGGTTAAGAAATCAGAGTACATTTTGGTAAACACCTAAGTCTCCGATCTGCATGTGAATACTGGTAAGACCATAGCCTTGTACTGCAGCAGTTTTATGGTAAGGTTTCTGGATTTGAAGAGCCTCGACAGGCTTTAAGGTTCTGTTGGATTTTAGCAGCCGCCTGCGCACATATTTCTTGCTCCATAGTATATCTGCTGCTACTTTTGACCAAACTTAGTTAAAGGATTGCACTACTTCAAATTCATGCTCATCTACCAACACTTCTCGCAGTCGTAGCCACCATGTACTTGGTGTCGTTTCATTAATATGCAGTATACCCGAGCAACGCCAGCTGGGTCAGCCAGTAGACAACTTAATGCAAAAAGGTTAAAAAATGGTATCTCCTATAGGATCGTTTCTTTTCTTCGAATTTCTCGAGAACTGGGGTGGAATCGCGTAAGGTGATAGTGGATAGGTGACAATCAAAAGCGATACTTTTGCTCCATGTAAGGTGATTGTCAAAACGACTGTCGCTTTTTGGCGATAATTTAGTGACAGCTTTCATACTTTCTATTGACATTTTGCATTGTTGTTTTGAACTTCGTGAAAAATAAAAGTTAAAATTATAAAAGCGTTTCTTATTGAAATTATTTAAAATAAAAATGAAGTGCAATGTTTACATCATTAGCAATTTTTAACAACGCTAACAGAGTAGAGCTGTGTCAATCGTTCATTTTCAAAGATTCAATCGTTCATGATTCGGTCTTTTCAATCAATCATTTTACCAATCAATCCCATATCTACCCTCTTTCTCTCGTTTCAATTTATACCCATGCCATACCGGTCATCGAAATGTTGTATTGTGACTTTTGAATGTGATTGTGAATAAAACATTTTGCATGGTTTCCATATGTGATATGTATCTCTTTATTTGGATCTATCCGACACCAACATCGACATTAGTTCTTTGTAAAATAAATTTTTAAATTTCAGTTCAGTTTCACTTTGTTTCGTTTATTTATTTCAAATCATTCTCTATCTCTGGTCTGGTTCTTTGTGTATTGTGTATTTTGTATTCTGTATTGCATTCAATGATTGATTGAATTTCAGTTTCGTTTTCCGCATCGTATCGTTCTCGTTCATTTGAAAAGTATTGAAATTGTAAACGACCGACATATGAAAGTGTGATTGCAATCATCAATACTTTTCAGTGAACGTGTCATAAAGACCAAATCAATCACGATTGACACAGCTCTAGCTCACAGAGTGAGAAATGCAGAAAATAATTATAAAAAAGTCCAACTGATCAGAACCAAGCTTAGAAATAAAGCAAATATTCTGGAACTTCCTAGCGCAATGTATGGATCCTTTATGACCAATGTTTGACAATTATTAATTAAATATTTTACATACATATCTATTATAGATTTTTGAAAAAAAAATCGTCTAACTAAAGAAGCCTTTGTTCATGTTTTGCGGCTGCTAGATTTACCATCTGGAACAAGATCAACGCGTGTTCCACCTATTCTTCAACTCGCTGCAACCTAGAGCTGTGTCACTCGTGATTGGTTCGGTCTTTATGACCCGTTCACTGAAAAGTATTGATTGCAATCACACTTCCATATGTCGCAACCATAAATCTTCTTGGTGGTGGTGGTTACCAAAGACAAGTTGGTGCTGACTGGGCTGCACCAATGGTATGCAGAACCTTGGAGAGACAACTTACAAACAAATTGAACAAATCAGAGCCAAAATGACATTTCATTCTTGGCAGAATTGTAAGTGATGCCAATAAAATAAAATTGCGATCACCTTACACAGAGCAACCTAAAGGTGATAATCAAAAACGACAGTCAACTATCACCTTACGCGATTCCACCCCTGGTTAGCAGGGGGCCTATTCCTGAATACGAGTCGAGTGAGATGTCACTCGAGAGCTCACAGTCGAGTCGAGTAAGAATCGGTATTCCACAACTCTAGTGAGAGCCAAAAACATGACATGACTCCGAAAATGTTGAACACACCCTTTCAATTGTAGCTAACGTCACTAAATGTTGACTTGACGTTTAACAAATTAAATCTTTTGATTTGAGAATTAATCGTTAAATGTAATTTAATAGTAAATTAATCAGTTTAAATCGTAAAAGTGCAAAAAAAATTAATGTGATAAGTACAGAGATGTTTTATAAAACAATTTTTGTATATTTGCTGCAAGTAATGGAGCACAAATCTAAAACAAACGCCAGATCGTCGTTTATGCCAAATACCTACCACCAAAAAATATTTAAATTTTGTTTCAAACACTTCATTATTCATAACAATTAGAAAATTAGTCTTTTTATTTTTACCTACATTTTTGCATCCATCACTGCTGCTCTCGAACACTTTTTAAACATGAATGATTTCTCACAGAAAAAAGCGTTACTTTCGAGTTCAGGAATAGGTATGTATCATTCGAGTGTCATTTGACGTTCGACATTCGAGTTGGGGAATACCGATAATTATAGCGAGTTTCATTCAAATTTCAAAGATTTGATCTGAAAATCAAGATTTGCTCTTTTCAATGAAACTTGTTTCATCATTTAATCCTAGTATTGGTCATTCACTGACGAGCATACACAGTATTTGATATCACACACAAAAATACCAGGCATGTACAGTATATATATTTAAAATGCCATATTTGTATTTTCTCACTTCAAAAACACCTTTATTTGTTATTTTGTATATTTAATGGATATTTGTAATTTTTTGACTAAGCACGGGCTGGCACAAGTTCACAACAAACAACAAAAATAACAAAATATTTTCCATTTGACGTTTGACCGAAAGACTATTTACATGTATGTGTGCATTCAGATCAAATCTGCCAACCCATCAAAGATCAAATCTTTCGTGTTGAGATTTGATCTAGATTTGCTCTTTTTCTTGCAATGAAACTCTCGAAATTGAAAAAGAACAAATCTTTTGACAGAAAGAGCAAATCTTTTCTTGAATGAAACTCGCTATTAGTGAGTCGTGTTCGAGAATACCAATTTGTCGATCTCACATGAAAACTTACTCGACTCGTATTCAGGAATATGGGCCCTGATTACAACAAACATTCATATTCAGAACGATGTATGTAATTTTCGAACAACTTTTACTTGCGATTATAGGGACTATAAGGCAAGTTTAGGATTCGTGAATATAAAAAAAATTGAGATAACAATCAAACATCAAACATGACATTACGATCATAGAGAAGCCTAAAAAAGTCATTGGCAAAAAATGTCCGTCTGTCTGTCCGGGTGCATAACGATCTGCAGCCTAAACGGGTTAAGGGATTGCCTTCAAAGGAGATGACCCATTTTTGTATGGAGCCTGGGCCCAGGGCGTACACCTATGAGACTAGTATCAAATGAAAGCTTGTATTCAGTTATATCTATCTGCAAAATATTTTTGAATTTGGCCTTGGGGATTTCGAGATATTTGAGCTTGAAGTTGAACATAGGAAATGGGAAAAATCGGACTTTTTTGCAAATAATTACGTATTTTTCCGGTAAGAGTTTATGCATTCTTAAGAGGGGGAATTGAAATTTTATTTTTAGAGCTAAAAATAACGGTAGTTGCAATACGACCGCTTAGGAAAAGTTTATTTTCTCGAAAACGGCTAAAACGATTTTGATGAACATTTTTGAGAATTTTTTTGTTAATATTGGCTGTGGCGAATTTGTAACTAGCCTAAAAAACGTTGTTTGACTCTATGGTCAAAGAAAAACAATCCCGTATAACAACGCAGAGTGGTTTAGTAATGAACTCAGAGTGGAAAAAACTAAGAAAAGGTAATCTGTATAGACAAGCGGTGCTCCAGATTAGATTATTTTTATTATAATTAAAATGTGTGTATTGACCAATTTTTTAGATATGATTAGGTGGAATTTCGAAACTTCCTTCGGCTTTTTTGGTCACATTAAATTTAGCAAAGAAACAAAAAACAGTAACTTTGGCATGTCCCGACGTTTCGGCAAGGGTTGTTGCCTTCTTCAGGGGAACTTTATTACACATAAAAATACAAGATATAGTTATATGCACAATAAATAACAATAGTGAGAAACTTACATTTCAAAACAAAATTTTAAAATTTACAACACAGTCGTGACAATGGTTTTTTTTTTTTATATAACATTAATATAATTTAAAGTTTTTGAATTAAAAAAAAAATGAAAAAAAAAAACACTTCTACTTAAGAAGTTTAGTCTTCGATTGAAGGCGAAAGAGAAAAAGAGATATTTTGTTTGTATGTACGTAGTCCTGCCATAAGTTCTGTCCTTAACTTATAAGACGCCAAAAAAAATTGTATTGATCTATTGTTGTTCTCAAAATATATAACGGACAAATGGATACCTTAAGTAACAGTTATGAGTCAGTTGAATTTAATACGCGAAACGATAAACATGGAGTGGGGCAACAAAGAAAACCGCGTCGCTATTATTGCACTGCACATATGCAGGAAAACTCCCACTGAGATTTTCGAATTGCTGAAACCACTCAAAATATCGAAAAAATTCATCTATCGCGCTATAAAACGGTGCAACGAGATCTCCTCTCTTGATGATAGAGCAAGAAGTGGCCGATCTCGCCAAAATAGGACGCCAGCAGTGATCAAAGCAGTTGCGGAAAGAATCCGAAGAAATCCCCTCCGCAAACAGAAAATTATGGCTCGAGAAATGGAAATACCCACAAAAACGATGTCACGCCTCATAAAACAAGACCTAAGGCTTGGCGCTTACCGTAGAAGTACTGGAAAACGCCTGACTGCGGCTCTGCGCAACATAAGAGCGACAAGATCAAAGGTGTTGCTTCAAAGACACGCAAACGGAGGACACAAACATATTCTTTTCACAGATGAGAAAATTTTCACAATGGAACGGAAATTTAATCGCCAAAACGCAGGATTTACACCCATAGCTCCAAGGAAGCTGCTGAAAAGGTTGGAAAAGTCCAAAGAGGCCATCATCCAGCTTCAGTGATGGTTTGGTGGGGAGTGTCGTATGACGGTGTTACAAATTTGCATTTTTGTTAGCAGGGAGCATCAACTATCAAAGTGATGTTTTAGAAAATGTTGTGAAGCCCTTAACTAACACCTTATTGGCGGTCAAGCACTGGATTTTTCAGCAAGACTCTGCGCCGGCTCACAAGGCAAAATCACCCAGCTTTGGCTTAAGGACAATTTACCGGGGTTTATCGCCGCTGAAGATTGGCTCTCGGGCAGCCCGGATCTTAATCCGCTGGACTACCGTCTATGGAATGTCTTGGAGGAGAAGGCTTGCTGTAAGCCTCACCGAAATATTGAGTCTCTTAAAGCTGATTTGGTGAAGAAAGCAGCTTTGCTACCACTGGAAGTCGTGCGTGCGGCGATAGACGAATAGCCGGATCGTTTAAGAAAGTATTTCAAGGCTAAGGGTGGCCACTTTGAATAATTTCCTAAAAATTTTTAACGTCAATTTAATACAAAATAAATATAGTAAAAAGAATTTTGATATCTTGTTTATTATTTGAATAAGACGTGTTTGTGTGAGGAACAGAACTTATGGCAGGACTACGTAGAAACAAGAGAACAGTATACTGATGATATACTCTGTGTATCTTGCTTTCGGTTCATTTTGTTTTTGTTTTTTAATATATGAAGAGTCTCGAGGGTGTATCTCTTGGAGATATGTTTTTCTGTTTGGAGAACTTGGACTCCTTCAAAATCGGGAAGATGGCCACTTTCAATAGAATGAGAAGCAAGGGCTGTTTTACCAGGGTTGTTAGTGTTGATGTCTGATTTATGGTTAGACAAACGTTGGCGCAAGAATTGTTTGGTGGTTCCAATGTAACATAAGTTACAGGGCTCTACCGCTTTTCCTTTGCAGTTGATTTTATAAATAACTTCAGTGCTTTTATCCTTCTCCGGTTTGACTTTCAACTTTGTAAAAAAAAGACCAAGTGTTTGGTTGGATTTGAACATAAACGACGCTGTTAAAAAACCCATTTGTGTTTAAGACATTCTCCTGTCTCGGTGTTTTGTATTTGTGTTTTAAAATCAAACTGCGAATGACCGCAGTAGGGTAGCCGTTGTCACTTAATATTCTTGTGATTCTTTTCTCATTGGCACAGTGAAACTTTTCATCACTCAACGTGAAAACTTTGTTAACAAGGTTAGAGGCCGTATTCATTATAATATGCTTGGCATGGTCTGAACGGAAGTTAACGAGTCTTCCTGAAGATGTTTCTTTTTGAAACCAATCAAATGAGAGATGATTGTTTTCTCGTAGGATTTTGACATCCAAGAACGCTATTGTACAGTTGTGTTCTTTTTCGACCGTGAACTGTATTTTTGGATGAAATTTGTTAAGCACCAGTAAGATGTCATCAACTTTTCGTCTATCTATCACAGCAAATATGTCATCGAAGTACTTCGCTATGAAATTCGGTTTATCTTTACAGGAATTCAAACATTCGTCCAATAAATGGTCCATGACAATATCGGCAATAGTGGGTGAAAGAGGATTACCCATTGGCATTCCGAAAACTTGTTTGTAGATATCCGTTTTGAATTGTAAATAGTTGTTGTCTCTAAGACAAAAATCAACAATCTCCAAAAATTTTGTTTGGCTTATCTTAGTTTGTCGACTAAGTACATCCCATTTCATTTTGATTATATTGATCGCTAATTGTGTTGGAATGTTGGTAAAAAGCGATACCACATCAAAAGAAACCAAAACATCATTTTCTTTTAATTTGACTTTTTTTTGTCTTTTCCACAAATTCGAACGAATTTTTTACAGTGTACTTGGAGTTGTGCGTAATACATTGTAAAATTCTACCAACAAATTTCGATAATTCATAGCAAGTTAATTTCATAGATGATATGATAGTACGCATAGGCATATTTTGCTTGTTGTTGCTGGATTTCCAAGTTGGGGTGGTCCTCCAAGTTCCTCAAAATATTTTTGGAGAGCTGTGTCATGAACTGATTTATTGGGATCACTTTGCTGTCTTCATATAGCTTCTTGTTTGGGACATATTTCCTTGTAATGGGGTTTCGGTGTAGGCTTGTACAGCTACGGAGTATCTTCCTTTCAAAAACTTCGATCTTCTTCATATATGTTGGTGATATGGTGAAGCAAATAGGACAAGCGTACGTCAGAACTGGACGGATCAGCTGCTTATAGATGAGGAGCTTGGTATTAGCGCTTAGTCCGTTTTTTTCTTCTAAGAAGCGGGTGGACCAGATGTAGGGAGAAGTTGGCTCTCTTAAGCATAAATGAAGCGTGCTTATTGAATTGAAAGCGGTTAGCGGTGCTCCAGCAATAATAACAATACATGGCAGTCATATCAGCAGTGTCGAAACCAATTCAAAATAAAAAAATCGTTTAGCAAAATCCCTATTTATAAAAGACCAAATTAAGAATGCAAATAATCAGAAAGATATGTGGAAAAAATTAAAGAAATATGTACTTAAGAAAAGTAATGAAACTTGGAGGTAGAGTTAGAAGATGGTTCTGTGATAAACGAAAGTGCAATAATAGCTGCGTTTTATTATCCACTAATATCCATATGGATCTCTGTCGATAAATAAAACGATCCAGATCTAGATCCATATCATGCATTAGTTTTTGTTCAATTCCTATTACAATACTGCAAAAGGGCCATCGGTTTTTCAGAATTAGTACTATTTCTTGGATCTTAAAATAGATCCAGATAGAAAGCAGGATTTAAAATTGTTATTGTAATACGTGCTAAAACATAATCCAGATCCAGATCACAGCTAATGTGTGACAAATTCAACAACTTTTTTGTTCAGTCCATTAATGAAATTACCCAATCTGTGATATTTTGTGATTATACAAATTTACTCGAGCAATGCAATATAGATTTTAAGTTCAGACTAGTCAACATAGATTTAATACAAAATGCATTAGACAAGCTAAACAGAAAAAGTGACTTTAACTTTAGGAGTGTTAAAATGTTTAAGGACTCTCTGAGTATAATTGGCCCAGTGATTGAAAGAATCATTAATATATCCTAATTGCCGGTATTTTCCCACAATCCTGGAATGAATCATTTATAGTCTTCTTCTTCTTCTTCTTAGGGGTGGACCTGAGCCTCAACTAACAAGCTTCTCCAGCCAGCTCGGTCCCTAACTAGCTGTCTCCAGTTTCGCACGTGGAATCGGTTGAGGTCCTCTTCCACTTGAGTGCGCCACCTGAGTCTCGGTGGATTCGAAGATTTTCATTTCATTTATTTATTCAATGGAAGCTTTTACAATGGGCTTTGAAGCCTATGCAATAGGTAGTAAAAGTTAAAAAGAGTATTTATTTCGTTAAATTTAAATTCAAGTTAAATCGCCAGAAATATATGTCAAAAAATGTGGCGAATTGAAAACTCGTTCTATTACCATTAGAGAACATTCGTCTCTATCTGTCAGAATCGGTCGATCTGTAAATCCTGGTGACTTTAAATAAAAAAGCAGTTTATTTTGAAAAGCGTGTTTTTTTAAGCAGTAAAATCTTTTTTCTTTTCTGTTTAAATAATGATGTTGAAACTCTGTCGGGGCGATGATTCCAACGTGGGTTCAACCCACATCCAGCAATTGCAGGCAGTACAGATTTTTAAAAAAATCATTTCTTGCTTGTTGCTTCTCCGAATTGGTCATATTTATCTTTATCCAAGACCGGACAACTTTCTTTTCAAGCACGTCAAGAACTTCGCTTAAAACAACAGACACTGCAGGTTTTGAGAGCTACAGCTCGAAGTCGTTTCTGACAGAACTTTGGTAGCTGCAACTGTCGAGGAACCGCAAGGCTGATGCTAGTTTTATGATTGGTGAAATTACTGAACTTTGAGTTGTTTAGGAACTCATGATATTTAAAACAAACTCAAACGCATTTTGTTAATCCAAATATATAAAATAAATGAATAATGTAAAAGACAATTATGTATGTAGTTGAACAAGGGGAATAAATAATTTGTTCCTTACAAAGTGTCAGGTAGTTAAAGTCGGTTGGAAATATGTATCTCTCAAACTCCTCTTCAATCTACAAATCATAGTTTTTTTTCACCCCTCATCTGTTGGCCTAAGTCGCCAAAAAACAAATCTATTTTACTTTTTATTTTATTTTTTATATATTCTGAAATCTTTTTTAATAAATAAAACCACATACTTTTCAACATAAATGGAAGTTTTTGACGTTAAACAACAACTTGACTTAGCACATTCAGTTTTTGATGTTGGTAGCTTTGTTATGACAGGCGAACGTCGGAGTTCGCTTTTCGCAATACCACGACAAGATTAATTCGCTAAATTATTCGACATGAGTCGAACGTTCGACTCGCAAGTCATAATAGGGCCCATAAATTAAGTTCGAAATATGGCAAGAAAGACATGTACGAATTTTGCATTGAATTTAAAATTACCCATCGTTCTTTGTTTCTTTTTTTTCATTTGAAGTACATATGTACTTTATTTTCAATTTTATATATTTTTAATTTAATTTCCTGCCGAGTATCTGAATAAAGCCGCATGAAATTGCGTCGTGCCGCGAAGTCTTCTAATGACATAGGGTAAACTATTCCACTGCCTGATAACAACAACAAAAAACTGACGCTCATAGCGAGTTTCATTGAAGAAAAGATTTGCTCTTTCTGTCAAAAGATTTGATCTTTTTCAGTTTTGAGAGTTTTATTGCAAGAAAAAGAGCAAATCTAGATCAAATCTCAACACAAAAGATTTGATCTTTGATGGGGTGGCAGATTTGATCTGAATGCACATATACATGTAAATAGTCTTCGGTCAAACGTCAAATGGAAAATGTTTTGTTGTTTGTTGTTTGTTGTAAACTTGGGCCAGCCTATGTTAAGCAATAAAATTAACAAATATGCGTTAAAGAAAGAAAACAGTAATAACAAATGTTTGTGAAGTCAGAAAATACCAAAATGGCATTTTGAGTGAAACAACAACAACTGTGCAGAGATATTGGTGTGTGTCGTCAAAATACTGTGTGTGCTCGTCAGATAATCACCAATACTACAATTAAATCATGAAACAAGTTTCATTGAAAGAGCAAATCTGAATTTTGAGATAAAATTTTTAAAATTTGAATGAAACTCGCTATCAGAGTTACGGCAAGTAAACCTGGGTTGCAATAACATAAATGATCGAGATGAGTTCACAAAGTGTATTTTTTCAAAAAGAGTTAAGTTAATAGCGAGTTTCATTCAAATTTCAAGGATTTGATCTGAAAATCGAGATTTGCTCTTTTCAATGAAACTTGTTTTATCATTTAATCCTAGTGTTGGTCATTTACTGAAGAGCATACACAGTTTTGTTATCACACACAAAAATACCAGGCATGCACAGTTGATATATTCAAAATGCCATATTTGGTATTTTCTCACTTCAAAAACACCTTTATTTGTTATTTCGTATATTTAATGGATATTTATTAATTTTGTGGCTAAGCACCGGCTGGCACAAGTTCACAACAAATAACAAAATATTTTTCATTTGACGTTTGACCGCAAGACTATTTACATGTATGTGTGCACTCAGATCAAATCTGCCAACCCATCAGAGATCAAATCTTTCGTGTTGAGATTTGATCTAGATTTGCTCTTTTTCTCGCAATGAAACTCTCGAAATTGAAAAAGATCAAATCTTTTGACAGAAAGAGCAAATCTTTTCTTGAATGAAACTCGCTATAAGTGTTTTAAGGGAAAAATATTTAAAATATGTGTAGAGACCACAGCCAAGGATGTTGTTTGTATAGTTTGATATGACCATTTATCTCCGGAGATTGTATACATAACGTGTAATATTATTGAACGCTACTGTCAAGTTTCGTTTCATTTTAGAGTTATGGGTACTTACAATTTGACATCCATGTTTAATGTTTTTGCTAGGCTTAGCCGAACATGCTGGGGAGTAAAATGCTTTGATAGAGAAAGACTGCGTAAGGAGCCATATACTTTTCCGATAACCATTTGAATGTGATCATCCCAAGTAAGAGTGCGATTAAACAAAATACCCAGATTTTTAGCTTTCTCGATATACTCGAGTTGTTGATTAGCAAGATACAATTTGGGAAAATAGCTGTAATAAAGTTTATTTTTGTATACGACTAAGCATTTCGATTTTCTTGGGTTAAGATGCAGTTTATTTTTCTCAGACCAGTTTAGAATACTACTTAGATCACCGTTTAACTGTTCAGCTCCATTTTCAATCATACCAAGCTTACAGCTTAGTTGAACTTGAGCATCATCAGCATATAAATCTAAAGAGGAGTAATTCACTTGTAGCGGGAGATCATTTATAAAAATTGAGAATAGCAGGGGACCAAGAATTGACCCCTGTGGAACTCGTGATAAGAGATTTAATGGACGTGATATTTTTTCACCCATAACTACAGCTTGACTTCTCCCACTGAGATATGAAAACATCATATCTGCTGCTGTGTTGGAAAACATAAACTGTTCTTTTAGCTTTGATATGAGCAATCTATGGTTGACTGTATCAAAGGCTTTTGAGAAATCCAAGAGCACAAGAAACGACACCAGATCACTATCCATTGCCGTTTTTATATCGTCTGAAACTTTAATAATTGCTGATATGCCGATCCGATTATTGATGTTTAAGAAAGATGAGATTTGGTTGTGCAGGATTTTTTCTAATACTTTTGATAAAAAGGGTAAAATTGATATTAATCTGAACTCTGGATCAGACATGCGGGTAGCAGGTTTTTTTAAAACTGGTATTATTTTCGTTACTTTCCAAAGGGATGGAAAATGTGATGTCATTATGATAGTGTTGAATATATGCCTAAGGGCAGGAGGAATGTGGGGTAGAATAATTTTTATGAAAAGTGGATGTATTTCGTCAAATCCCATGGCGCAAGATTTAATTTTCAATATTGCACTCAAGACATCAGCATCATCCACCCTTGGAAATTGAAAGTAATATGCACTATCGGGGTCAACAACCCGATAGGCTTCGTTTGTTTCCTCAGTGTCAGTCCTAGGGTAAAAAACCTGAGAGGTGCTCAACCCATCCACATTTAACAAGTCTTCACTTTGAAATTGTTCATTTTCGGGGTCAACCACCCGAACGGTTTCATTTAATGGAACATTTTGAATTTTCGCAAATTCTTCATTCAAATGGTCCGGACATATATCAGTGAAACAACATTCTTTTTGGGATCCAACTCCAAGCTCACGGATATTTTTCCACAGAATTTTAAATGGTACATTTTTTTTAAAGCGTTGTGAGTAGAGTCTGCTTTTAGCATCCCTGATTTTTTAGAATTTAAAATATCTGCCGAAAACCAAGATATTTTGTCACTCCGTGTAAGTTTGGTTTTAAGCGGTACATGAGTATTGAAAATTTTACTTATTGAACTTTCCGGGCCGGATCATTGATGTCATCCGCTCTATATGACCCAGCCATCTGAGACGTTGACATTTTACTCTTTTGGCTAGGTCTGTGTCGCCTTTAAAGCCGGTAAAGTTCTTCATTGTATCTTCTTCTCCACTCTCCGTCCATGCATATGGGACCAAAAATCACCCGGAGAATCTTTCTCTTGAAACGTGACATGATATTTGTTTATAAAATTAAAAAAGAATATGTTTCCGGGTTACTTATGTGTAAATGTTAGAACTAACGAAGAACATGAGCACAATCTAAGAAATAATAACGATCTCAGAATCGAAAGGTCTAGAACGTCGAGAGGTCAAAGAACCATTTATTATATGGGTTTCCATGGTTTAAGCAGCCCAACAAGAGAAACTTAAAATCTTAAACAACATTCTAGTATTCATGAGAAAACTTATTGCTTATGTTAAAAATTATTATACATAGTTTCAAAAAAATAAGAAAAAAAATGTGTTGACTAAGATAAATTTAAAAAAAAATGTTCTGCGATATGGGTAGTTAAAATTTAAGTTTTAAAATTGTAAAAATTGTAAACTAAATGACTTATTTGAAAGCTAAATAAAGATCATTCATTCATTCATTCAATCATTTGATCAGAGCCACATATACGGAAAAAGTCTATTAACGGGACCTTTCATATAACGTTTTTTTTATTTTTGGTATTCTCTATGGATTTCTGTCAAATTTTATATTTAAAAAGATTTAGATAGCCAAATTAATTCTGCATATCAAAATGTTTAATAACTTTTTTTTTTCTAATTAAAATTAGTTTTTGATTTTTTTTTGAAAAATTAATATTCTTAAAACTAATCAAAAAAAAAATTATTTTAAATTTTATAATCACATGTATATTAATAAACTCTAAAAAACTGCATACCAAAAACCAAAAAAAAAAATTTTTTTTTCAAAAAACTAAAAATAAAAAACAGGATTTTAACAATTTTCGAAATACATTTTTCATAAATTCTTTGTTACTTAAGACGTGTGATGGCGTACTTCATTTTTACTAAAAACTAAAACCAGTAAAAGCACAAACAAGCAAGGAACTCACGCAACTCCGTTACTGAAAGAACCAAATTTTTGCATGACCAAAAATTACGGCAAAAAATTCTGCAGTGTCCCAAAGGCACTCAAAATTTTTGGTCATTTGTAAAAAATATTAAAAACTCCTCAACATCTTCGGTTCCAGAGCTCATCGACAATAACAAACCAATTGTTTTTCAATTTCGCTGCCAGCTACACGCTGCCGCATAGCAACGTTGCCCCTCCTGTACTTGAGAATGTAATTTTTTCAATGGGACAGATTTTTTTCCGCACTCGTACAGTAGCAAGAGTTCTCAAAGATCTCGATATACACAAATCCGCTGGCCCGGATGGTATACCCCCGATTCTTCTGAAGAGGTGTTCTTCCACAGTGGCAAAGCCACTGCGTAAGTTTTTCCATCGCTTCTACTTTCTGTAATCTTTACTAGAAGATGGAAAACAGCATTTGTCCAGCCTGTCCCTAAGAAAGGTGACCTCCTCCCCCCCTCCTACCGACACATAGCACTGACATCCCTTCTTTCTAAGGTCATGGAAACACTGATTAACCGTCAGCTTAAGGAATATCTCGAAGATCGAAAGCTTCTCCATGACCGTCAGTATGGCTTCCGCAGCAACCGTTCCACTGGTGATCTGATGGCATATCTCACCGAACAGTGGAACAAATCTTTACATCGCTTTGGTGAAAGTAAGATTATTGCTTTTAATATCTCCAAGGCATTTGATAGAGTTTGGCATGAAGCTCTCTTATCGAAAATGCGTGCTTTTGTTGTATTGGACGGATTCAAGTCTGATTCCCACAAAATAAATGCTAGTGTACCCCAGGGCTCTGTTCTGTCACCGACTCTTTTCCTCATTTTTATAAATGATCTTCTGTCTGTTACTTCTAATCCACTTAACTGTTTTGCTGACGACTCTACCCTCAGCTTTTCATATTCGTTCTATAATTCACGTCCTTCGCCTTCGGACGTACAATTGCAACGGTACCGTATGTCAAGCTCATTAAACTCCGATTTATACAGCATTGTCAAATGGGGTAATAGGAATCGTGTGGAGTTTAATGCTTCGAAAACTCAATGCTGTCTTCTGTCGTTAAAGCTAAACATACCCCCATGCCATTGTCCATGAATGGCACTTACATCGAAGAAACCGAGAAGCTCTCAGTACTCGGTATGTGTGTGAACGACGACCTCAGTTGGAACGACCATATAAGTATTTGAGATCGCTAAGAATGCTGCTAAGTGCTTAGGTTTTCTGTATCGGTGTAAGAAGTATTTTTCCCCATCTGATCTGGCTACAATTTATAAAGCGTTTATACGCCCTAAACTCGAGTATAACTCCCACCTCTGGGCTTCACTTGCTTGATAGAATACAAAATAGAGCGTTAAGATTGATAGGAAATAGAACTGCCGCTGAATCAATTGCCCCTCTCGAACACCGACGCAATGTTTTATGTCTTTCCTTATTTTATCGTTTCTTTTACAAAAAATGTTCACTCGAAGTAGCCAGTTGCATTCCTCCCCTTAAAAGTTTCGCCCGTAATACTCGTCTCGCAAGGAATGCTCATCAGTTCACCCTTGAGCCGGATTTCGGACGTACCGTGAAATATAGGGATTCTTTTTTTAGCCGAACGACACGAATTTGGAATAGTTTACCCGGCGAGATTTTCCATTACCATTTTGATCTGCAATAATTCAAAACCAATGTTAATCGACACCTCCTATCTCTCCCCTCCCTATCTACCGAATGCCCGTGCAGTGTGTTACATTAAAAGGGAAACAAGTAGTCCCTTGTGCGCGCGTTAATTATAAAAAAAAAAAAACTTAAACCGACAAGTATTGTGGTTTTGATACTTTTTATAAGTTCAAACTGTGTTATTTTCAACGTAAATGTTACTTGTTTCTGTCAAAGATCTTGCTTTCCAATATAATTAGACACATAAGGGCAAGTACGTACGTGGGACCTAATAGTGCCTATTTTTTTCTTCGACTTTCTCGAAAACTGGTGATCCGATTACTATTAAAATTGATTGAATTTAACGTACTTTATTCAAACAATCATAAGTCACAAAAATCGAATAAATGCTTTGATGTTAACTTGAATTTTCTTAAATATTATTCTACAAAATAACCGCACATATGAGCAAATACGTGCGATCCAGTCGTGCAATTTATTTTGTTTAATCGTAGGAAAGGTTTTTATTTAACAACTTTTGTTAAAAATAAAAAAAAATAATTAAGGAGTGCAAGCTTTAGCACAAAAATAACCTTCATTTAAAAACAAAATTAAAAAAAAATTATTTTAAATTATTAAAAATACAAAAAAAAAGTTTTCAAACATATTTGAGATTGAAATTACTTAGGCTACCTACATCTTCCTGAATATTAATTTTTGTGGTAATCGGTTAACTAGTTCACGAGAAAGCCGAATAGAAAAAAACGGTTCTATGGAAGGTAACAAAATATAACGCTTATCTACAAAAGCACAGTGATTTTTTTTAATAAAAATTCTTGGAGCCGTTTTTATAAAAATAAGCTTTTACATAACGGTTATATGACAGGTACCGTTAATTTTTGAGCTAAAAAAAAATTGAAAAAAACTCCTCTGTAGAATGTCAAAATAACCCTTAGTTCAAAATTTGAAGACGATTGGCCTAACCGTTCAGGTTGTAGTCCAAAATAAATACCAACACACAGACAGACAGAATTTTGCCAGTTTCTCTTTCATCGTAACGTCATCTTTAATTGTTATCTCAATGTTTTCGATTAGGACGAATGGAAAACTTGCCTTTGTATAATGGCAAGTAAAAATAACAAGTATACGCCACAGTGTCCAAACAAAACAAATTATTTATTAAAATGTTCTTCACGACAATCTTTGTTATGTAAAATTGTCCGTGAACAATAAATTTCAAGTTAACATTTGTACAAGTTCATCTTGTAGTATAAACCAAGTTAACATGCTGCTATGTTAAAGCTTGACAATGAAAAACAAAATCACAAAAATCCGTCATGTCAAAGTTCAAGTGAGATGCAAGTATTCATGATTTTGTTCAAGAACGTTGTACGGAATAAGAGAATTTCTTGAGAACGGTGTAAAACCTTGGGATCTTGCTGTCCCTGCGGACTTCTAAGAATAAAGAGTGTTTTTTTTATGGGCAGGATTTTATTTTTATTTAGAAGATTAGATTGATTGAAGATTAATTGAATATGATTGCAGGCATGTGGTAGCCGTGACTGGCGCGTATTTGGTGTGATTTGGAGTCTAATCTTCACACACTCTTCGCATAGTAAATCAGGCTGTATATTGGCAAAATTGGCTTTCAAGTGCTCAATTGTTTTTGGCTTATCGGTGTAGATATGCGACTTTACATATCTCCTAAGAAACTAATCTTATGGTTTCAAAGTGCACGAACAGGGCTAATCATTCGTGAATTGCGTCTCAGTTAATTAATTGGGTAGCATGTGGCGCCAAACTATTCTAAAACCACTTGTCTGTAGCTACAGCTCACAGTTGACTGTAATATTCTGACCATCATCATATTTTAAGACATATGGGCAGTTATTTCACCGGCTTATTGAGTGCACCAAACGGTGACTTTTCTTGGATATAATGGTGTTTCGACAGCTGGTTTATATACTATCATCGCTCCAAATGTGGCCATTCGATTTATTGACGTTGACGTTAAAAAATACATATAAATATTATCGTTTATAGTAAACGCCAAACTTATTAAAAAACGATCCCCTATCCATATAGTTTTTCGTCTCGCTCTAGGAGATAATTATGAACACTGTTTTCACAGGGGTCAAGATGTTGGAAAGGCAGGAACTTCTAGAATCGTAGTTAGAACCTTTGGCAGCGTGTCAAGAAAAAAGAGAAAGAAAAACACCATCATTTAACAAAATCATCTTGAAGGTAGCGCAAAAGAAGTTTGAGGTCGACCAACTGACAGTGCTCCAGGAAAAGTGCATGACAAGGCAGCCCCAAAATCTGGAAGAGTATCCTACGAGCTTGCACCATTTCCGATGTTCCTGTTCAATAAGGACGGTATGCGGAATATTCATTATATGAAATTCAACTCCTAAACCAAAATATATTGCATATATTTGTTTGAAATCGAAATTTGAGCTTTGGAGATATTTGTGAAGATTAAATCAAGTTCCAAGTTCCAACGCTCATTCACAATAACAAACCAATTGTTTACTCTTCAGAGAAGGCAAACTTGCTCACAGCCCATTTCGCTGCTAGCTCTACTTTGTCTTGCAGCAACGCATTGCATCCTGTACTTGAGAATTTAAATTTCTCCATGGCAGAGCACTCGAACAATAGCAAGAGTTCTCAAAGACCTTCATATACACAAATCCGGTGGCCCGGATGGTATACCCTCCATTCTTTTAAAAGGAGGTTCTCCTACTCTTCTAGAATCTTTCCTAGAAGATGGAAAACAGTATTTGTCCAGCCTGTCCCTAAGAAAGGTGACCCATCCTCGCCGCTTCTTCTACCGATCCATAGCACTTACGTCCTTTCTTTCTAAGGCAATGGAAACACTGATAAACAGTCAGTTAAAAAGGAAAATCTCGAAAACCGAAAGCTTCTCCATGACCGTCAGTATGGCTTTTGCTGTATTCGTTGCACTGGTGGCCTGATGGCATATCTCACCGAACAGTGGAACAAATCTTTACATCGATTTAGTGAAAGTACTTTATATTTCCAAAGCATTTGATAGAGTAGAGGGATCGATGATAGTCTTGTTCATATGATTAGAAACTATCTTCTGGACATTTAATACAGGTCATATCAGACGGTTTTAAGTCTGATTCGCACAAAATAAATGCTGATGTGACCCAGGGCTCCGTTCTCTCTCCGACTCTTTTCCTCATTTTTACTTTCGATTATAAGTACTATAAGGCAAGTTTAGGATTCGTAAATATATTAATAAAATTAAGATAACAATCAAACATGACATTACGATCATCGAGAAGCCTTAAAAAGTCACCGACAAAAAATGTCCGTCTGTCTGTCCGGGTGTATAAGGAGCTGCAGCCTAAACGGGTTAAGCGATTACCTTCAAATTTGGTATGTGTGCATCTTTTGTCATTCCTCAGAGGGAAATAGAAATTTTATTTTAAGGGCTAAAAATAACGGTACCTGACATATAACGGTTAAGAAAAAGCTTATTTTTTCTCAAAAACGATTTTGATGAACATTTTCGAGAATATTTGTTGGTACCAGCTATCATCTAATTAGAACCAAATTTACCGTAAAAGTCTTATAACGGTTTTTTTAATTTTCGACTTTCTCAGTAAACAAAATTATGTTTAAAAAGATCTAAGTAGTCAAATTAATTCCATATACCAACATTTTGAATAATATTTTTTTTTCTATTTATAATTAAATTTTGATTTTTTTTTTTGAAATTTCAATATTTTTAAAACTTATTAGAAAAAAAATATTTATAATTTTAAAATCATCAAAAAACTGCATACCAACATTTCAAACATTTTTTTTTTCAAAAAACTAAAAATAAAAAAAGGATTTTATCAAAACTGGTCGTACAATTTTCGAAATACTTTTTTCATAAATTCTTTGTTGTTTAAGACGTGTGATGGCGTACTTCATTTTTACTAAAAACGGTTAAGTGTTGTGGTTTTTATAAGTTCAAACTGTGTTATTTTCAACGTAAATGTTACTTGTTTCTGTCAAAGATCTGGCTTTCCAATGCACATAAGAGCAAGTAATTGACGATTCTATCCTCAGTTTTTCATATTCGTTTAGTGACACACGTACCTACAGTTGCAACGGTACCGTACTGAACTCCGATTTATACAGCATTATTAGGATTCGTATAGAGTTTAATGCTTCGAAAACTCAATGCTCGTCAGTTCGAAAACTCGTCTCGCAAGGAATAAGCACTGCGACCCGTACCGACCATGTCCAGCAAACTTTGAAATTGTATTTTGTGTATGTGAATAAGTGTGAGATTCGTCTGAGAAGCCGCCAATCAGCTATACTTTTCCTAGTCCCCAAAACTGCAGACGATTAGTAGTCCCATAAGAAATGTACAGGGACCGGTACAGATATGTCACTGACGGGGCATTTATCAGTTTGTAGGCGAAAAGAGAATTATCCTCTCAGTTGTCGTTCTTGTTTCTTTTTTCTATGAGTTCATCCTAGAGCCCAATTTCCGACGTACCGTAAAACATAGGCCGAAGCTTGCGCAGAGTGCTTACATTAAAATGGAAACAATAATCACTTGAGAGAGGAGCAAGGAGGTATATAGGACAAAGAGCTCATAGAGCGTTGTGTTTGACAAAACAACAATAAACCTAGCACCACAAGAGAAATTCCTTTCGAATGAGCGGAATAAAAGCCGATTCATAGGTCTTCCCTTGAATGAACTTGATGCTGCATAAACATCGACGACAATGTACAGATGGAAGAAGATGCTGAAGTTTAATTGTCACCTGTCACCTCACCACTGCATAGTTTTACTGAATAATCCCTAATCGTTGACCGAAAACTATATATAATGATGTTTGAGAGCATGAAAAGCTAATGTTCCTTCGGCAGCAGCAATTTTGTCATCAAGTTTAAGTGAAGATAAAGAAGTAAAAAGAAGATTTTTTTATTGACACGAACGATTTGTACGGTACAAATATACCCGGGTGTGAAAAGAGCCTTAAAGCACACAAATCCACCACACTTTATATATCTTTTACACACCAGAGATGGCACTGCTAACGCTTAAGAGATTTTTATGCATAACGCATTTTGTTGGTAATTGCGTTAACTTTGTCTGGCTTTTTAAACTGAAACGATTAAAATTATAAAATTATATATATATATATATTGATCGTGCAACTTATTGTTTTCCCGTCCAGTTTGGAAGATTTGGAATTGCTATATAAGTTTAAGAAGATCCTGCTTCCAGACACCATTGGACACAATTTGCAGCTTCAATTTGATAGATTTACGGTGTTGTATGTAAGTATTTCTTTAAATTTTATAATTAAAATTATGTATTTAAAACAAATATATACATTATATAAGAAAAAGGAAATTTTAAATGCTGTTGCGTTGCGTTTATTTGATCCAGACAATTTTGCGCCTGCCTCTCTACCTCCCCTTCCTCTCGTTTCTTGAAACGTGGAATGGAGTCAAGTTTAGATAGAAGATGATTACTTATTGAAACAACGCAATTATCGACGTCAGAGGAATATATTAAGTCAAGTTGACGATCCAAATTGTTTTTAACCCCACTCAGTTGGAAAAGATCTAAGTCGGAGAGACGATCAGTAAAGAGGATCTGCTCTTTATCAGAAGATGGATTAACTGCTGTGTAGAAAGATTCCTCTTCGGAAAGAGCCCATTGGAGATTTGGGAAATTGAAATCGCCAACAATTAAAATGGTGTCGGTAGATTCGGCAGTTTCAAATATAGAGTCGAAAGCATCAACAGCTAGCTGGTAGGACTGGATAGGTTGAGCAGGTCTGATATAAAAGCAGATTATGAAGACAGTTGTTTTAGATAATTTTAATTTAACACAAACGTATTCAAAGGCATTGGAGTGTGAATGTTTGAACAGGATTGAGTCAAAACGATTATGTACTGCTAATAAAACACCACGGCCAGAAGAATCAACCGCATTAATAGATCCGTCAACCCGAAAAACGTTAAGGTTTGTGGAAAAGTGTTCGGAGTCATGTATATCAGGAGACATCATAGGGAAATTTTTGAGAATTTAAAAAGACTGTAGATGTTTTAGAACGAAGTCCGCGGACATTTTGATAGTACAATGACATAAAGTTGGGAGGATTGAAAAGTAATTTACGAGAATTAGGGACGAACAAAATTGTTAAAACTAGATCGATTTCTTCTGTTAGAATTAAGAGACGAAGCAAGAGAAGATAAATCGTTTGCAACATCAGAGGGGCTTACGCTTAAAGTTTCTTGGTAACGTACAAACATAGAATACAGATCGGCAGGGTGCGTGGGGAGACCTTCTCGAAGAACTATTACAATTCTGGTCGGTAAATTGTTTAGTGAGTCTGACTGTCGGTGGGGAAAGAGGGTCTAAGAAGGAAGGATTCTGAGTGTGAGAGCGGATAAAGTTAGGGGAGTAGGGCTATTAAGCTGGGAATTAAAGGAGAGGCCATGGGTCGAGCACGAAGATAGAGGGTCATTTGGATCGGTTAGGTTAAACGATACTCCTTTACGTCTAGGAGAAGAGGAGGTAGAAGTTCTAAGTCTAAACAGGTTATGAGTGATTATAAGTGGAAGGGATTGTACGGTTATTTAAATTATTATTGTTACTGTATATATGGTTCTTTAAGTTTGATGGAAGCTGATGAGAAGAAGATGTCCTATTCTGAAGTCCTTTAGGCTTATCAGTCCATTTAGTGAGAATTATAGAAGCCAAACGGAGTTTTTCCTTATTCCAGTTGAAGATCCATTCGTATTTCCTAGGTATAAGGACTTTGAAACGTCTAGATCCAACAGAGTGGGATTCTACGTTTGGAATCGAAAACTTGCGCTGGAAGAATGAACAGATCCAATTTCTACGCTCACTTCCTTCAACATAAACTTAAACCACCCCCATCTAATTTCTGTGGTTAAAAAAAGTGCAAAGAAAAAAAATACCTATCCTATAAAAAAGCTTCTATAGAGCATTTTAAAGTGAGTTAAGGCAAGTTCTATATAAGGCTTGTGGATAAAGGTTCTAAATGGCCTGTATAAGGCCTCTAAAAATGTTTACTGAAAATTAAAAAAAAATTATAGCTGCTATTATGGTTTTAAACGACAATTCAATCCAAATAACTTGTGTAAGACCTATAAATGCCTTATAAAAACCCTCTTAATTTTAACATAAATTTAAGTTATTTTTAGGCTAAAAGGCAAGTTAAATTAAAATATAGAATAATTTAGAGCGCCAGCATGGGGCCAGTAAGTTAATTAAGTTGATAGTGTTAACTAGTTTTTAAGGTTTTTGTCTAGATTTAAATAGTTATAAGATACAACAAAAGATAGTAAAAATCATTAAAAAACTAAACTACGGTGCTGGAGTTCAAAACCCGGGCACAAAAAACAGGCCAAAGACGTGATTTTTACGTTATAACTGAAGGGGCGGAAAGGGCGTGGTTGTGGAAATACGATTTTTGTATGTACCGGTTATTCTAAACATAATATCAGAGGTTTGTATGTTTACCCCGTGATTTTTATCTTCGTTTACTCTATATCTTTAATTAATAGATTTTTGTCAATCTCATACACTTAGCACGTGCGATATTCAATTTGAATGTGAACGCCTTTGCTTTCAGACAAAACCGATCAAAGTGCAGGACATCAATGTGTGTGACAACTGACAAAAGATAGATTATCCATTTCCCATGAAATTCAAATCTCTCACATTTGTTTATTGTAAATTGGCTAATTGATAACGAAATGCTAAATTTCCGTTTCGATAGTAAAAATGCTATACAAATGCGCGTCAAGTAGTCGAAGGCAGTTCGACTAAATGAGAACAATCAACTCGAAAGTCAAAACTCGAAGAGCTGCAATAAGAGAAAGAGAGAGAGCCGGTCAATTAAATTATAAAAAGTATGATAATCAAATCATCACAATCATTTGGAAAATCTTAATCTGAGACGAACCGATAGCGGATTTCATCCAACTTGTTATAACAAAAGAAAGAATTCATATGGACAGCAAAAGAGAAAAGAAGAAGCAAACAAAAACATACAGTAGTAAGTAGGGAGCAGACTCGTACTCCTCTAGAGCATTTGCTTTGGTGCCTATTTTTGCTGATTGCTGATTGCGGTTACTCCAACATTCACTGCCGTGCCGACTTGAGAGCCAAGACTCGCAAACGATCGAATTCATTTAATAGCAAGTGGTTGGATCGATCACATCGCAGCGGTTGTTTCCTTCGGTGATAATCTTCGATCATACGATATTTTATTTTGGTTTTCTTTTTTTTTTCTAAATACTCTTCTTAACGTGCAAGGAGGAAGAAAGATACGCCGCGTTGTTTAAAGGAATTTCTGTGTTGCTCTCTCTTCCGTCGATTGCGACTGTCGACCTTATTGACGGAACAAAAGAATGCATTTGTTACTTAATTGCTGCCGCCACAGTGAAATCTACAATTGAATTAAAATTCGAGTTGAAAATTATAAAAAAAAAGATATTTTCATAACAAAACAGTGAGGAAATAAATTGTGAAAGAAGAAAGGAGGACTTGGAAAGTGCATCGTTCTCTGTGAAGACATAAACCGCAACGGCCGACAGTGACGAATGACACAAACAGCGTAGCATGGATTCGCTGAGTTACTTTTTGCAAAGCGCAGTGGGCTTCTCGGTCGGCTTCTCATTATTGGGGGCCGTTGAGGTTGCGTCTGTGGCCTTCATTGTGTACTATGTCTACACCAAGACGAGGTATGTTTTGATTATTTTGAAATTTATTAATTAAAATTGTTTTTTAACCTTTGAACCCCAAAATATGGTGGCCAACAGGTTGATTTAAAATTTATGTATGTGTGGTTCGTGCGGCTGATAGAGCATGCGTTTGATCAGCTGCGTGCTGTTTTCTGTTTATAGAACCGATGATCACTGATTACGGTTGCGAGTGATGTTTTGTACTTTTTTTTTGTTTTTAATTGCGAAGTTCATTTTTCTTTTTGTTTTTTGATTACGAACGAAGCATGTAGTATGTATTTTTGTTTAGTAAAAAAAGAAGATATCTTTGTTAGGTTCTGCGAACGAAATGCGTAATCAAGTGTACACAGTTCAAAGTATTCCAATTGAGTTGGAAATATCGTTTTGTTTGTGGGCCTGGGCCTGGTTATACAAAATGTTTTTATTGGATGAGATGAAATCTTAAGAATATGTATCTTTTGTGTATTATACAAATGACAACTTTTTTATAAAGCCTTTTTTTAATGTTTAATGAATGGGCAACATTATTAATCTACAAAAAAAAAAAAAAACAACAACAAACAACACCTACAAAAAGTAATTCGTAGTGTAGTTTGTGGTGGGAGTAATTTTTTTTTTTTTTAAAGATACGTTTCATTTAAATAAGTAGTATAGATATATTTTAAGTATTATTTTTTAAATTTCATTTTTAGTTTTTATTAACATAATTTAAATAAATATTTAGATACATTTTAAGTATTTTTTTTAATTTAATATACATATATAGAATTAATTCCATTTTGGTGGTTCAGGTTCATATGGGACTGTATATAAATAACAATCATGCAATGCAAAGCATGTAACGGCACTGACCACTCCCGTGCTTCTTCTAAAAAGTATGTGAATTATATTCCACCTCAGAAGAAGCGTTTCCACAACACCAACGATGGTAAAATTGTGGAAACATGGACGGTGAAGGTGGGCTTTAACACTTTTTGTAAGGAAAAGGAACTCGCGGAACAAATCGAAAAAGACGTGTTGGAGGTATCTGCACTTTGCGTAGAACCTTCGATAATGTGCATTACCATTAAACGCAAATTCTGCACGAAGATGGTAATAATTTTCCACAAGTATTTACTTTTAATTGTATAATTGCTAGAATATAGGAAAATTAATACCATTTCTTCAAAATGTTTAAACGAATATAATAATGATTTTACTAAATATAGGTTAAAATTTAATGAATTAAGTCGTATACGCACAAAAAAATATAGTACATTAAATTATGATTCGTATATTTCTAATCGTCCCCCTGTGGTAACAACCATTACCTAGAATGAGAGGTGGGAGCAACAACAACGGAGGCAGTGGCAACAACAATGGAGGTAGTGGCTACAACTTCAAAGTCAACAAATTAATTAGACAGTAAGTTAGTTAAAATTGATAGTTAAGGTAGGTTTTAACATTGTTATCTTGCATTAAGTTAGTTTGTTAAAAATCATAAAAAAATAAAAAAAAAAAACAAAAAAAAAATAAAAAAAAAATAAAAAAAAAGTGAGAAGCATAGGGAACTCATTCTAAACAAGCACCCTTAGTTTTAGTTTAGTTGTATATATTTTTAATTTAAATAATTTAAAAAATTATATAGGATAGGGAGACAACAACAGCAGCATAAACAGCTTTAAGACCGTTGCTTTCAAGTTTGCCCAAACTCTGAAGTGGGGGGTCGTGATGTCGTTGCTGCGGCAGAGATAATCGTCAGATATATTGATTGTTATTGGATGGATAACCAAGTTTTATTCTAAAGCTGACTCCAAAGTTTTATTTTATTAAATATGCTATTTAATTAATCCTGTGCGACAAACTTTAATTATGTTATTTTTTTAGCTCAATGGCATTAAAAAATGGGCACGACTGGGTCGCTCGTACTTGCTCTTATGTGCCCAATTACATCTTTGACAGAAACAATTAACATTAACCTTCCTATAAGTTGATTGTTTGTAGGCTTTTTTGGTCAATTATCTTACAAATGCAAATAAAACAAGTTTATTTCATCTTATCCTAACATTTTGTCGATTTTTCGCGACTTCGTTTTTTATGATATGAAAATGTTGAATTTTACATTTGATGTTACATTTAAGTTTTACTTTAAGTTTACATGAAACACAGTAAACAAAAAGTAATCACTAACAAATTAAATAAATTAACAAGAATAATAAGACAAGAAAAAACAGACATTGATTATCACGGTATTTGGGAGTGTTGTTCAGGAGAAAATGTGTTTGTTTTTATTGTAAGGTTTTTGAGAAAAATGTAACATGAGAATGAAAACATTATGATAAAGTTTAAAAAAGAAACATATATGGACTTAAAATTAATCAGTGAAATTATCTACCAGATTTCAAGAGAAAAAAAAATTGAACTTTAACCAGACTAGTTGAACTTTGGATGGAACTTACATAAGCGATCTTTTTTTCCGATAAAAAAAGATAAATAACAATGAACTTGACATCGAACATATTCCACGATAAGCTTTGTTCGTTTAACATAACATAACATTAGTTGATTTAGGAAAACTGTCAAAACTTTGAAGAGTGGGGATGAAATCTCTCAGAAAATAATAAATTCGCTCAAAAGTAAAAGAACGCTTTGTGGAGGAAAATAGGGAAACTTTTTAAACGTCAAAAAAATTAAAATTTAACTAAACGAAATGGATCAAATAAAAGTTGTGATGGAAACCATTTTATTAGGCCATTGTTAGGTCATTTTATTATTTACTTTCGATTTTACTTTACAATTTTTTTTTTATTTAAAATTTTTCAAATACGAATCCTTTACAAAACGTCAAATTTCAAATGTACTTTTGAGTTTGACAGAATTCACATTTTCTCAACCAAGAAATTTTTTGGTTTGAAATAGAGAATTAAGGGGAAATGGTTTTCTCTCTCGCAACATGTCTCTTCTCCCGAAAACTCTCGAAAATGTAAGTAAACGAACAACATTTGTGCAAAATTGTGCAAAATAGTCTGTTTTAGATGAACACAACTATTATGATCGACCCAGTTTTCTTGTCAAATCTATGATCTGTCAAAAAACATAGGTTATTCGGAATGTACATACCAGAAATGAATAAATGGATGGATTATTTTCTCTACTTGTGACTTCAAATGGTTAACTGTGTGTCCATCAACTAAAATTCTAACTTAGATAAGAAGATAAAAATGTATACATATTTGCAATTGTTAGAAAATTATTTTAGTAACAAACTAATTGTCCAAACAAAAAATAACAATAACAATATTATTATTAAAATTTTATTAATCAAACACAGGCCAAGTAATTACTAAAAATGTCGCGTTTAAAGTTTTGTGTAAACATTCTCATAAAACAATAAAAATAATTATGTTATCATTGTTGAATATCGGACTTAGGGGTTCAAGTTCATAATTGTTGGTTGGCATTAACTTTTTATGATAACTGTCCCTTAACGTTTTTTATTACTGGGGTAAATTAGTGATAGTTTAAAAGTTTATATTTCAAGGTACATAAAACAGTCGGATATTTAAATAATCGTGTATTCGGATTAATTATTTGGAAAAGAATCATCTTCTTTTTCTTCTTCTTATAAATACATATGTACGTACATATATACAAATGAATGTGCTTATGTGGTTCTGGTTATATAGGTTCTCTTTGTATTCCAAAACGGTGATTTTGTTTAAACTTTCTGGAAACTTTTACGTTAGCCCAGTGGTTTGGACTTTGGACCCGATAGGTAGCGGTGGGAATTGGGGATGGAGATATTAAAGAAAATGTAGTTTTCCTTGCATATAATTTTCATTCCAACAATTTTCAATGGCTTGAACTTGAACGATTTTGAAGAAATTTATTGAGTGTGTGAACATGGTTATGTTGGTGCTTTTTAGTTTTAATTGGGCCCGATAGGTTGTCTGATGGATCTAGAAAATAAGTGGCATGGCAAATGCACCTGGCAAAGTCGGTGCATCCACATAAATAAAATTGAAGTGCCAAAACAACTTTCGACTTATAAAAACTTTTTGACAAACAATTAATTTAAAATAAGCTATATATAACTAGTCTTACACTTGGACTGTTAACTAATATTCTACGAGGCTTTTAAAAAATGAATTCAGCATCAAAAATAAGTTTGACTAAATAATTTAATATTAAAAGCAGGTTCTGTGGTGGGGAATTTTAAACATATGTTAATCATACATTTTCTGTTAATATTACACTAAATTGTGTTCCTTTTATTCCACTGAGTCCTAATCGAGTTAAAAGTAGTAAATACACCACTTAAAAAAATATTGATATACTGGCTAACCTTCAGCAGCACAGTATTTTATATTTATCTAAGCAAGGTTGGAGCGAATACTGATTTATCAGAATTTGCTTTACATGGGTCTACATTATTGTCATTACTTTTTTCCCACCATTCTTCTTTATTGCTTGCCAGAGTCTTCCCCTCGGGTAATGTTGTAACGCGGAATTTATCATCTCACCATTTAAACAATTTTTTTTGAACAGAGCCTTTAAGCACACAAATTAACCACACCTTATATATCTTTTCAACACCAGAGATGGCACTGCCAACGCTTAAGAGATTTTTATACATAACGGATTTTGTTGGTAATTGCGTTAATTTTGTCTGGCTTTTAAATTGAGAAATGTTTTAAGGTAATGGAGTTTCCGCCAAAATATACCAAAACTCGAGCACCGCAACAGAAGCATAAGAAGCGTTGGCGTCACGACCATCGGTTTCGAATTTGCAAAAATTGTGGAATGCCATGGAATGGCCGATTTTGGACGGCCGAATTTATACCGGTCGTCCAAATTTCAATAGTCAACCACATGTGGGAACGGGACCTTGCACAGACGTCGACCGCTGATTGGTGCCGGTAAAATTCCGGTGCGCAGCCGTCCACGGTCACTGTATGGCCGGCATTACCGGGAAATAGTGGCGTACGTGACTAAATACACGCTTACACACACACCGAATATTTACCGACATTTTAGTCGACTGCTGTTTGTGAAATTATAGATTTAGTAGTGCGTGCTAATAATATATTCTTACATCGATCGCAATGGGTGAAAAAATCCGGTGAGTGTGCAAGCACCTGCTAACAATAAAATATCGTTCGATTTTATTCTGGCCGTCCAAAATCGGTGTGTGTGCAAAAAGCCTTAGGTATTTATAAATTTAAGAGTAAGGTTTTAAATGGGGGGATCGTATAACTAATTCTCAAATATATAATATGGAATTTAGTTATCAGAATCCAAAAGTTACAACCCCTGTGGTAACCACCATTACCCAGTGAGAGGTGGGAGCAACAACAACGGAGGCAGTATTAGTTAGACAGTAAGTTAGTTAAGGATGATAGTTAAGGTAGGTTTTAAGATTTTTGTCTTGCATTAAGTTAGTTAGCTAAAAAAAATAAAAATAAAATAAAAAAGTGAGAGGCATATGGAAATCACTCTAAACAAGCACTCTTAGTTTTAGTTTAGTTGCATATATTTTTAATTTACATAATTTAAAAATTTATACAGGATAGGGGGACAACAACCGCAGCATAAATGCCATTACGACCGTTGCTTTCAAGTTTGCCCAAACTCTGAAGTGGCGGGTCGTGATGTCGTTGCTGCGGGCTGAATAAAGGGATAATCGTCAGATATATTGATTGTTTGACGGATAACCAAGTTTTATTCTATGACTGACTCTAAAGTTTTATTTTAATATGCGTTTAACTACGCTGTTATCTAAGCCTATCATATTTTTCAAAACCTATTTAATAAAACAGCTTTATTTAAATAAGAAAATAAAAAAAGAGTTTTTTGGCTTTACAAAAATGTATGTCATGGTAATTCTCTATTTTAATTCTATTTAATTCTCTATATCTCTAGTATTCAATTCAATTCAATTTAAAATTCATTTGATTTCATTTCCTTTTAAAACCAATTAATAAACATATATAATGAAATAAGACAATGGCCCAAGGCCGTCTGCCAGATTGACATTTCTAGGTTGTTTTTTTTCGTTAATATTATAAGCAATTCACAATTTATTTTGCATATAAATATATATAAAATAATAATGATAATAATTTTAGAAAATTTCTTGAATAATTTGTCTTCTATAATCTAGGCTAATTTTACAAAACGCATAAAGATTCTTCCAGTCTTTGCCATTTAGAATTTTGTACAATTGGACTTCGGTTAAAATATTTGTATTCCATAGTGAACGTCTTATCTCGTTCAGGACAGGGCATATACATATAAAGTGCTTAACATCTTCTCTCTCTTTCATATTTATATAGACAGCTCCATGGAAGTCTAAAGAGTCGCTTTTAAAATAGTCTAAGCAATTTTTCTACACTTTCTGATTCCAAAAACCCCCAAACCTTTGCTCCATAACATAAGATCGACTTTGCCGTAGATTCAAAAACTTTATATTTTGTGTTGAGTGGTACCATTGAGTTAGCCATGCAGTTTTCAAAGTTGTGTTTAAGGCGGTTGCAGCACTGGCAAATTCATTCGAGAGATGTTTATCAAAGCCACCATTGCTCGAAACCAGAATCCCCAGGTATTTATACCCCTTCACGACTTCTATCTCTTCTCCATGGTAGAAAAATTGTTCATTCCTCGAATATCTTCCATGTCCTCTTGGAAAAATCATTACTTTCGACTTATTCAAATTAACAGTAAGATTCCATGTGTTACAGTAATCTGCGAGACTGTTGACCATTAATTGTAATGAACTGGCGGATTCTGACATGATGACGATGTCATCAGCATACAACAATATTTTCATATGAATTCCTGAGAAGGTTATTCCCGCTGGAAGGATTTCACATAAATCTTCTATTAAACACATCCTTGTTTAAGACCAACTGCTGTTGTGAATTCTTCAGAAAGATTCTCGCGATCCAGTCGTGCAATTTATTTTGAAATAACCAGGCGCACTTGGATTTGGACGGGTTTATTAAGAGGCTATTAGATTAAGACCAGCACGAGATTCTCCTTCATTGAGGCACAATATATAGGCATAGTGTTCAATAAGCCCAAGGGGACAGCTTAAATATAATTGTATAGAGAGGAAGCAGTTTTGTACAGGTGTTGTAATTGAATTGATGTACAGCGAGAACAAAAGAGGACCCAAAATTGATCCTTGTGGGACGCCTTTTGTGTCGACAGCATAAAAATTCAGATAATGTATTAATAA
Organism: Platycheirus rosarum; assembly: GCA_963971375.1. Lineage (NCBI taxonomy): Eukaryota > Metazoa > Arthropoda > Insecta > Diptera > Syrphidae > Platycheirus > Platycheirus rosarum. The sequence goes on along the minus strand of OZ020509.1, from coordinate 144,274,527 downwards.
TTTCTACTGCCTGCATTCTTTCATTTAGGTAAGGCCTGATCATTTTTATGGTGCTGCAAGAGAAATGAAATCCGCACAGAAGCTTGTTGCATAAGACGGTATGGTCAACGGAATCGAAAGCTTTCGAAAAATTTGAGTAAAACAAAAAATGAGAATTTGTCTTCATCCATCGACTGCCGTAGATCTTCTATAACATTTAAAAGCGAAGTAATACAGGAGTGTTTTTTCCGAAAGCCAGATTGTTTTGGTGTGAGGAGATTAGCACCAGTTAAAAACGCATTCATTTGTTTCTGTAGTATTCTCTCGAAGACCTTTTAAAAAAACCGCAAGATTACAATAGGTCTAAATGCATCGCTTTTAGAATTTTTAGGAAGAGGTAGCATTTTGGCTGGTTTCCACTAAGTAGGTTATTCGCTTGCTGTTAGGATGACATTAAAGATATAAGTGATGTGTGGTAAAAAGATCGGAAGAATCATTTTAAGAAACACGGTATGTATGTCATCAAGGCCAACTGCATTTCACTATGTCTGTGCTGTCCACAGTTCTAAAACTAAATTTTTTTTTCGCTGGCTCTGGTTATAACATTATGAAAGAGAACGGGGCATCGTTCAGGTTCTCGCTATTGTTTGTATCAGGTACGGTAGGCAGAGAGACAAATTTTAAATTTAAGGCGTTAATGTCGATATCGTCGACCAGGCTACGTTTTCCCTTACCAATGCCGATTTCTCGCAAGTTTTTCCATAACTGGCGCCCGTTTAAGGATGAACTTAGTCGATTTGAATAAACTTGGGATTTGGCCCTCCTTATATGTATAACAACTTTGTTCTGAAAGTAACAAAAAAAACTCTGTTAAGCCGTTGAGGCGGGAACAAACATCCAAACATACAAACAGTTTCATTTATAACATAAGTAGGAATAGGATTAACTCTTCTAAATATCAAACAATGATTGATCAACATTGTTATTCAATATAATTATTTTCTGACTAATAAAATTGACAAAACTAAGAAAAGCAAACACAAATCGATTATTTTTATATCAAAATAATCACATATCAAAGAAATCGAAAATGTAACTCATATACATATATACTTTCAATATCATGTTATTCTGATAATATTAGCAGATAAATTACTTGTTATATATACATACATCGTAATATTTTTTCACAAGTGTTTCCTGTTTTTTTAAGAAATATAGATAAGTTTGATTGTATTTATTAAAAGATCAAAACAAGACGTAACGATATTTGCGAAATCCAACTCCAAAATAAACAATTCTGGATAAAATAACATCAAAATTATCAAGAATGTGCCCCTACGTGCTACTTTTTTACCTTTTTATTTAATTATATGAGAAGCTTTAAGTTCTAAAAGAGTTAAAATTAATTCGAATTTTAAGCAAAAACAAACATAGGTTAAGTACGCAGAAATTGTGTCTCAAATTTGAATGGCTCTATAGAGGTTAAAGTCAAGTCGGGGGTCGGTCAAGATATAATAAATTGAAATACGTAAACGTATCTCAACAGAACAAATCGTTATCCATTTCTACAGTATGTAAGAAATAAATTTTCCTTTAAAGTTCATTTGACTTCGTTATCAGACTAAGTCTAAGAATTGGCAAGATTATTTCAAAAAGAGTTCAAAGTGCGGCATAAAATGTGTTAGTAAATCATTTTTTTTGCAATCAATTGAAGAACCTTGTACGTTGCTCCCTGAAGAACCTATTATATAAAAAGAAACTCATACGGTGAATATCCAAAGCCAATGGGTTTTTTGAAAAACGTGGTAAAAAATAAAATTTGCAGGAATTTTATATAAATTATGATATTGATTGGTTTAAATCACAGTTATAATTTGAATAGTTCAATGTGTGAGCTCAAAAAATGTGCATTTTTTTTAAACAGCTTAAATTATCCCAAAATAGTTCCTTTACTAGAGGTATTCAGAAAAAAAAACTGTGCATTTTCTAACTTTGCAATGTTAAGATAAGTTGCTAACGATCGTAAGTTCTTTTGTCTCATTTAACTTGCGATTATAATACCCATAATACAAGTTATGGATTCGTGCAATTTTTTCTTCTAACAATCAAACATGACATTACGATGATAGAGAAGTGGAAAAAAGTGGGTCCGGAAATTCCATCCGTCTGTCTGTCTGTCTGTTCGCACCTTTACAGCCTAAAGGGATGGGACGATTTGCTTCAAACTTGGTATTTAGTATTTATTTGGTAGTACTCGGGGGGTGTTTTTCATTTTTGCTCTAGGTTGAGAAATAACGGTACCTGTCATACAATTTTTAACAAAAAGTTTGATTTTCTCGAAAACGGCTCTAACGATTTTGATAAAATTTTCGGGCTGCTATTGTTTTACAACAATACATCTTCTATAACGGTACCTCTCATAGAACCATTTTTTTTTCAAATGCGGTTTTATCGTAAACCATTATCCCGATTTCAATAAAATTTGTGCACACAGGAAGTCATTTATAATTCATAAACTTTGCATTTAAAAAATTTCAAATCTTTTATTTTCGATTTTTTTTTATTTTCTAAAAAAAAATAAAAATAATTTTCCCAAATGAAAACTACAGATTTTCTTATAATGACATACTAGACAAAAAATTTAAATATTTTTTCGAAAAGTTTTTTTTCTTTTTCTTCGATAGATATTTAGTTTTCAAATTTTATTGCATACTTAGTTTTTTCCGAAAAAACTCTTAAACATTAAAAAAATTAAAGAATTTTCGAAAAAAAAAAAAATTTCTTTTTATTTTAATAAAGGGTGTTTTTTTTGACGTGTGGTTTTTAATCTGGCAATACTTTTTTTCGGAGTTGGTCTTTTTGACAGCTGTCGCTTGATTTATGCTTAATTTTGTTTGCTATTTTATAATAAATGGATTTACTCCTGAACAGCGTTTGCAAATTGTGCAAAATTATTACCAAAATAATTGTTCGGTTCGGTGGAGCAGAGTATCGAAGAAGACCCGAATGTGTCCATGCGCCATCGCGCGCAACAATTGGAGCTGTGCGCAGTCCACTTAATGAAAGATTTTGCGGAAGGATCTTGGTTTGTGGGCTTACAAAATCCAATTCGTGCAAGAATTGAAGTCGAACGACTATCAAGAGCGTCGCACGTTCGGTGAATGGGCCCAAAACGAGATGGCCACCGATTCCGATTTTCACAAATTTGGGCCTCTCGGCTGGAATTTATCAGAGCCAGCCACGGCGGGCACTTGTCCGAAATCATATTTAAGACATAATGGCAAACTCTTATCTTTATAATAAAGCTTAAGTCTTGGCATAACATTAAATTATATGCATTTTATTTCTTCTTGAAAACCACACGTCTAAAAAAAACATCTTTATATACAAACATAATGCAGCAAATAAGCAATTATCTAGCATAAGAACAAGTTCGTGCGTTCCAGTCGTGCATTTTTTGAAATTTTATTCGACGATGGACCGCACTTCTGAGCAAGTACGTGCGATCCAGTCGTGCAATTTGTTGTTAATGATTTTTTATTTTATTTTTAACTTATATCTACTTAAATGCTAGACAAAAATCTTGAAAAACTAGCTAAGACTATCAACTTAATTAAATTACTGTCCCTTTGTGGGCGCTCTAAATTAATCTTTGTCTCATTTATGTATTTAAAAATAAGTTACACGTTTTCGTCTTAGAATCTTTATCGAATAGTTTCTAAGCAATAAATACCTATTATGAGTACCTAATCATAAAAAAAAATCAATTTATAAATTAGCACTTGATTAAAAACAAAATTACTTTATTTACCATGCGGAATTAGTTTAAAAGAACTTTGTACTAAGCCAACCAACAATAAAAGTTATCAATCATTATTATCACCTAATTGTTTGATTGTTATTGAAGGGCTTAATCTTTCGACAACCCCTTTATCAAAAAATATTGCCAAGAAATGCAATTTGTCAAAAAGGTGAAATAAAAATTAGAAACGATACGAGTTCTAGAAACGGAACAATAGAATCACAAATGAAAATGTGCAAATTCCAAAGCAATTCATAAAAAAGATAAATTTACTTCTTTTTTATTTTATCTAAAAATTTTATCAGATTCACTCTCTTTCGTCTGGAAACATTCTTGATTTTCGTACCTTTGGTCACACCAAGCTTACGTTAAAATGCTTAACATCATTGTTACTTGCGATTTTTTTGTATAATTAGCGCGCGCTTTCCTTTTAATGTAGATCACACTGCGCGGGCATTAGAAATATAGGGAGGGGAAGGACAGGAGGTGTCGATTAACATTGGTTTTGAATGCTTGCAGATCAAAATGGCAAGGGAATATCTCGCCGGGTAAACTATTCCAAATTCGTGTTGTTCGGCAAAAAAAATCCCTATATTTCACGGTACGTCCGAAATTGGGCTCAAGGGTGAACTGATGAGCATTCCTTGCGAGACGAGTATAACGGGAGAAACTTTTAAGGGGTAAAATGCAGCTGGCTACTTCGTGTGAACATTTTTTATAAAAGAAACGATAAAATAAGGAAAGACATGAAACATTGCGTCGGTAATCGAGAGGGGCAATCGTTTCAGTGGCAGTTCTATTTCCTATCAATCTTAATCTGGAAAGTGGCATGGAGCGAATGTTTAGCTTTAACGACAGAAGGCAGTATTGAATTTTCGAGGCATTAAACACCACACGATTTCTATTACCCCATTTGACAATGCTGTGTAAATCGGAGTTTAATGAGCTTATCATACGGTACCGTTGCCATTGGACGTCCAAAGGCGAAGGACGTGAATCGTCGAACGAATATGAAAAGCTGAGGGTAGAGTCGTCAGCAAAACAAAGAAAAGAATCGGAGACAGAACGGAGCCCTGGGGCACACCAGCATTTATTTTGTATGAATCAGACTTGAATCCGTTCAATAAAACTTGTATTAAACGGTCCAGAAGATAGGTTCTAATCCAACGATCTAATCATTGATCCCAAAAGCACGCATTTTCGGGTACCTCACATAGAATCGTTTTTTTTCTTCGAGTTTCTCGAAAACTGCATATATTAAAAATAAATTGCATGACTGGATCGCACGTACTTGCTCTAATGTGCGGTCACAGCGTCGAATAAAATTTGAGAAATATAAGAAGAACTTCAAAGTTTTTTTTTCGATTTTTGTGATTTTTGATTTTTGAAAAAAGTATGTAAAAGTGTTTTCAGCGGAAAATTTTAAACGCCATTTTATTTCTAAGAACGGTTTTTAAATAAAACGATTTTATTTTACAACTTTTGTTAAAAATAAAAAAAAATAATTAAAGAATGCAAACTTGAGAACAAAAATAACTTTCAAAACAAAATAAAAAATAGTTATTTTCCAGTTTTTTGTCATAAGAAAACATTGATGACACCAACACCAACATACAGCCCGTTAACTCATATATACAATAGTACTAAATTTCAGTACTTATTACTAAAAATGTAGTACCAAAAATACTGTTCTACCAACAACCTAGTACCAATTACATAACGGTCATATGACTGGTATCGTCAATATTTGAGCTAAAAAAAATTAAAAAAGCCCTCTGTAGAATGTCAAATCAACCTTGTGATCCAAATTTGAAGACGATTGGCTTAACCGTTCAGTGGTCTAGGATTTTGTTTAAATTTTAATCAGCAGCTATACATACTGATGTTTTCGGAAGGTACCCTTATTACGTTTAGATAATAAATTATTTCACAACCCACATCCTCGGCAATCAGTTTCGTATTGTATGAATATGAATTAGGCTAACTAGCTGTTGGATAATAGGTCCATGTTCTGAGTCAGTATTTATATTTTTGCTGGTGATGTAACTAAAAACGTATTTTCTGAATTAACTTGAGTTTTAAAGTTTACATTTTCTCTATTCTCTTGATCGAGTTCATCAACTACAAACAAAAGTTCAATGAATTTTATTCCTCCAACAGTGAAACTTCAAGTGATCCTCAACATATTTCAGATTAAATTTCAAAAACTAATTATAAAACAAAAAAATTAAAATTAAATAAAAAAAAATAATTATTCAAAATTTTGGTATGCAGCAATAATTTGGCTACTTAGATCTTTTCAAACATAAAAATTGACTTTAGGCTTCTGTATGGTCGTAATGTCATGTTTGATTGTTATTTCAATTATTTTTATATTCACGAATTCTAAACTTGTCTTATAGTACCTATAATCGCAACTTAAAATCGCATGGAAAACAACGTTTAACAATATTTGTCCCAATAATTTTTTACAAGCTTCTGATGGCAAGACCTGCAGCAAAATATTCCAACACTTCAATCGTCCACTCCTCCAAGGTGGGCACAACACTGTCTCTTCATTCAATATCGATGTTGTTTAGGTGTAAATTGGGGCTGAGACTATTTAAAATACATTTTAATCAAAACGTAGTGCCCCGTGGCTTAGTGGTTAGTGTGTCGGACTGCTAAGCGAAAGAACCTGGGTTCAAATCCAGCTCATAGCCACCTTTTTTTCTGGGGTACTGCCTCTTGCGAGGAACTGACAAAACCTCCAAGAGTAAAATTTGTCTCGAAAAAGTGCATCTCATGTAGCCGTTCGGACTCGGCGGTAAACTGTAGGCCCCTTCCATTCTTGCAGAGTAACAACACACACACAGGAATGGTTGAGAGCATAAGTCACTAGGCCTTGGCTCCTTAAGGAGCTGTCGCGCCAATAAATTTATTTATTTAATCAAAACGCAAAAACGTATGCCAAATCCACTTTATTCAAGAAATTGTTGGCTACTCACATTAAAGGTACAGAATCATAAATAAATTGGCATGTTTGTTTACACAAAAGTGCATTTTAGGTTTAAAATTCAATGTTTTATTATTCATTATACAAGTTAATGACACAAGAACAACTTATTTGCTATTCATAAAATGATCCGACCAACATGGATACGAGCTATGACTTTATGAGTACATGTCATTGGGACAACATGGCGAATGAGTGTTTTTTTTTATTTAGTTTGTATGTAGAATATTATGTGTGAGTCGATAAAAAATTTAAATTAATAAAAACACTTAATAATTTAGTGCATCCAGTATGCGTAATGCTACAATTCTTTTTTTTTTTTCAATTTTGTTGTCATTTCATACTCAATTCATACTTAATTACTTGTGGTTCAATTTAAACTTTTTCTCATGGCTGATTTAAACATTTTGTATCGGTTCTTGTCCTTTCTTCTCATAAAGTCTAGGAAATGTCTTGTCTACTCGTTAGACGTACTATTAAATAACGAAGTTAAATATTCCATACTCCAATCTTCCCAAAAAAGATGAGTTCCTCTGTCCATTCTAAAAGCATAGTGTGTCTGTAATATGTTAAGTAATATTGCACCTGAGTATTTTGACTTTGATATTTCAAGTGTCGCATATTCAGTGGCCTCATCTCTTTTGAACATGTTAAATAGTTCCAAACTGAGTGTCCAGTAAGTCTGCTTTGAATACTAATTGATAGAATATTGAGTGTAGTATAAAAAACTTCGGACCTACTATATATTTGCCTGACTGTTTATTATAGAAAAAAAAAAAGATCAAGACATTTGCAAGAGGTTATGAGAATGCTTTCTAACTTTCCATTTTTTCCATTCATAATATAAAAAAAGATATTAAAATATAAGAAAGACTACTCAAAGAAGTTGCAAAATATTCGATATAGGTATATATATTCACACATATATATATATACATATTCATTGTATTCAAGAAAGTAATTTCGAAAAACCCAATATACTGTTGTTGTAATCCAATGTTAAAAAACAGCTGACTGTCAAATGGAGATCAAAACATTTGCAGCTGAAACCCAAACCACGCTAGCGCAATATTTCTGGTATATTTTGATATTCCAGAGCAATAGAGCTGCGTGGGCCAATATAGTCTTCAAAAACGCATAATATGGTGTTCAGCTTTTAAATCAAGAACTCTGAACCTAAGCATTTGTGCATTCGGGAGCACAGACTTTGTACTTCCTTAGTGAGTTAAATTTCAGAAAGCGGTCAAAACTTCAGTCAATTCCAACGTTTTTGTTTATCACTGTCTTTGTTACGATATCCTTACGTACGTCAAACGAAGCGTTTGTAAAGAAAGCAGAATCGTGATAATTTATACTCATTTCGTAACGTTAAACATTTCCCAATTGTCAAAGTCGGTTGTAAAGTGAGCCCATGTTTTGTCAAAATTTTAAGCAGCTGGTAAAGTAATAGAAAATAATAGTTTAATAGTAGACCAATCTATTATACTTTGACAAAACGACTGACTATTTGACGTTAGCGGCAGCGCTCAGTAAAGCTCATAAATTAATGAATGAAATGACATCTATTTATTATGAAACTTTTCGATTAGAAGAATCTACGTTATTTAAATGCCTTGGTCAATTTAAAGTAATTTTATACAAACCGTGATAACATCAATTTATAATTGGCTAATTAGATCAAATTGTTGCTATATAACATTTTTATAAAAACTGTTAATTTTTTTTTGTAAGTTTAACGGTTATTCGTTGTTTTAATAAATTTTTTTGTTTAATTTTTCAGAGCTCCGACAATAATTGCTGGACTTTTTCCACACCTTAATATAAATCTAAACTCGTCATTTGACAAATTTAACAAAATGGGATATTTGTCATCTTTTCTTCCCACCAACAGTCAGGTAAGCAATTTATTAGTTGAAAATTAGTCACTAAAATTTTGTTGCTAAAAAGATGATAACAATATGGTTCGATTTAAGTTCCTTATCGCTAATCTTGCTTTAAATTGTTACAAAAAAAAAATCACGGAAATCATGTGAGAAGTCAGTGATTGAATAAAAAATTATTGAATATTCTTATCAGTTAATTTTCAAATAATACTAATTAGATATAGGCGTATGTCGTTCCTAAGATTTTGTGTTTATTAGCTTTCTTCGCTTTTTGGAAAAATTCTTACTCAGATACTTAGTACAATTTTCCTAATAGGTACGTTTTAAGATAATAAAACATCTGGCTTTCAAAACTATTATAAGATGCTATTCTTATTGTAAAATAATAACTTCCTTTTCAATAAAAAATATTAACAGAAAATGTTTCTGTTTACTTTAGTTAAACTGATTCCAGAAGTTCTTAAAAATATCTTTAACACTTTAACAACCATACTTATATGGAAAAGTAACGTAACGTGAGAACATTTTCTTTCAATTCAACCTCCTAATTTTATATGGAGAATTTAAATGACAAAAAATAATAAAAACAAATAGAAACAAATAGTTCCTTGTGCGCGTGTTAATTATATAAAAAAAAAAGTTCAAGTTTCTAATTCATCTGAAAATTGCTGGAAAATCCTGTTCAGATCAATTTTAATCTCCTTCAAAAATTACTGAGAAAATTTCTTGAGAACTTCAAAATCTTGGCTTTGCAACCGACTTCTTCCCGATACGTATATGCTTCAACGCGCTCTTCTTTCATCTTGAATGTGTATTGATATTGAGTACTTACAGTAAAAAGTTTTTTTTTTTTAAGTTGGGAGTATTTGTTGAGTAAAATGTCAGAAGCTACATCTGTCAAATTGGCTGTCATTGATTCGGTCTGTTTTGCCAAATCACCATGAACGGATATAGCGTTCAACAATTCGTGCAAATGATAAAATAGTTTTTATCAAAATGAGTGTTCGGGCAATGTTCCACGCGCTTTGCCCATTGTACGGTCGCCAAAATCGTCCTACCGAGAGGGTTATTCGCGATGAGGCCCATTAGAATGGGTACGTAAACAACAAAATTGTCGAATTTGGGACAATACCAATCTACATGAGATCCTAGAGCGTCCAATGATAAAGCCACTGTTTGGTTTGGATTTTGGGCTGGCGGCCTCATCGGTCCATATTTCTTTGAGAACGATGTTGGCCTGTCATGGAAAATTAAACACTTCCGATGCGCGCATCCAAAAGAAGCCGTGGCGGACATTTAAACAATATTATATATTCCACATATAATGGCATCGATAGGCCTTTCAAAAAAATACAAAATTTCGATGATATCTCACACACACTTTGTTTTATTCAAATTTTGAAATTAGGAAGCACTTAATTAAATACCCTGTATATATCACTCGCTTTCTTACGTTGTACTTACGTGCGTTAAACAAAGCGTTTTTATAGAAAGCTTTATGGCTAAAAATAAATCACGCTTCAGCTTTGGCTTCGTCAAGTTACATTTCATAAGCTTTGTGTTCGCTTTATGTGACATTTTCAAAATTTCCGTTGTTGTTTTTGCTTTTTTCTGTCAAAGCGAGCAAAAGTTCAACCAGTCTCTACTTCACCTTTAAGTTCGAGTCACGTTACGGTATCTTGTACACGAACAAAACATAACGTTAAAGCCAAAGAAACATTGTGATAAGATGTATTGATTTCCTATGGTTGAACTTGTAAACGTCAGGCGAAACCGAAGCTAAAGCGTGATTGTGTTTTAGCCATTAATGGCTTAAACAATCACGCTTTAGCTTTGGCTTGGGTCCCGTTACCTTTCACACGCTTTGTGTTCGCTGTGAATGACGTTTTCCGAATTTCGGTTTCCAGTTTCTACTTTCAGCTTCGAGTTTGAGCCACGTTACCTAATCTTGTACACGAACCAAACGTAACGTCGAAGCCAAAGCAACGTTGTGATAAGATGTATTGATTTCTTATCTTTGGACTTGTAAACGTCAGGCGAAACCGTCATTGTGTTTTAGCCATAAGAAACCTGAACTGGCTAAAAAACTGAATTTGTTCAATACAAAAAGTGGAAGTTTTCTCCATCATTATGACACTTTTTTAGTAAGTTTTTGAGTTAAAAAACAGCATATTATCAAAAATAATTATCATCTTCACTATTTCACACGAATTCTGAAGTTCCACAGTTATTTAAATATACCATTGAAATTGAAATATAAATTATTAATAATGGCGAAAAATGGATTTTGGCAGCACCACTCAGAGTGAATTTTTCTACATGATTCATTCAAGTTCATTCCAAAATGCCGGACTGACGTTTCTTATTTAATTCAGTCAAAAAATTCGTTAACCGTAGAAGAATTAAAACCTAATTTGTTTTTTGTTAGTCGAAAAATAACTTCTTAACATTTTAACCTTCACCTGTTTTATTTCTATGATGTCTTGCATTAAATAAAAAAACTGCATTTCGAATTTCCTATTAGACTATCTACCTCTGAAAACAATGGATATAAATTTTAGAACCCGTGGTTGGTTTGAGGTTTGCAATTTTTAATTTTCTTTGTTTAATAAAATAAAATGTGTACTTATGTGTGATATGAACAAAATAATTAATAAAAGCCTATATTTTGTCGTTATAGGACCCAAAACAGCAGGCCAATTTATCACATGGCTCAGGAACTGAAAATCTACTGCACATCACGCCACATGCCGGCCGGAAGCCCTATAACTCAATATTCGACTGGGGTGTTTATTTTCCATTTATAGCTCAAGCTGTTCGCTTGAAAAAGTTTCCATATCCACAGGTAAGAATAGTTGTGTTTGTAAATATGTGCATTTATAAAAAAAATAGAAAGAATTTGTATATACGTATTCTTATTGGAAGGTCTCTGGCTTGGTGCTTAAAGATCCAATCCTGCAGCGGGCCATAAGACAAGCAAGTGGAGATGCCCTGAAAGAGGAGTACTCAAAGACACGCAGTAACTCTGAAAGAATTCTTCCAGCAACCGACCTAGAGGACGAAGACGAAAAAGAGAACCTGGCTTATCAGAACATCCTTAAGCAACAAGAAAAACGCGCCTACAACATCCTCATGGACATGCGATCGACTTTGAATGGGTATTTGGTTGCTTTTACATCTTGGTTGCTATACAAGCTACTGCCATGCTTTTTGTCTGGCGTTGTTACAAACACCCGCCAAATAGAAATGCTAAAACTGGCCGCCGAAAAGGCTCCAGGCATTCCTTTGATTTTCCTGCCATTACATCGAAGCCATTTGGATTACATAATGGTGACATTCATATTGGCAAATAATGGAATAAAAAGTCCGCTTGTAGCGGCAGGGAACAACCTTCAGATTCCGGTGTTTGGTCATTTGCTTCGGGGGTTGGGAGCGTTCTTTATAAAGAGGAAGATTGACCCTATTGTTGGGAAGAAAGATGTTGTTTATAGGGCTGTGTTGAAATTGTATCTGCAACATGCTCTGCAAGAGGGTCACAATATTGAGTTCTTTATCGAAGGTGGACGAACGCGAACTGGAAAGCCATGCATGCCAAAGGTAAGTTGAATTGACTGAGTATCGCCTAAAAAATTAATTAGTAGTCTTAAACAAAGCAATTTTCCCGCCAATTGGTTTACCAATGCTTGTGACAACGCTCGACAAGGTAAATAGCAAAATCCATCACAATTTCCTAATAAGAACAGATGATTGCAGATGGTAACAGATTGGGACAAGAAACAAATACATTTCCAACAAGAAAACGTACACAGACTTAAAAATCAATAATCATTTGTTAGGCAGTAGCTCATTTGTTTTTCAATTGAGTTTCTTGAAGTTCAGTTTCTGGCAGAGATAGATATTAAGTTGCTCAATGGTTTGCCCAATATCCTCCTTTTCCGGAAAGCACTTCCATGATGTCACTTTCAAGTGGACAATTGTCACCTACCAGCTAAAGTTTGCACTCGTAGAATGGGAGGAAGGGAGAGGGGGTCATAAACTTGCAAAAAAAATTGTGACCTTGACATTCTCGAGTGCGGTCGAATTTATTTTTATTTTAAAGGATTTTTTAAGCCGAAGTAGCAAAAACAATCAATAAAGGTTTTATTTTCTAAATATATATTATAATTAAAAGAAATATATTTTTTATTTAAATGTTATTTTCCGTGCAATTTATTTGTTGCATTTCGTGATAAAATTTTAGTTTATCAACCATTTTTTTCAAATTGTCAGTTTAAGAAAATCTTTCCAAATAATCTTCGGATTATTGGTCAGAACGACTGGGACATTAAGCTGAATCGCCTGTATAATAATCTGACACGCTCGAGTATTTCAAAATGGCGATTTTTGTTTGCATTTTCAAGAAGCCACCACGAGCGCCTGCGTCATGTCCGAATCGTCAGTCTTTTGAATGGGAACTTCTTTCTTAACGCCCTCTCTGAAAACCCCTTTTGAAAACGCTCGAATAACTTTTTTGTTTTCATTTTTTGCCCTTTCGTACAGCCACCCCCCCATGCAAACTGGCAGATTAACATCTCTCCGCTATCAGAGACACGTGGGGCATACGCACTATTAATTTCTGACGCGCTCGAGTAGTTCCATGTGGCTATTTTTTTACATTATCCAAGGGCCGCACCCCCCACCACTGACGTGGTGGACAACTAGGTCCCAACGACGCTCGAGAAAATCCCCCTCCTCCTACCGACCCATGGCACTAACATCTCTTCTTTCTAAGGTCATGGAAACGCTGATTAACCGTCAGCTTAAGGAATATCTCGAAGATCGAAAGCTGCTCCATGACCGTCAGTATGGCTTCCGCAGCAACCGTTCCACTGGTGATTTGATGGCATATCTCACCGAACAGTGGAACAAATCTTTACATCGCTTTGGTGAAAGTAAGATTATTGCTTTTAATATCTCCAAGGCATTTGATAGAGTTTGGCATGAAGCTCTCTTATCGAAAATGCGTGCTTTTGTCGTATTGGACGGATTCAAGTCTGATTCCCACAAAATAAATGCTGGTGTGCTCCAGGGCTCTGTTCTGTCTCCGGCTCTTTTCCTCATTTTTATAAATGATCTTCTGTCTGTTCCTTCTAATCCACTTAACTGTTTTGCTGACGACTCTACCCTCAGGTTTTCATTTCGATGTTTCACGACCTTCGCCCTCGGATGTTCAATCGCAACGGTACCGTCTGTCAAGCTCATTTAACTCCGATTTATACAGCATTGTCAAATGTGGTAATAGGAATCGTGTGGATTTTAATGCTTCGAAAACTCAATGCTGTCTTCTGTCGTTAAAGCTAAACATACCCCCAATGCCATTGTCCATGAATGGCACTTGCATCGAAGAAACCGAAAAGCTCTCACTACTCGGTATGTGTGTCAACGACGACCTCCGTTGGAACGACCATATAATTGAGATAGCTAAGAATGCTGCTAAGTGCTTAGGTTTTCTGTATAGGTGTAAGAACTATTTTTCCCCATCTGATCTGGCTACAATTTATAAAGCGTTTATACGCCCTAAACTCGAGTATAACTCCCACCTGTGGGCAGGTGCTTCACAATCATCGCTTCACCTGCTTGATAGAATACAAAATCGAGCGTTAAGATTGATAGGAAATAGAACTGCCGCTGAAACAATTGCCCCTCTCGAACACCGACGCAATGTTTCATGTCTTTCCTTATTTTATCGGTTCTTTTATAAAAAATGTTCACTCGAGGTAGCCAGCTGCATTCCTCCCCTTAAAAGTTTCGCCCGTAATACTCGTCTTGCTAGGAATGCCCATCAGTTCACCCTTGAGCCCAATTTCGGACGTACCGTGAAATATAGAGATTCTTTTTTTAGCCGTACAACACGACTTTGGAATGGTTTACCCGGCGAGATTTTCCCTTGCCATTTCAACATGCAAACATTCAAAACCAATGTTAATCGACACCTCCTATCTCTCCCCTCCCTATCTTCCTAATGCCCGCGCAGTGTGTTACATTAAAAGGGAAACAAATAGTCCCTTGTGCGCGCGTTAATTATAAAAAAAAAAAAAACCTCTGGGCAGGTGCTTCACAAACATCGCTTCACCTAATTGATAGAATACAAAATCGAGCTTTAAGATTGATAGGAAATAGAACCGCCGCTGAAACAATTGCCCCTCTCGAACACCGACGCAATGTTTCATGTCTTTCCTTATTTTATCGTTTCTTTTATAAAAAATGTTCACTCGAAGTAGCCAGCTGCATTCCTCCCCTTAAAAGTTTCTCCCGTAATACTTGTCTCGAAAGGAATGCTCATCAGTTCACCCTTGAGCCCAATTTCGGACGTACCGTGAAATATAGGGATTCTTTTTTCAGCCGAACAACACGAATTTGGAATAGTTTACCCGGCGAGATTTTCCCTTGCCATTTTGATCTGCTAACATTCAAAACCAATGTTAATCGACACCTCCTATCTCTCCCCTCCCTATCTTCCTAATGCCCGCGCAGTGTTTTCTACATTAAAATGGAAACAAATATCCCCTTGTGCGCGCGTTAATTATAAAAAAAAAAACAGGGCCATACATCATTCGTAGAACTTTTATCTCGAATACCCCTATAGTATTCTGCAACATATAGCAGGACCGGGATGACGCATGTTTTGTTTTTCTCTATAGGGCTTTATTCCTTAATTGCTTATTAAGCTGAAAGAAACAGCGATCAGCAAGAGTGGCGGTGATGATGTTTCTTTTGTTTCCAACAGTGTCCAAGTAGACCAATGCACTGACTACCTGAGAGTCATATCTATCGATTGTCACGTTCTGGTCAAGTCTTTGCTGGAATTGGACTTTTGTTGATGAAAGTATATACTTCACCTTGTCTTCATTTATAATCAGTCCCATCCTGCTTGCTGCTGACTCAATGGAAGTTAAAGCACGAGTAACTGCTGGCTTAGTTCTTTCTATCACATCAATTTATCAGCAAACCCAAGTTTTTTTGTGGATTTGTTGAAGATAGTGCCTGACGTAGTGGCCTGAATTTAGTGTCTGTAAAATCCTTACTAATTTTGTCTGCGAACGAGCAACGACATCCTGATAAGACGCACAGTATACATATTCAAGGTAATATAAGAGGTTTTATTTTTTCAATATTCTGCGCATCTGTCGAAATAAAAGTAAAATGGCGGCCGCCAGAGACCATTAGCTTGTTTATTTGTTCTGAAAAATAGATCTCGCGGTTATATTTTAAAGTATTTGTGGTATATAATTTATAAAAAAAGCTTTTTAATAAACAAGAAAATAAGAAAACTATAAATCAAACGTGAGGTGTGTAGTTTTGTTCACACATTTTTTGATGTAGGTCTCTGAGAACCGCCATTTTTAATACAAAGTGACAGATCAGATTTTGACAACCTGCGTAATATATTACCTTAGTAATGTGTACTGTGGATAAGACATATCAGTTTTAGCAGGAATTCCAAAGCTAGACATGACTCGGTACAGTTCCTCCCTGTTAACAATGTAGTATAAAATTGATGAACAGATGTTGGCTGTCGGTGTTGAATTCTTGGGTTTTCTCTAGGATCTGGCCTAATTTGCAAAATTGTTCGATCGTAGATTTTCCAGGTATTTTCCTGCAGTAATAGTTCTCCATTTCCTCTCTGTTGCACCCTTATCATGCTCCTATTTTCCTTTCTAAGAAGCCGGTTTTCCTTTTTCATCTCCTGCTCTTAGAGAACGCGGTCAATACTGGTCATCGTTAAACCGGGGGTTTAGTAGTAACGGAATTTTGACATGTTGCCACTGATTTTCAATAATTGATGCTGTGGAAAAGGACTTCTTTGGAGGTTATAAGAGATTTGACAGGAGGAAAACCTGTAGATTTCTTGCAATTGTAGTCAAAGTCAAAACTCCTTCAAAGTATTAAATCTTTTTAGCGTTTTTTGGCATACCCGGAGCGTACCTTGGCTACAATGAGTTAATGACTTTCAATGTTTGCCCTCACTTTAACAGTCCTTTGCGTCGATCGCAATAGGTCAATCTGGTTTACAATTCATTGATCGCCAGTTACAATTTCGAAAACTAGGAGTCATACCTTTAAGTCGATGCGTTAATTTATATCAAAAGTTATCCTTTTTTATATTTTTAAGCCGTAATAATTAACAAATCCTTTTCGTTCTGCTGCTTTAGGGAGGCATATTATCAGTCGTAGTAAATGCTTTCATGGACCGCAGCATTCCCGATGCTCTGTTAGTCCCTGTATCTGTGAACTACGAACGTTTGGTTGATGGCAATTTCGTTCGAGAACAGCTTGGCCAAAAAAAGATACCAGAAACTTTTGGTAAAGCTATGTCAGGTATATGGAAGGTAAGATAGAGAAGTCTCTAGTGGCTAGCATTTAAATATTTATTTTATTTCTTGTTAGGCTTTGAACTCCAAATACGGCTTGATGCGCATTGATTTTAACGAACCTTATTCCATCCGTGAACTCGTCCAAAGTTACAACAAGATTGCAAAAGAAGACGGCAACATGAAAATCTACAAACCAGGAGCAAGGTAGGTTTTATTTTACTGGCCCAAATGAGATGTTTACATTGAACGTTTTGCTCAGACCATTACAGCGTAACCAGTCTACATCTTCCTTGTATGGCACAGACGTTGTCTGTGAGGAACATCGTACTCTCATTGAGAGCATATCACGACAAGTGGTGTACGATTGTGCTGCTTCAACATCTGTTATGTCAACAAATGCATTGGCCTTCCTCTTGCTAAATCGGTTTAGGAGCGGTGCTCTTGAAGTCGACATTGCCCAGGAACTAGACAAGCTGCGAAGTGTTTTGAAGGGCCGTCGAGACATGGGATTCTCTGGCGAGTCGCTTCATGTTGTGAAATATGCCTGCGATCTTCTAGGACCTGGTAAGCTTATCAAACGTAGTTGGTTCAAAACATATCTAAACAATTTTCCATAGACCTTGTACTAAGAACTAAAAGGGATCAACAAAACTTTATTCAACCAAACCCACTCGCACCAAGACTGATTGAATTAGCTTATTATTCAAATACTCTTACACCGCATTTCGCCCTTGAATCTATTGTGCTGACATCTCTTCATTCGCTGCTAAGCGACAAACCAAGTGTAAGTTGAATCTACATTATATTTCATGCGTGGACGTTTATTCTTTACAATACTTTATCGCAGGACGCTGGAATCTCTCGAAAACAATTGTTAGATGCTAGCCTTGAGAACTGTGGAGTCTACCGTAACGAATTTATCCTTAACAAACCCACCCAAGCCTTGGATCAACTTCTTGAGTCAACAATTGATGAGCTGATAAACCGAGACCTAATAAAGGGAATAGATGTAGGTTTTTTTTTCTATTGTTATCAAAAGCAATAACGGCAAATTTATGTTGTTTCCACAGACTGGAGACATGACGGAAAGTGATGCACAAGCGCATCGCATTGCAAACAACCTCATGTCATATTTGGGCGATGACGAATACGAAGATTTTGAACCGTTGCAAAACCAGGAAAAGCCGGAACTTTTCATAAACCAAAGCACGCTTCGAAAACAGAAATACGTATGTGACATTCTAGCACCGTTTGCGCACTCTTACTACGCCGTAGTGCAGTCGTTGAAGATTCTGTACAAAAGTTCAATGTTGGAAAGTGAATTTATCAAATTCGTTATCAAAGATATAACTGACAAAGTGAATGATTCCAGCTGTCCTTATGGTAAGTTTTCAATCCTCTCCTTAAAAATTGGTTGTTTTCATTTGATCTATATTATAGGAGAAAGTATTTCAACTGAATCAGTTCGAAATTGTATTAAACTACTGGAAAAATGGTCAGTTCTTGAGGTATTCAATCAACAAGGACTACGATTGCTGTCGCTGGGACTCTTGTACGATTCGTCATCAGACGGAATGCAAAGTATTGTCAATAGAATAGCAGCGATTGTGCCAAAAATTAAAATATAAAACTTTAGACCTTAAGTACTCTAATAGTTTATAGTATGTATAGTACTAAAAAAAAACTTTATTTAAATGATGATGATTAGGAGTTACATACATATATCTAAAGCAATTTTTTTTTAATTAACAATGGGAGATAAAAAAAGCACACGATCAAATCAAAAATCGACCAAAAAGTAAAACCTAGTTATACAAAAACGAAAGGAAGCTTACTCGCTGAAGTTATCTCTTTGACTGAATAAAGTTTAAAAAATTTAAATCAATCTAAACAATGAAGTTACAGTAGTAGAAAAATATGTTATGTCTAATGCATACTTGTGATGTATCAATTTAAAATAAATAAATAATAAAAAGATATCTTAATATAAAAGCTTATTTTGTTATAATTGACGAGAACTCAAGGGGTTTAGATAACCTGAATATGTCCGAGACGCAGTTGGCATTAGGTAAAGCAGAGGGGGTTTGAAAGGAGGTGTACATTAGTGCCGAAGACCAGTGGCAACACAGCCAATAAGCCATCAAAGATGCCGCAACTGATATGCTAGGTTTCACCAGACCACCACCACGAAACCTCTGGTTCTATGACGAATGCAGGCAGCCCCATGCAGCCAAACATCATCATCAGTTCCTGAAACCCCGTTCGGGGCATAGGGCGCCAAACAAGAGGCATATAAGGCGGCACTGCAAAGAAAGACGAGAGCTGCTTGCGAGCTCTACGAGCAGAAAAGACGGGAAGAACACCGGCTTCTCCAAAAGAAAAAGAGAGCATGAGAAGCGCGCGATCGAAGATATTGAGAGATGCTACTCCAGGAAAAACGTGCGGAAGTTTTACCAACTGGTAAAAAGAACTTGCCAAGGGAAAAACCCGCATAGAAGCCTTTAGAGATAGGAATGGAAACCTCTTAGTAGAGTCACAGTCGGTGCGTGGAAAACCATTTCTGCAGACTGTTAAACGGCGATGAAGACCAAAATCCCCCTGTCAGGCAGGATGAACCATTCAACATGGATGATGACAGGCAAATATTCCGTCCACCTGACCAAAATGAAGTAAGGATAGCAATATCTAAACTAAAAAACAACAAACCTCCTGGACCCGACGGACTACCCGCCGAACTTTTTAAAGCGGCCAGATGACCTGGTGGAGTGCATACACCAACTCATCTCTAAAGTTTGGTCAGAAGAAGTATGCCTGATGAATGGAACCTCAGCATCATTTGCCCGATCCACAAGAAAGAAGACCCTCTAAACTGCGCCAACTATAGAGGAGTAAGTCTCCTGAATATCGCCTACAAGATCCACTGCCGTACTATGTGAACGCCTGAAACCTTATGTTAGCAAACTGATTGGCCCCTATCAGTGTGGTTTCAGACCAGGAAAGTCCAAAATCGATCAAATGTTCAGGCTACGGCAGATCTTGGAAATTACCAAAGAATTCCAAATCGATACCCACCACCTCTTTATCGATTTTAAGGCCGCGTACGATCGAATTTATAGAGACAAGCTATACAGAGCCATGTCAGGTTTTGGCATCCCCACAAAACTCGTCCAACTGTGCAGGATGACGATGGAGAATTCTCGCTGCTCCGTCAAGGTTGGTCCTGACCTCACAGAGGCTTTTGATATCAAAAAAGGATTCCGGCAAGGTGATGCGCCATCGTGCGATTTCTTCAACTTAATACTTGAAAAAATTATAAGAAACTCGCAAGTCAATTGTAGTGGGACAATTTTTTTTCAAGTCATTGCAAGCATACGCTGACGACATAGACATCAATGGCCGAACTCGGCGAGCTATCACTGGATCGTTTGCTAGCATTGAAGCTGAAGCGGCTAAGATGGGAGTAGTAGTCAATGAGGCCAAAGCGAAGTACCTGCTGTCCACAAAAAGAGACACACAACACAAAACATCACAATAGACAGGTACAACTTGAGGTAGTTAGGGACTTTGTGTACCTCGGATCCGCTATAACATCTGACAACAACATCTCGTCAGAAATAAAGCGAAGAATTACTCTTGCCAATCGCTGTTTCTATGGGCTAGGAGGGCAATTGAGTAGCAAAGCCCTTGCTCGAAAGACAAAGGAGACTCTGTATAAGATCCTAATCATCCCAGTCCTGCTCTATGGCGTCGAGGCATTGACTATATCTAAAGCGGATGAAGATATCCTTAGTCGTTTCGAGCGTAAGATTCTTCGGAGGATTATTGGCCCTACCTGCGTTAACGAATGGGCTTTGGAGGAGAAGGTTCAACCAAGAACTTTACGAGCTGTACAGCGACATAGACCTGGTCAAAAAAATAAGCATATCACGCTTAAGATGGCTAGGTCATGTAGAGGGAATGGACAACAATGCTCCGGCTCACAGGATCTTCGATTCCATCCCAGAGGGTAGACGCAGTCAAGGAAGATCTCGCCTTAGGTGGCGCGCTCAAGTGGAAGACGACTTCAACCAACTTGGAGTGCGAAACTGGAGGCAGCCAGACAAAGACCGAGCTGGCTGGAGAGGCATGTTGGTTGTGATACACATACCTAGAACTCAAAGCTGTTCAGTTTCCTCGATGAAAGAACCACTCATGGATAGTGGATTAGGGGTAGGTTATGCTTTAACGACAGAAGGCAGCATTGAGTTTTTGAAGCATTAAATTCCACACGATTAATATTTCCCCATTGAACAATGCTGGCCAGATCAGAATTTAATGAACTAATCATACGTTGCCGTTGCAGTTCCACATCCGAAGAATAGGGAGGTGAATGTGGAAACAAGTATGAGAAGCTGAGGGTACTGTCATCAGCAAAACAATTTAATGGATTTGAAGTCTTAGACAAGAGATCATTGATAAAAATAAGGAAGAATGCCGGAGACAGAACGGAGCCTTGGAACACACCAGCATTTATTTTGTGACAGTCTGATAGAGACTGGTTGATTTTGTTGCCATTGGTCTGCGGGGGATACGCGATCGGCATATGCTTTGGTGGTTGCTTCCGATTGGAGTCGTCCAATGTTGAATTTCCTCTGCGTGGTTGTTGATGGCCGAATGGCTTCCATGGTTTGGCAAAGTTGGCACCAAATGGATATTGGTTGGAATCTATGTTTGCCTCTGGAAATGTACTGACTTTCAGAATACTAGAGAAGACACTTAACCGCGACATAATCGATTCGAGTGCAGGTTCGACTATCTGGCGACCTGTATGTGTACTTTTGAATGCGTTTATGTGCAAATCGGTTCCAAATATGCACATTATTCGCAATATTGTAGTTTTCTATCAGCCGTTCCTATTATAAATGGTTGCCAGATTTCAACTAAGCATTTGGTGCATTAAATAAAACCCATTTCTCTCTATATCTACACAAATAATTCATTTTATTATTTTTAAACAATATCCTAAAACGTGTTTTAAAATGTTATTCGAATAAAATCAAAAATCAAATGTAACCTTTTTTATTCTAACACATTATCATCATCATCATCATTCTTAATATTTATAATAGATAAACACAAATAAATTATTAAATTTTGTTTAAAATTCAAACACCATTGAGTTCGGTCAAAATTAAACTCGCAATTTGGTGTTATTTCATTAAATTTACTCTTTTATCCCTTTCTTTTAGTTTGACAAACATTATTGTGATATTTTGTAAATTCTAATTCTATTAAACTAACCCGCAATTGGTTTTATGTAAATAACTCTCGACTTAGTCTGTATAATGAACCCCAAGATTTGTCGCTTAGTACAAAATAAACAAAACAGTTTATTGTGAAAAAACGTCGAACGAAAAAGCTTCCAATTAAAACTTTTATATATCATAACATTAACATCGAATTTAATAGTTTTGTAAAGCAGGCTTATAAACTTACACACAAATTTCTCCGATAGTTCATCATTTTGGGTGACTAAAGAAGGTAGAATTTGGTCTCTTCAAATTATTAAAAAAAAAAAATTAATTTGAAGTAATAACATCTAAAATACAAGAAAATTTATTTTGTTTGTACAATCCTCACGTTGATGACGAGACAGGTTCTGTTGCTATAGATTCAGATGTTGGATCACTCTGCGTTGCACGTTTTACTAAATTTGAAGTCAAACTAGACTGTGTTTTGGATTCAGCTTTATCTTCTTCGGCTGTTGTGTCCGCTATTGATGACGTTGTGTTGCTAGTGTTGATTTTTTTCGGCGGTACAGTGGGTTTTTTAACTTCTTTTGGTCCGGGTTTTTGCTTTTTCTGTGGGGGCTTCAGTTTTGCTATTGTCATGCGTCTGTTTTTGATAGATTTGGCTTTTGGTGGTGATGACTTTGCCTTCTGTGAATAAATGAGTGGTAAGGAGGTTTTATATATATTTTTTGATTATTTTATTACCGGTTCTTTAAACTTTGCACCAATGGTTCCAGCACACTTCGCCGTGCCGCAGTGACAGCTTTTCTTGTCATTACCAAGCAACTCGTCCCAAAAGTAGTTGAATGTAAGCTCAGTGTTCTGTTTAAATTGAAATATAATTTTGTTTCAGAATAAAGTTGTTAAAAAACATCTTACCTTGGGGATGTTTTTGATAGCAAACAATCCAACGCGATTCAAGCCGTTCACACACCATTTTTGAGTTTCACAATTCGGATCACAAGAATGGTTCATGAATCTGGCTAAATTGCCTTTGGGTCCGGCATCGATAATGTAATCTTTTTCCACCGTCAGGAAATAGAAATTCTCGTCGCGTTCCTGCTCCTTTTGAGTAATGCGCCTTCGGAATTCGGCGTCGTCAATAACCTCACCTACATACTCGATTACAAAAGTGCCAGCACTAATTGGCTCCAGGCAAATCAAACCAAAGCCCTTTTCGTTCATATACAAAACCTCTACCTTCGGATAGAGTCTCTTCTCAAATAGTTGATTCTGACAACGTTCGCCGGCTGGACAAATTTTGGGATTGCACTCATTATAGAGAACCCGATTGAGACAACCTGAATCTTGACCACAAGGGTTGACACTGTACTTATCGCATTCGCATTGGCTAATCTTGTCGTTATCAACATTCAATTTTACGGGCGGAACAGCACGGTTAACCTTAATTTTGACATACGGCAGTGGACTTAATCGCTGTTTCTTATCGTTTCTTGAGTGCATTAGACTCTTTTTCTCTTTGATAATTTCCGCTATGCGTTTGGCTTCCTCGACTCCTTTTACATAATTTAGGTCAAGATCTGAAAGTTCGATAAAAAAAAGTAAGGCTTAGTGTAAATGAAAAGATAGCAAGGTATACCTTTGCTGTGGCTCTTTGGTGGTTCGCAGCTATCACCTTCTTGATACAAATACACTCTTTTACGGCTAATCCACCCGTGATCATTGCTGCCAAAGAATCTAATTACAAATTCATACGGCCTGTGGCTTTTGTTTACTAAATTAAGGGGCACTTCGGTGGGCGGAAGGATAATTGATGGCCACCAACGGTAATTTCTGAACTTTGCCCAGACCATTTCGCCGTAGAGGGGCATTCGTCCGGTTTCGCATTCTTCACAAATGTATCCTTCGTCAGCTACTGGTATCTTTAGGCATTCTGCGTGTACAGCTGTTGGGCATGTTTCGCAGCATATTAGTTTACCCCCACCAACGCAAATGAAACACCAATTGACATTCAAAAACAGATCTTTTGTTCGTTTACAATGTCTTGGACAGATGATGAATGCAGCCGTGAGGAACCTTGAACCGGCTGGGATGCAAGTTGAATCCATGTGATAAGTGGCTGGGCACTTAATGCATTTGGTGAGTTTGGATCTTTCAATGTGTAGATATTTTCCCTTTGGATCGTCGGAAACACAGGTATGACAAACGTGGGATGGGCAACGCAGACTTTCAAGTTTGCCTGCAGATTTAGTCAATTTGGCCTGAGGCCAGTATTTGAGGCAGGATGGGTGGTAAAACTTCATGCATTGGTGACTGCTGCATCGTGCCATATCGCCCTGTTCGGGATCATTTTTTTTGCAAACATTGCATCTACTAGGTTCTCCTGAGCAACATTCATCGCAGATAACTGGTGGCATTTCCTTTTTTTCGCTTATTAGCAAAGGTTCGTCTTCGTCAGCAGTTATGTGCATAAATGGAGCTGGCACCCCTGGTGGTGCTTGTAATGATGACACCATCTCATTGGAATAGTAACTACTGCATGTGGGATGTATTAATTGGTTGCAGTTCATTGAACACTTGACTAGATTGGGCCCACCTTTCAGGCATTTTTTACACAGAGGTTCTTTCAAGACTTCTCTAAAGAGATATTTGTTATCCAATTTGAATATGTCATCAACAACTTCCTCTATAGGCCGGGCTGGAGGTGGTTTTTTAATCTTCGGCTCATTTGGTTTTATCGCCAACAGGTGTTCGGTCTGGACCGGGGTGGATGGTAAGC
Organism: Platycheirus rosarum; assembly: GCA_963971375.1. Classification (NCBI taxonomy): domain Eukaryota; kingdom Metazoa; phylum Arthropoda; class Insecta; order Diptera; family Syrphidae; genus Platycheirus; species Platycheirus rosarum. Next base: position 144,249,501 of record OZ020509.1, on the reverse strand, counting down.
TTCTTTGTACAGAAATGTTACGAATTCTTTGCGAAAGACGTTTAATGCCAATCGAATTGTGCTGAATATGCATGCTGGATTCTAGCTGATTGCGCATTGTTATGTGTTTCAGAGCCCACATGTTGCGAACGTTGAACATAAATTCTGAATTCAATGCTGGATCTTGGGAGTTTTCTAAAATGAATGATCGCATTGCGGAAACAAATTTCTTGAATTCAATGTCATTGTAGATGTTTTCGCCTTGCATGCGTTCGATTTCAGAACTGGCAGTGGATTCACTTCGATGAGAATCTGTATTTATGTTGAGCTCATCCATAAGCGAGGATCGTCTTGTGTGTAGTTTGATTCGTTTTTCGGAGTTTTTGGGGCCCAATGGTGAGTAGGCCGGGCTGATTGGGGTTGGAGATCGATCTCGTTTAAGGGAGACCTGTTTCAGGTACAGATTGTCATTGGAGTCAAACATACTACAGAGGTCTGATGTTGAGGATTGTAAGGCAGATTGACGACGTTTCCGCTCTAAGGCGCTTGAAATCCTGCAAAATGAATGATATTTTTTAGGTGATCTTATTATAACTGAAAGACATTTACTTACTTTTCTTCTTTTAGCAGTTGAAAGAACTTATCCAACCGTTCCTCCATGGGAATAGTTTCAATTAAATCAGCTTCTTTGATTGCTTTATTCCAGACTTTAGCCTTCTTGTTAACTACAAACAGTCTGTATTTTGAACTTTTTTTGCCATACTTTTGTGACACTTCCTCTTGTTTCTTGAGGAAGACATCTAGACCATTGTATGTCATTAGGTTGTCTCTTTTAACCCAACTACGTCGACCATTGTCCGCAAAGAATCGCACATGAATCATTACATCTTGACTTTCGCCGCCTGATTCGTCAAAAGTTATTGTTTGGCCTTCTGGATCGGGGCATACCATGCATGGCCAATAGGCGTAGGAAAATATTTGACCCCAGAATAAATCGCCCGTCTCAATGGACATCCAGTTCATGTCGTTGTCTAGTGATGAACCTTTAGCGCTGTCGACTGAGTAAGTTGATGGCGATTTGAGGGAGAGCAAGTCCTCGCTGCAGAATTTAGATTTTGAATTCATGAGCTGTTCATTGTGGTCGTGCAAATCTTCGGCAATGTTTGGCTGATCGGATGCATCTTCCATAAGTTTGATGTTTTTTGTAATTTCATCCGGAAGGTTGAGTGATTGACTTTTATTTTCCGCCGGTAAATCGTCTTCAGGAGGAAGACTTTGAAGTTCTTCTTTTTGGTGATCTTCAATGGGAACGGATTCTTTCTCTGTGATGGTAACTTCGTCAACTTTCAAAGCCGAATTATCGACAACTTCCTGCTTGAAAAAATGATAGTTTTGTTATTTTGATGTGTCGATTAACATTGGTCATTGAATTCTTTCATATTGTAATGGCAAGGAAAAATCTCGCCGTGTAAACTATTTCAAATTCGTGCTGTTCGGCGAAAAAAAGAATCGTCCGAAATTTAGGTCAGACTGTAAACTGTCCAATACAACTTGTATTGAACTGCCCACAACATAGCTTTTAATCCAACGATCAAGTGTATGATTTATCCCAAAAGCACGCACTGTCGATAAGAGAGCTTGATGCTAAACTCCATAAAATGGTTTGGATATATCAAGCGCAATAATCTTACTTTCGCCAAAGCGATTAAAGGATTTGTTCCAATGTTCAGTGAGATATGCCATCCACTGGAAGCCATACTGACAGTCATAAAGAAGCTTTCGCTCTTCGAGGTATTTCTTAAGCTGACCGTTAATCAGCGTTTCCATGACCTTAGAAAGAGGGGACGTAAGTGCTTTTTCCATCGACGTCATATTAGCTACTGATGACCTGGCCCCCATTTTCTCACTGGAAGATTTTGCCTCCAGGAGAAGTAGGCCCACACCCTAATCACAATCCATAGCCAGGAAAGAAGAGCAAATAGAAAACTCCCTCGCGATTCACGAAAAACCCATCGCAGATTGAAATTTGTTAGAACAGTCATCACAAACCAAAAATAATATAATTCAAAAGCCGCCGAAATAATTAGAACAACTGTATCTAAAAGTATGCCGACCAGCAAAAGACATGCATTAAAAGCCATCCCACCCATATGCTTTATACCGATCATAGCTAAACTAGTATAGAAAGAAAAATAAACAGCCTGGTGCAGATACGCCGAAATCCCATGACAGTTAACTGTCTGGCATAGAGAAAAATGTTCAAAACAGAAAGCATTTAATCCAAACTGCTCTCATGGCAGAATTTTATAGATTCCATGGACTTTAATGGTGTAAGTTAGATCAATTCGATTTTATAAGCCCCCTGAAACGTTCCCTTTTATGATGTTTGTAAGTCACACAACAATCCTCAACTAATCGCAAATCCTCACCTTACCTGGTGGCGCTACATTCCGGGGTGGAGCTAGGAATCAACCAACAAGCTTCTCCAGCCAGCTCGGTCATTAGCCAGCAGTTTCGCACGTGGAGTCGGTTGAGGTTCTCTTCCACTTGTGTGCTCCACCTGAGTCTCGGTCTGCCTCTACTGTGCCGTCCATCTGCGGTGGATTCGAAGATGTTCCGGGCCGGAGTATTGATGTCCATCCGCTCTGAAACGTTGAATTTTTACTCTTTCAAAAAGCACCCGGAGAATCTTTTTCTCGAAGCAGCCTAAAGCGTCCTCATCCGCTTTTGACAACGTCCATGCGTTTGCACCATAGAGCAGGACTGGGATGATGTGGGTCTTAAAAAGGGACAATTTAGTTGCCCGAAAAGGGCTTTGCTACTCAATTGCCTTCTAAGCCCGAAGAAGCAGCGATAGGCAGGAGTTATTCTTCGTTTGATTTCAGCGCTGGTGTTGTTGTCTGAGTTAATTGCTGAGCACAGGTAGACGAAGTCCTTAACTATCTCAAAGATATAGCTGTGTATGGTGATGTTTTGTCCAAGACGTCGATGTTCGGTGTCTCTTCTTGATGACAGCATATACTTGGTTTTGCCCTCATCAAACCCATCTTCGCCTTAAAATTGTAAAACCGTGCGCTACAAATCTAGAACTAAACATTTGTTCTCTTTACACGAATATATAATCAAAACAGTTATATTCCCAAATGACTGGAAAACAGCACAGTTAAAACCCTCATTCCTACGACTGAAACCGTCCCATTTCTTTACTACTTGTTTTCTCAAAAAAATAGAAAAAAAAATAAATCAAGATTGCAGTTATTGCGGTGACAAAAAACAAGACAGAGAAGTAGTTTCCCTTGCCACTAGAGAGCTTCCGACCGTGCCTTCTCAAACCCAAAACAAAATTCTAAGACTCGTACTTACTTTCCTATCTGGTAGAAGGAAAAGTGAATGTAGATGTACATAATTCAAAAATCGCCAAAATGCAATACGAAATCCCCTGGGCTCTCCCCTCTCAGTATATACCTTACAACGCATACATCGACTCTATAACCAGGGAAGTTAAAAAATCATTGCCATAGGAATTTATGCTGGTAACATATGTATATTTACTATTGGCGGCATTGTTACTTTCACCAAAGCGATGTAAAGATTTGTTCCACTGTTCGGTGAGATATGCCATCAGATCACCAGTGGAACGGTTGCTGCGGAAGCCATACTGGCGGTAATGGAGAAGCTTTCGATCTTCGAGATATTCCTTAAGCTGACGGTTAATCAGCGTTTCCATGACCTTAGAAAGAAGGGATGTTAGTGCTATGGGTCGGTAGGAGGACGGATGAGGATGGGTCATCTTTCTTAGGGACAAGCTGGACAAATGCTGTTTTCCATCTTCTAGCAAAGATTCCAGAAGAGTAGGAGCGATGGAAAAGCTTACGCAGTGGCTTTGCCAGTGTGGAAGTACACCTTTTCAGAAGAATTGAGAGTATACCATCCGGGCCAGCGGATTTGTGTATATCGAGATCTTTGAGAACTCTTGCTACTGTACGAGTGCAGAAAAAAATCTGTCCCATGGAAAAATTTACATTCTCAAGTACAGGAGGGGCAACGTTGTGCTTTTTCCGATTTTCCTCTGTAGGGTTGGCTTTATAAGAACTTAATTCTTTGAGCCTGCTAGCTTCTTTACACTCAGAATTAAACCAGGACTTTTCTTTAGGCTTGATGCTTTTTACTCTGTTAGGAATAAAAGCACGCATCCCTAGAAGAATCACATTTGTGATCATTTCAGCACTATTTCGGAAAAAAATATTCAGGCCGTTCCAGTTGGATTTCTCGTATTGTCAAACGGTCCTGGTGGGAAGTTTTTCTTTAACTGGATGGGTCTGAAGTGCAAAATGGAGAAGTTACACTAATGGTATATTTATCAGGGTGAGAAGTAAGAAACAAGTCAAGAGCAACATCCGGTATACGCGTTGGCACATCGATCAGTTGGGTAAGGTGATGTAACCCGGCAAAGAGCTCGACATACCTTCCTTCGGGTGTTGTCTGACCAGAATAGCGGAGCCAATTGGAATTGTGTACATTGAAATCGCCCGCAATAACAATTTCAGTGCGAGGACTGATTTAATTAATCAGTGCCCCTTGGCTTAGTGGTTAGTGTGCCGGACTGCTAAGCGAAGGGTCGGGGTTCGACTCCCGATCAAAGCCAACTTTTTTCCGGAGAACTGTAAGAGTGAAATTTGCCTTGAAAAAGTGCATGTAGACGTTCGGACTTGCAGATTCACAACAACCACACACAGGAATGTTTGAGATTATAAGTCACTAGGCATTGGCTCCTTAAGGAGCTGTTGCGCCAATAAATGTATTTATTTATCTACTTAATTTGTATCACCTTAAAGCTTTTCTCTGGTTGTAGATTATAATGTAGACTTCGAGTAGTGCAGATGTATTCAATAATGATGCAGTGTTTGGAGAGAAAAGAACGGGAAAGATCAAGAGAACGTATAAGAGTTAGAAGGAAACAAACCATGTACACATGTTCGTGCCATTTTTTAAATTATTTTCGAATCCTATATAAGTGATATTGCGGAATGAGGCTTTAATCCACAATCGGAGGACACAATAACGGATAACCGTGGGGAGAATATATACTAACTTCGGGTGAAAAACTGGGGGCAGAATGTAGCACATCTAAGGTCATGTTGGAGAATTTTATATAAGTTTTGCGTGGTGAATTTTATACATGGTCGACCACATTTTCTTGACAACTCCAAAAGTTTTCAAAAACCTCGCTTTCTCCTTTTTTTTAAAGAAACATTTCTGAAGCGCTTCAATGTTGCTTCTTTTCTTGAAGCACAATCCACAACTTATCATTGGATTTGTAGCAGATTTTCAATAAAAATGGAAATGCTAATTATAAGTATTCTTCTCGGGAACATTTAAAGGATTAAATAGCTTCAAGTGACAGTTCAAATGAGCCACAGATTTATACAAGCTTTTATGGTTCTAAAATAATTTTTAAACATAGTAGGGATCTACAGTTAAATAAACTTACTTCATCTTTGACACTGGGCTCCAATTCAATAACTTCAAAATCCTTTTCAAGCTCAGCATTAGCAGTGACCTGGACTTTATCAGTTTGGGGTTCTTCTTCCACTTTGGGTGTGGCAACTTCTGCTTTCTCCTCATTGCTTGGGGCTTCTTTCATTTCGATGTCTTCGGAATCTATAACCAAAGTCTTACTATCTGCTTCTACTGGAACAACCATGGTTTCTAAAATTGGTTCACTATTGTCAGAAGAAACGGCAACTTCTTTCTCTAGAGGTGCTGAAGTAGCTTTAATATTTTCTTCTTCCAATTTTTTCGACGTGGGCATGTCTTCATCGTTTACGATTGTGATGACTTGGAGAACCTCATCTGGTTCATCGTCGTCTATCACTACTGGAAAATTCTCGTGTTCCGTCTTGGAAGCGTCGAACTCTGGTTCGATGTCTTTGTTGCTGCCGCCAACGAAACTGCTATTCAACGTAACTAGTTCATGATTCATTTGCTCCAGGCGCACAACACAATTCTTCTTCTTGCCCTGAACATCGTCTGATCTTTCCACATCCATCACATCAGTCGCCGACAGTTGGGCAATATCATGACTTGGTGAATTTGGCAATGATTTCATGGCGCCGTTTTTTCGCAACAGCCTCTCGATGGGAGATTCAAAAAGTTTGTTTCTTCTCAACGAAACCTCGGGCGACGACTTAGGAGAACTAATGCGACCATTCATGGTTGTGCGACGAACACACCCAATCAGACGTTCACTCGACTGAAAGAACGAACTGGAACTATCCGAATCGTTGAGCTTAGTCGTTCGATATCTTGATCTGCGTTTATCTGCCGATGTTGGAGTACTAAAGCCAATGTATTTGGGACTCAAATTCGACTGGAGGTTCTCCAAAGGGTTCTTTCTTCCTACAAACCGAAGTAAACTATTACACACAACCGGATTGCGTTCCAACTTTAGTAAAAACTTACTTTTGGGTGTAGAACCGCTGCTCTTTTCATGATTATTGTTATTCAAATTAGAGTTAGTAGTGCGTGGAGGACTAAAAAAGTCGAGAATGCTTCTGTTGTTCTCATTTTCTGAGGCACTAGAGTTCTTTTGTTTTCGAATGGGCGGTCTGCTTTTTACTTTACCTGATGGAGGAGATTTATTCCGTATCAAGTGCGTGGTGATGATTTCTTCGAAATCCGCGGCGAACTTACCTTCATTTGATTTCATGTTGTGCAAAAAAAAAGGCTTTTTCGAGCGGGATACAAGAAAAAAAAATCAATTCCTACTCTCGAACACACATCTACCAAATGCCAAATTATTTGGCGCGAAAATGTTTGAGCGAAGAAGCTGTCAAGTTTTCGTTTTCAGGCGAGGTACAAGTGCAAGTGGTTTGGATCACTTCCTGCCTCGGTGGTGACAATTGGGGCTATTTTTATATTTTATCTTCAAATCACTAGGTACGTTAAAGAAATTTATTGATATATAAGACAACTGATTAATTGTTTTCATTGGGAAATTTCTATTTTGAATCAAAGTAATTTCAAGGGACCTAATGGACGCTGTTGTTAGATGAGATGAGGTTTTAGGGGTAAATGGATTGAGAAAATGTATTTGTTTATGTTTATCACTGTTTTATGAGAACATTTCTGATGAAAGGAAATAAATGTTTGGGTAACCAATAATTTTTTTGTTGCAAATTACAATAATCCAAAGCTAACCGCGAAAACAAATCTCCACGAAACCAAAATGGCTATTTGTTGTATCTTGTCTGTTTTATTTTTCTTGCAGTTGGTGCAACTGGTTTGGGTGACAGATGCAGATTTTTGATTCTTTTTTTGGGGTCCACAGCGTTAAGGTGGAAACTGATTTTGATGAATAAAAATTATGGCAAATCGTTTCAGGTTCTTAGTTGATTAACGTATTACAGTATTGTCGTAATTAACAAATTTTCACGATGTAATGAAGGGCGTTCTTTTAATAACTATAGTTATTGTGTCAAAAAATTTGGTTAAAGTGTCTTTGTTAGAGATTGTTGGGATTGTTACGATTTCATTTTGGAAGGATTTATTGTTAGACATTATTAATCTGTCAAACAAATATTAATAAAGAAATCAACGTATATACTTCTCCATATGAAATTGTAAAATACAGATTTTGCAATTGAAAATAATTTTATTTGATCGTTGCATAAAATCATGTTTTTAGTCATTGTAAATCCATTTTAATTTTTTTATCACCACCAAAACAAATAAAAATGTTTGAATTTTGAATTTTGATTTGAATTCTAAACAAACTTTTGACTTGACTGAATCGACATGAGTTGGAAATAGTTACAAATTGTAACTATTTGACACTTCAACAATGCATTTTGTAACGATGTTTTCCTGTCAAATAGTTACGAATCGTAACTTTTTGGCATTTGGAACGACAAATGGTTAACAATCGTTAACAATTGTCAATGATAACTAATAAAAGAACGCCGCCCTAATGGTGAATTCATATGTTTCTACATCGTTCGATGTTTACCAGTCTAAATTTATTAACTTAACTAAACTAAATATTATCATTGTAGTAATAAATTAACTCTAACTTCTATCATCTATTGTGAATGTCTCCTTTCGTTATTCTCTTTTGTTTTGTTGTTTTCGTTATGCTTGACATGGTTGTAAAGTTTGCCGCGGCTATCACGGTGCAATAAAATTTACACACTCACAAGTTTGTTCTCAATCTCAACCAAGAAAGATAAATTTAAAATCGGTGGTTTTATTTCAAGTAAGAGAAACAATAAATTCAAGGCAAAATACAGTCCACTATTAATCAAATTTACATTCGATAAAGAGGTTAGATAAAAATTATTATAGAAAGTTCTACCACTTTCTATATGTCAAGATTATGCAATCCGTCTGCATCATGGACTTATTTATAGCAAGTTTCATTCAAGAAAAGATTTGCTCTTTGTGTCGAAAGATTTGATGTTTTTGAATTTTGAGAGTTTCATTGCACGAAAAAGAGCAAATCTAGATCCAATCTCAAGAAAGATTTGATCTCTGATGGACAGGAAGATTTGATCTGAATCCACACATTATGTAAATAATCTTTTCTGTCACTGCCAATATTTCATAAATTCAACCAGCCGATCGTATAGTCTTTGGTTTGTTTTCTTTTTTCTTAAAGAAATGAAACAAAATGTAAAAAATCCATACAAATACATAAAAACCTTTAAAGTTTTTTCCTTGCCCTGAAGGCTGATATCCAATATTGCTCATCGGACAAATTTCCGCAATGAGTTTGCTGTCGGAGACAATCGGAGAAGATACATAACTTCAAAATCGGTATGCATCGCACGCGTTGCACTGATTTTGGTTTTAATCGTCATGCATCATTTTAGTTCGCAACGCGTTGCTTTGTTTTTGACATTTCCCAAGCATACTTTAATTATTATAGGAGGTTTGTCCGATTTAGCAATCGGAACTCTAAAATGATACAAAATTCATAAGATTCGTACAAATCGGAGGAAATCTTTTTCCGATCGGTCACGATGATAGGGCCCTCTATTTTGAGGTCAAATCTTTAAAATTTGAATTAAACTCGCTATAAATATGAACTGCTGGTTGGTTGTCGTTTCCATTAAATACAAACATGTGTTGCGCGACACTGAATCAAACCAGGTGTGAAATATTAAGTTACAAAAGAATTCATTTTTAAAAAGCGTCACTAGAATATGAGCAAGGAGGTGTAGCTGATGTTCACTATGTAATAATTTTTTTTTTCAAACTATTCACCAGTACTTTTGGATGTACAAATGAAATTCTACTTAATTTATGAGCTGTTTGAATCAGATCTAAAACCACAACCATTAGCATTTAGGAAAGATTTGATATCTGCAAAAGAGAAGAAGCAGAATGACATGCATAAATTATATTTGAGGTTGAATTCGAGCGAATTTTTATTCGCAAGTTTGTGGATGGCGTTCTGATGTTGCGAATTAGCTTTGACAGTTCGCTGTCGTGATTTTGTTGGTCGAACAAACGTAGCTCATGTGAAAGGCGCTTTAGGAATTACGAAACGATCGGCAAGAAAACGAAACACGAGGAAACTAAAAACCATAAGGTAAATATATTATTAAATTTAAAATTTCGGGATGGCGCTTTTTATCATCAAGTATCTTCCAACATGTCCAATTTCGTGGTGAAAAAGAAAAGGAAACTCAAAAGAAGAGGTCAATTATTTGACTACTACTCTCCGACGGTGTCAATTATTTAACAGTTCAGCACAACACTCTCAGACGGCGTCAATTATTTGAGAGTTCAGCAATACTACACACTCAGACGGCGTCAATTATTTGACAGTTCTACACCAATACTTATTTGACCAGCTTGTAGGCATTGTCAAAAGAAGGCAGTACTCTATCCTAAAAACTAACTATAGTCACTGCGGCGGCGGCGGCGGCGTAGAGTGATTATAAGGAACGAGAATGCTATCAAAGAAATGTGACTAGATATGATTGAAAAATAATAATTTTTGTGAGAGCGTGATAAGCTTAGGGTCTCTTCGGCTTACCGATAGTTTTCGGCTCTCTTCGGCTTATCCGAAACAAGATCAAATTTCTAACAAAACAACAAACCCAAAACGACAGCTAAAAGCACTCGCTTATGAAAAAAAAAAATACGCTGTATTCAAAAAATAATCGTTAATAAGGCCTCTGAATTTTTATTTCTTCAAAAGAAGATTACTAGGTACTAATTAAATACTTAGCGGGCGTGAGTATTGACTCCGACAGGCATTTAATAAGAACATTAAAAATAAGTTAGGTCACAAAAGCAATTTATAACTGGTTACTCTAAAATACAGCAACAAAAATGTTTTTTTTTTCAATCCTCCTTTATGTCTTCATTTTTGGCAAATGGTGCATAATATTCGCTTTCCTTATTTTGGCTCTTGTAACTTAACAAGATTAGTTATAGCTGCCTTAACTTGGTCCAGATCGGATGGGCGGAATTTGTATTCTACTTCGCCCAGATAGAATGGGTAATTCTACCGGACAGTAGAATTCGTTTCGTCATCTCCTTTCCACAGTCTGCAGAATTGTGTTTTTACCATGTTCTCAGAATGGGCAGTGATACTACTAAGCTTTCTTTTTACCTTTCGGTAAAATTCTAGCAGCACTTCATTCTCCTAATCGCGCGCTTCTCAAGCTCTCTTTTTTCATTCTGAGAACGGGGGTTCCTCTCTCCTCTTCTGCTTGAAGAGCCAGCGAGTAGTTCTGGTTCATCCGTGCAGCGCCGCCAATTTGTATGCTCCCTGTTTAGCTGCATGCGCTTGCTGACAATCATCGTCAAACCTAGAAATTCGTTGTGTGGGCCGTGTAAAATCCGGCACTTCAAATCAGCCTCCCTTATAGCATTTTCGCAATGTTGCTACCATGGACGTGTTATGTATGGACTGCTAGTTACTTCCCTCAAGTTGGTTCCATTTTAGTTTCAGTTATTTTGGGCGACACTAGCCCTCCTGAGTACACTAGAGGGAAAAAAAAGTAAACCTCAATTTTGACATTTCATCCAGTAATCCCAGACTTTGGTAGCAGGTTTTCCCACGTTGGCATGTTAAAATTTCCTTTTTTCTCGCCGTGTTATTTAGAATATCCCTCAATTAATTAATAAAAAATCCCTTTTTACCTTCTAGTGCTTTTAGCTTGTCTTAGGCACAAACCAATAAAAAGGAAGTTGTCCACGATCTAAAAAAACAAGAGGCAAAATACCAAAGATGTCGCACACTTCTATGGATATGTGGCGACTCTGGTCACACAATGGTACGCCAAGTGTCGAATAGAGGAAACTCGACGCCAAAGACAAGCTGGTCAATTAAGCGGCTGGATGAGATCATTCGGCGATTGAGAAGAAACCTGGCTGTCCCGCTATAGCTGTGGCACGTTCTTAATTCACTTCATCTTTAATTAGCATTCGTTCATTGTACATTCTACTTTACCAATAAATAATTAGTGTGTTAATTTCTGAACTCTCGTATTGTGTGTTCTGTCATATTAGGAACCCACAAATTGGTGACCCCGACGTGATCACATTGGATTACGATTTTGATAACACACTACGTGCCTGGCATCGTCATTCGAAATCTAACCTTGACGTTCAATGCCAAACACTGACGAAAAAGCAACAAGTACCTTCACTCAAGAACAACAAAAGGTGATAACCCGCTCACAATCAAAAGCGAACGCCAAGATACAAGTGAAAGAAGAAGGAACCATGGAGAATCGGCTCGAAGCTCTACTGCGTGAAGCACGACAGCCCAAGCTACCTCAATATGATTCCAAGAAACTTGATCTTTGGTTCAGACGAGTTGAAACAGAATTCGCAGCCCTCAAAGTCGAGGATGACAATGCAAAATACTTTGCAGTCCTACGCGCTTTAGATGGTCCAACAACAGAAACAATTACCGACATCATGGACGACCCACCGGTTCAAGATAAGTATAACTGCCTTAAAGATAAAATATTAGAAAGACTGGGAGTGTCGAAGAAAGACAAATTACGTCAAGTAATCAAGGGCATTCCTCTAGGTGACAAAAAGCCTTCACAGCTCCTGAGAGAGATGAAAAACCTATCGGCCGGTGGCCTATCCGACGACGTGTTACACGGCTTATGGGTCGAGAAATTACCGAGTGAACTGAGAGCATTCCTCGCCATATCCGATGACCTCGATCTGGAACAGCTGGCTAAAATGGCGGATCGCATCATTCCAGAGATCTGCCACAGCAGCACAATCATGGCCGTCACAGACAAGCCTCACAAAGATGCATCACTTCCTCTCGTCACGGCACTACTAGAAAGGATTGAATATCTAGAAAAAACTGTGGCTGAACTGCTGATACAATTCAAGTCATTCAAGGGTCCAAACCGCAGGCCAAGAGCCCATTCAAGGGGACAAAGTTCCGGCCGCAGTGACATATGCCGCAATCACCAGCGATATGGGGCAGAGACACGAACCTGCCATCCTCCATGCGCTTACTTCACACAGGAAAACACCAATCGCTGTCGACAATAGGGGCCGCGTGCGACAGCGAGAACCATCGTCCCGTGGAGGCCCGACTTCATCTGTACGACAACAAAACACGCCTAGAATTCCTCGTCGACTCCGGTGCTGCGGTTTCTTTATTACCGGCTGCAGAATTCCGTGGTGACCAACAACCAGCTCACATGGTCCTCTACGCTGCCAACACAACTCAGATTAGTACTTACGGTATACTAGTTTTAACACCCACTTTCAATCTACGAAGAAATCTCACTTGGTCTTTCATAATAGCCGACGTGCAGAAACCCATCATCGGAGCTGACTTCCTGAAACATTTCGGGCTCCTGATTGACTTAAAAAACGAGCAGTTAATCGACTCCAAAACTCTTTTAACCTCAAAAGGATACTTGCATCATACTCCTTACACCGGCATCTCAACCATTCATCCTGGCTTACCTTGTTCGGATCTTCTCCAAGAATTTTTTGACATCACAAAGCCACAGAATGACGTATCTGCTGCTCTAAAAAAGAAAGCCCACGCTCACCAAATCGTTACCCAAGGTCTTCCAGTTTTCTCAAGAGCCAGGAAACTCGCTGGAGTTAAAGCAGCTGCCGGAAAAGCAGAGATTCAACGTTGTGTCAACCAAGGACTCATGCGACCCTCCAGCAGTCCATGGGCCAGTCCCATCACAATGGCATCAAAAAAAGATAAGAATTGGAGATTGTGTGGAGATTACCAAAGGTTAAATGCAATCACCCAGGCAGATAATTATGCACCACCTCTAATACAAAGTCTTTTTCCACTACTACATGGTAAGTCTGTTTTCACCACCTTGGATTTAGAACGGGCTTACTACCAGATACCGATGCACAAAGACGACATCCAAAAAACTGCAATCAACACACCTTGGGGACTGTATGAATATCTAGTGATGCCTTTTGGTCTCAAAAATGCCACACAAACTTTCCAAAGATTTATTGATAGTGTTTTCCGAGACTTAGACTTCGTATTCATCTACATAGATGACATTCTCATCATGTCAGAAAACGAACTTCAACACAAAAACCATCTACGTCAAGTTTTCAAGAAGCTACAAGAGCACAGACTTACAATCAACGTGAACAAGTGTCAATTGATGAAGAGTGAGGTTAACTTTCTAGGCTACTCCATCAATGCTACTGGTTACGCTCCAACAGCTGACCGTTTATACAAGATAGTTGAGTACCCTAAGCCACAAACGGTTCACGAACTAAGACGTTTCCTGGGAATGATCAACTACTACAGACAATGTATTCCTAGACTGGCTGGACTTCAACTACCATTGCACTGTTACATCAAACGCTCCATAAAACACGACAAAACAAAAATCGAGTGGACTTCAGAAACCGACTCTTGCTTCTCCAAGCTCAAACAAGCTCTCTCCGACGCCACACAGTCATCATTTCTATCACCTACTTCTGATTTAGCTTTGGTTACTGATGCTTCAACAACATGCATTGGTGCTGCGTTGGAACAAACTGAGAATGGTGTCGTCAGACCAGTGGGATTCTTCTCTAAAAAACTCAACGAAACTGAGAAGAAATACAGCACATACGATCGCGAGCTGCTGGCAATTTACGCAGCCATTAAATACTTCCGTCATCTTCTCGAGTGTCGCAACTTCATCATCAAGACCGATCATAAACCTCTAATACATGCTCACACTAAAAAACACAATAACGCCTCTGACAGACAAATCCGCCAACTCAGCTTCATCTCACAGTTTACTACAAACATCATTTACGTCAAAGGAGAAGAAAATGTCGTCGCTGACGCCCTTTCACGGGTTGAAACCATCGCTGTACCAACACTTTTGGACCCAGAAACAATTCATCGAGAACAGCAAGTAGACCCAGAACTTACTGAGATCCTGCAAGGTGACTCATCTCTACTACTTCAAGAGACTGAAATAAAAACAAACTTAAAAATTTACTGTGATATATCCAGGAGTGGATGCCGTCCCTATTTACCTCAATCACTCCGGAGAATTGCCTTCAACATCGTACATGGTCTTTCTCATCCCAGTCAGAAGCAGACATCACAAAAACTCAGAGAAAAATACGTTTGGCCAAACATCAAGAGGGATGCTACTACTTGGGCTCGTGAATGTCTTAACTGCCAAAGATCAAAAGTACAACGACACACCAGACTTGTACCTAATCGTATTGCTGTACCTGATACTAGATTTAGTCACATTCACATAGACTTAATCGTTTTACCAAAGATTAATGACTACAACTATTGTTTAACAATAATAGACAGGTTCTCAAGATGGCCTGTAGCTGTGCCTCTCAAGGACATGACCGCTGACACCGTCATTACAGCCCTGTTTGATCACTGGATCAGTCACTACGGTACTCCAGCCACTATCACAACTGACCAAGGTAGTCAATTTGAGTCTCAAATATTCCGAGCCTTCGCAATCTTCATTGGGGCTGAGAGATGTCGAACAACAGCATATCATCCACAATCTAACGGCCTGGTTGAGCGGTTTCATCGCACTCTCAAAGCTGCGCTTATGTGCTCACCGAAACCATGGATCGAGATCCTGTCTACAGTCATGCTCGGATTAAGAACTAGTCTAAAAGAAGATCTACAAGCCTCTCCTGCTGAAATTCTATACGGAAGTAATCTACGAATTCCAGGAGAATTCTTCATTGCTGCAGATTCACAATCAGAACCACAGACATTCATAGAGAAACATAGAGAATATGCACGCGGTCTACGACCAACTCCAACGGCCCACCACGTCAAGTCAAGAGTCTTTATTCTAAAAGATTTGTACATCTGTTCACACGTTTTTGTTCGATGTGATCGAGTCAGAGCACCACTTGAACCGCCCTATGAAGGACCATTCAAGGTCATCGAACGCCTAACAGATCGACTCTTTATAATTGACGTCAATAGCCGAAGGCAGAACATTTCCGTGGACAGACTCAAGCCGTGCTACACCAACAAACAAGATCAGCCCAGCAACACAGTTCATTCACAACCTCAAACACCACAGCCTGAACCTTCCACCTTTCAACCTGCTCCTCAACCTGAAAACCCTCAAACATCACAGCCTGAACCTTCTACCTTTGAACCTACTCCTCAACCTGAAAATTCTCAGACACCACTTCAAATTCCTCAACCCGACTTACCGCCCGTAACAAACGATTCATCTGTTCACAGGTCCAGTCCATCAGACAGTCCGCCTCCTCCGAGGTCACCTGTTCAACTTCATCAGTGGACATCATCCATGGCTCCACCGTTACGCACTTACAGCCGCCGTCGGCGAGTTACTTTCAAACGTCCTGGGGAAAGTTTCTCAGGGGGGAGTAGCTGTGGCGACTCTGGTCACACAATGGTACGCCAAGTGTCGAATAGAGGAAACTCGACGCCAAAGACAAGCTGGTCAATTAAGCGGCTGGATGAGATCATTCGGCGATTGAGAAGAAACCTGGCTGTCCCGCTATAGCTGTGGCACGTTCTTAATTCACTTCATCTTTAATTAGCATTCGTTCATTGTACATTCTACTTTACCAATAAATAATTAGTGTGTTAATTTCTGAACTCTCGTATTGTGTGTTCTGTCATATTAGGAACCCACAGATAGAATTCAAAAGTGTCAGTTATGTTTTCCCGGTAAATGCGACTTTTTGAATTTTTAAAAACAGATGTCACGAGCTTCTATGTCAACATTTTAAGTAGTTATTTTTTTTTTTTCTGAAAAGGGTTCAGGAGAGCTACCATCGCATTCTCAATTTTGGCGACATTTTTTTGACAATTGTTGTATGAAGCTGACATTAGACTAGCAGTCTATATACAATACGTCTTGTACAATTTTAATGTCGTAGCTTAGGTATTCCTCTTATGTTTTGTCCAAGAGCTAGAAAAATACACAAACAGTAAGACTGACTCTTGTTTTAAAATACAAATACAAAACAAAAATTTTTGGTAAATCATTTCTATCTATTATTTTTTATATTTTAATCACATATTGCAATAACACTAAAAATTAAACTGATGACAATACAAAAGTTTCATCTATTAACTAAGAATTAATGAGCTAAACAAAAACAATTAAATAAAACCCTTACTTCAATGAAATTTCAAAAATGCGTGCAGTGTTTTCAAAAATGTTTGGTGGACCCCTAAAAAAATCCTGAATGAGTGCTTAAATATAGTTACATAATAACTGCTCTTCCAAAATGAATTGTTTTTTGAAATTAAATAGAGATATACAAGGAAATGTTTTCATTAGGATACTTCACATCTACAATAACAGAAACAAAAATATACATTAGGTTATATCTTACAATTAAAAATATAAAAAAGAAAATCAAAAATGAAAATGAAAAATAATGTCTCGTTCGGATGAGGTTATTGACGGTTTTTGTTGACCCTATGCTTTACGCTTTAAGCCCAATATGCATGCTGTAAAGAAAATTAAAATCCACGCTGTCATCACAATGAATCCATTGTAGACCTGGGAATTTGTGATGGACCAGCCTTTCTCAATTATGTTTCTGGCCGATATCGAAGGTATTGTGAATGGGAAGAACATAACGACTTCCTGTAGAGCTTTTGGCATGCCCTCTAGTGGCCATAGAAGACCTTAAAGATTCATTTTGATTATCCATCTAGTGGTGAATAGAAAAACAATGAATGCTTACCACAAAGAATAATCATAGGATAGAAGGCTCCAGTTGCCACGAAATTTGCAGTCGTGTGTGATCTGCAATACACTGATATCAGGAGTCCAAAAAGCATTCCGCAAAAAGCTGTCAAAGTCAACAAGCCAATTAGTGTTACAGTGTCACCTTTGTTGTAGGTATCGAAGACAAGTCCAATGTACATTATCACTTCGAATGACTGGAACATCATTATGATGAACTGTGTCAGAAGATGAGCCCAGAGCATTTCAGTTGCAGAGACACCTATAAATTAAAAAAAAATGTTATTTAAAAAAAAAGAATCTCAGATTTGACATTATCTAACCGGCAACTAAGGTCCGGTCCCAAACACCATCCATCCTTTCAGATATAAATACAGCAGCTGTCATAAGCGTCGCCAAGAAAAACACCATCCTTTAGAGAAGAAAATTGTGACAAGAGTTCAAATGTCAAATAGTTATATGAAAAGTGTTAAACATACGTCATCACTACTCCTGGAGCAACGTATTGCTGGAATTCAATGTCAAGTGATCCATAAATCGGTTCTTGGAACTGAATCGGAGTATTGGCCAATGAGGTGGGTAGGTCACAATCCTGCAGAATGTTTTTCATAAACGTACTAAATGAGCTCCTCAAACGCCGTTCAATAAAGTAAGCAATCTGTTGATCTAAATAAATTAAGCAGACAAATCTGAATTTCTTGAAGTGCGCCAAAAACTTTTTTTTAAATATTTTACCGGTCATATCGATTCTGACTGTAAGTTCACCCCATTTGAAAGCATTTGGGTCGGCATAACTTCCTTGATCCAACATATCTTGCATCGATTCGGAAAAGTTGTACGGAAAATGTAAGAATCCAACGACATCAGTTCGTTTGGCGGCCGCCAGAGCTTCTTCAGTACTATTAAAATAAACCTAAAGCATTTCGAGTTCGGTTGATTCGTATAGTATTACATCTTATTAATTTGACACATCATATTGTTTGAAATATTACCCTTTCCGCCATGTCATCACCTAGTTCCGTTATATACCGACATGATATCTTATGAAAGATACAGGTTCCGTTTCGGTTGTAAACTGACTTAAAATTGTGTGCAAAGCAGGACTCATAATCTGGAATTTCATTGTCTACAATTCCAATTTTTAAGTTGGTAGGTGTTTTTCCGATCGCCAAATAAAAACAGGACAGTTGTATTATAGGAAACATTAACATAAAAATAACTCCCCTGTAAGAAAATAAAACAGTTTTGTTTAAATATCTTGTATTATTTTCCATTGAGGAAATTGGAGGAAAGTTTAGTGAAAAGCAAACCTATCCTACGACAACTTTATTATTAAATAATAATAAGTGTTACTAAATTTCAAATTGAAGGTAAGTTGGTTATGAAATGAATTAAACAGCAAACCTTTTTCACGAGGAAAAATCCTTACTACAACGAACAAATTTCACAATATAAACGAAAACGAAACTGCAAACTTTTCGCTGTGTTTATCCGTTCTGTAAACATTTATATTTATTTAAGGGAGAATGCGAACGGGCTCTGAAACCATCCACATTAAGAGTGATAAAATTATGAATACAATGGCCGTGACAAATAAATTGGATGCAACAACAACCTACCAGGAACACGACAACACTGGTCAGACATTATAACAAAAGTATAAAATTAAGCATTTCTCTTTCCGCCAATTTGTTGCCATTTCTCTTTTACCCTCTCTTAATTTTTATTTTAATTTTGATTTTTATTTAACTCTCTTTTTTTCATTATGAGTTACTTTAGTGAAAGTAGTTTGCTTTTGCTTTTTTTGACAGTAAAAAACAAAAATTAAAAACGGATTTTGGAAAATGTCACTTAAAGCAAACACAAAGCTTGTGAAATGTAACGTGACCGAAGCTAAAACTGAAGCGATTTTGTGTTTTACCCATAAAGCAGAAACACAAACACGCTTTACAAGAAACCAACAAAAGATCACTATACCGAAAACCATCGACGCTGAACAATAGAATCGTATAATGAAAGGTTATCAGTTTTCCGCTAGTGAGATGGATAAGGGCATCTGAATTGGTCCTATTGTGCTGAATGTTTAAATTGATTTTTTGTATGCAAGCTGTCTTATGGGCATTACACCTAAGACAGTTTGATTATTACAGAAATTAATATGGATTTTCACTGCGCAGTTCGACTTAGTCAGAATTGTGTTTTGTATGTAAGTATTTTTTAAATGGTAAGTGATTTTTGTGTCGTGTATTCTAATGTTCGTGGTTTGAGAAAGAATTTCTTTCACGTGTACGTCTACACTGTTCAATACAGGCCAGCTGTTTTGGCATTAAGTGAAACCCAGGTTGGAGTAAATACTGATTTATCAGAATTTGCTCTACATGGGTATAGCTTGGTGCCATTACTCTTTTCCCATCATGGTCTCGTGATATATGTTAGGAATGATATTACTTGCCAGAGCCTTCCCCAAAATGGGCAATGTTCCAACATGGACTTTAACTTCTTGTGGCTCAAATTCACTGTCTGCAAGCATGTCATTTATTATTGTTTTATTTATAGGAGTCCAAATTTCGACAGTAATTCGACTTGTAACGAGTTTGATGCGCTGTCTGATTCCATCTCGAAAATTGTTTCCCTTTGTCCCCGCACTGAAATCGTTATTGCGGGCGATTTCAATGTACATAATTCCAATTGGCTCCGCTAGGAAGGTATGTTGAGCTCTTTGCCGGGTTACATCACCTTACCAAACTGATCGATGTGCCAACGCGTATACCGGATGTTGCTCTTGACTAGTTTCTTACTTATCACCCTGATAAATATGCCATTAGTGTAACTTCTCCATTTGGCACTTCAGACCATTGTGTCATTTCAGCTAATTTCTCGTCCTCCACCCATCCAAAAAGAAGTAAGTTTCCGATCCTACAAAGCCAACCCTACAGAGGAAAATCGAAAAAAGCACAAACAAGCAAGGAACTCATGCAACTCCGTTATTGAATGAACCAAATTTTTGGATGACCAAAAATTACGGCAAAAATTCTGCAGTAAAAATGTTTGGTCATTTGTAAAAAATATTAAAAACTCCCCAACATCTTCGGTTCCAGCTCCACGCTGCCGCATAGCAACGTTGTCCCTCCTATACTTGAGAATGTAAATGACAGAATGACAGATTTTTTTCCGCACTCGTACAGTAGCAAGATTTTTCAAAGATCTCGATATACACAAATCCGCTGGCCCGGATGGTATACTCCCAATTCTTCTGAAGAGGTGTTCTTTCACACTGGCAAAGCCACTGCGTAAGCTTTTCCATCGCTTCTGTAATCTTTCCTAGAAGATGGAAAACAGCATTTGTCCAGCCTGTCCCTGAGAAAAGTGACCCATCCTCCCCCTCCTCCTACCGACCCATAGCACTAACATCCCTTCTCTCTAAGGTCATGGAAAAGCTGATTAACCGTCAGCTGAAGGAATATCTCGAAGATCGAAAGCTGCTCCATGTATGGCTTCCGCAGCAACCGTTATACTGGTGATCTGATGGCATATCTCACCGAACAGTGGAACGAATTTTTACATTGCTTTGGTGAAAGTAAGATTATTGCTCTTGATATCTCCAAAGCCTTTGATAGAGTTTGGCATGAAGCTCTCTTATCGAAAATGCTTGCTTTCTTCTTGACCGTTCAATAAAAGTTGTATTAGACGGTTACAAGTCTGATTCCCACAAAATAAATGCTGGTGTACCCCAGGGGTCTGTTCTGTCTCCGACTCTTTTCCTCCTTTTTATAAATGATCTTCTGTCTGTTACTTCTAATCCACTTAAGTGTTTTTCTGACGACTCTACCCTCAGCTTTTCATATTCGTTCGATAATTCACGTCTTTCGCCTTCGGACGTACAATTGCAACGATACCGTATGTAAAGCTCATTAAAAACCAGGTTTAAAAAGGATCTCAAAGATACTCATTAAAAAGTTAGAAATACTTTAGGGCGGGTAGATGTAATCGCGGAAAGAGTTGTGTTGTTATTGCAATTCATCTAAAAGATGATCTTTCTTGTAAAATTATTTGCTCTTCACATATCGGTTCAGCTTTTGAATATTTGTTGTAGTCATAGTCACTGATAGCTATGTTATTTTGGGTACTGCTTATGGGCCTAATAATGCTATCTACCTAGAACCATTTTAAAATTTAATCGAAGAGATCACAGTAAGTCCACCAAACACAATTCTATGTCCTGACAAAAACAATAACATTCTAATAGAAAATTGCTTCTGTGGAATTTGTGGAATGAAATCGATGGTTCTAACAATAAGTTAACTCTGCAATTCCTACTCATTTCACCTATTCGTCAAGCACGTTATTCGATCTCTTCTTTGTCCAAAATAAAGATCAATTTCTATATGAACATTTTTTAAATACCTCTAAGCTCTGGCTTAGGGTGTGGCAGATTACTTTCAATTAAGAGAGAAAACTCTAACAAAAGATTATTTTTTTAATTAAAAACTAAATAATTTTCAAATGACTTAAAAAAAAACTTACGATGGCTGTCTGAATAGCTGAACAAAATTCTTAGTCATCAAAGCCTTTACTCTTCCTTGGGTTGTGAAGAGCACTTTACGTTTGTTTTCGTGAAATTCCAAAGGCGGTTTTTCAATCTTTTCAATATTCGCATTCTTATCCTCGTACACTTCTGGTTCGCTCACATCCACCGATGTTATTGCAGCTGTTGTTGCCGGTGTTTGTCTTCGTGTTATTGTACTCGGATCAACCTCATCCGATTTACCCTGTCTCGAACTGAGATGCAAAAAGGCATCTTCTATAGAATTAACATCGAAGTTTGCCATAATATTTGTTGGTGTATCTTCAGCAAGTAATACTCCATTTCGCATTAAGCCAATCTATAAAAGAAGAAAGAACAATTTCAAAATTAAAATTCACACATTTAAATGCAACACTCTATCTACACAATTAGCTTGTTTGGCTTCTTCAATGTAATGCGTTGTTATAATCACAGCCATTTTGCTATTTCTTGTTGATTCCACTAGAAACTCCCAGATTCTAAAATAATACAAAAAAAAAAAAATTAGACAATGAAATCATATAAACGAGCAACAATACTTTTCTCTAAGCATGGGATCAAGTCCAACTGTAGGTTCATCCAATATCAAGAGTTCAGGGTCGTGAATCATTGCACAAGCGAACGATACTCGCCGCTGTTGTCCGCCACTGCATTTTTTCACCAATTGTTTTGGAGGAGGTAGCTGCAGCAGGTCGCGTAGAATTTTAAACTTTTCGCGAATCTTTTCATCATTCATGCCATAAATTCGACCAAAGTAATAGATTGTTTCTTTGACAGTCATTTCTTCAACCAAAGCTATTTCCTACAAACAAAATTACAAGTTATTTCATAAAATCCAAAAATAAAGTTCGCTGCCCAGCTCTTTCGTTTACAGATTAGTGCCATTCAAACGATTTCTTATGTGCTTTTTATAAAAGAACAAAACAACAGTACTGACTTGTGGCATATATCCAATACGTGCTCCAGGGATTCCACTTCCTGGTAAACCTGGTTGCAATCCAAGTACTGTCACATCGCCGCTGTTGAATTGACGTTGGCCCACAATGCATGATAGCAGTGTTGTCTTGCCGCAACCTGACGCACCAAGAAGACCATAACTTGAAAGAAAAAAAAGGAAATGTGAAATCAATAATAACATTCTTAAGTTTTGCTTATTTGTGAATAAGCTTAAAGACAATTGAAAATTGAAATTCAACTCACATGGATCCGCGCATAACATTCATATTTAGATAATTTAAAATTATCTTTTGATTCGACGAGCTGCCATAATATTTGTAGCCATTTCGGACTTCAACCGCTGCCATCCTAAAACGTGGCAAACAAATGACCTGAAATAAGAGAGAAAAACAAATGTTCTTTAATTTTGTAATATTTTTATTTATTGTTTGATGCATCTGAATGGTGTTGTTTGTTTGTGAGTTGTGGGAGACAAAGGAATGTTGTTTTGGATCAACATCAGACGAAGAAAACATTGGCCCAGAGATGATTATTGAAACATGCTCCCATTGCATATGACTATAAGCATAATTATAACAAAACAATGTTTATGTTTTATGTAGGCATTGATTTTTTTTTAAAACAATAGGTTGATTCCAAGAAAATATTTCGGGACTTAAACGGTAATGTTGGCAGGATAAGCTAAGATGAATTGAACATTTAATACTGATTTCTTCTGGATTTAATGGTGAACATGTTAGTTAGAATGTATTTGTTTTTTTTTTGGATTAACTAAGTTTGATTGTTACTTAGATCTATATAGAAAATTATTATTATTAAGTATATCACAGGAAAATAGTTTCTAGAAATGTAATAGAATGGTTTCCAAAGAATACATCTCAGTTAAACGAAACTAGAAAAAATTGAAAAAAACACTTTTGTGTCTTAACATTAAAATAATTCCTTCCAACTAAGTTTAAAATCTAATAAAATCTTTGAAAATAGAAAATATTATTAAGAAAACAGAACAGATTTCAAGGTTTGAGCTGTAAGCTTAGTTAGTTGAGAGTTAAAGTGACTATAGTTCTATCCTCTATTATATTCCCTCAACAACCTTGAACAATAAAATTCTTTAAAAAAAAATAATAATAATTAAAACATGAAGCATTAACCAATCAAACAGCTTTTTTTATTAAAGGTTTTTGCCGCGGTATTTTCTGATCAATTGAAATTGATTGTAAAGAATTAGAAATTGAATTGCTTCAAAAAAAGTATGACAATTTAAATAACTTGATTTATTAATTAAAACAAGGAAATTGACTTTAGTAACAAGGGTCTGTCTAGTTTTAATGACAGTAATAACATTTTGATGAAATTGAAATATGCGATCAGTTGTAATTAACTTTGATGAAAGGGAGTTAATTTATAACTAACAATTTAATTGAAGTTTAAATATTTGATAACAAGGATCAAAATGGTTGGCTATTGGATTTAATTGAACTTGTTTAAATATATTTATTGGAAATTAAAGCCACGAGGCAGAGGTTAATCTTAGGTTTATTACTCACAGGATGATTAAAAAAAATGTACTATTAGGTCGCACGTAAAATAACCAGATTAAAACATCGGATTAAAAATGTGTTTTAATTATACAAAAAACATTAATCCACATTTTCCTAGTGAAAAATTGGTGGAAATCATTTTTACCTACAAAAGAAGCTGCACATTTATTATTATTATTTTTTTTTTTTGAGTAAAATAAAATTGTACTTAATGGAAAATAAAATAAATTGCACGACTGGATCGCACGTGTACTTGCTCTTATGTGCGATCACAGCTTGGAATAAAATTTGAAAAATATTAAGGGAACTTCAAAAATTATATTCGATTTTTCTAACTTTTGATTGTTTGAAAAAAGTACGTAAAATAGTCTTCAGCGGAAAAATTTAAACGCCATTTTATTTCTTTAAAAAATGTGAAAAGGTGTGAATTTTTTTTTCTAAATTGTTAGAGCACAAAAATAACGTACATTTAAAAACAGAATTTAAAAAAAAATTCACTTACCCATTTTCAAAATATTGATTTTTCAAAAAAAAAAAAATTTTAAATTATTAAAAATACAAAAAAAAAGTTTTCGAAAAAAAATTAATGCAAAATTACTCAAGCTACCTACATCTTCTTGAATATCAATTTTGATTGTAATCGGATCACCAGTTTTCGAAAAAGTCGAAGAAAAAAAACCGGTCCTATGGGAGGTGCCGTTTTTAGCCCACCATATTAAATTTTTTTTTCACCAAAATATAATACATACCTACAAGTAGTACACTGATTTTTTTTATAAAAATTCTTGGAGCCGTTTTCGTGAAAAATAAGCTTTTACATAACGTTATATGACAGGTGCCGTTAATTTTTGAGGTAAAAAAAGAATTTCAAAATTTGAAGACGATTGGCCCAACCGTTTAGGCTGCAGTCCAAAATACATCCGTACAGACAGACAGACAGACAGACGGACAAAATTTTGCCAGTAACTCAAATATGTTTCTCTATCATCGTAATGTCATGTTTGATTGTTATCTCAAAATTTTGTTTTGAGTTAAGTCAATAGGACTAAACTAACGCGCAAAACAGTTTTAAAATTCTAGATATAATACAAAAAAGAGCTTTAAAAATGATAGGCCATCGAACAATAACAGAAACATTTACATGTCTGGAGCACGGACGTAATGTCTCCTGCCTTTCATTATTTTATCGCTAATACTATGAATGAAACGATTCAACCGTAATACTCCCATTGCAAGGAATGCCCATCAGTATACCCTTGAGCCTAAATTCGGACGTACTGTCAAGTACAGGGATTCTTTCTTTAGTCGTACCACGCGAATGTGGAATGCCTTGCCAGACTCTAATTTTCCCTCCCTCTTTGGAGTGCAGAACTTTAAAACAAATGTGCATCATTACCTCCAGGTATAAGGGTAGTTAAAATCCCTTTAGTGCGGGGTAATTATAAAAAAAAATTGGCTCAATCCAGTAACTCTCAGTTTATTAAGGAAAATAACTAAACATTATTTGTGAATGTAAAAATTTAGTATTTTGTACTTTTTTCTGTGTGTCGTCCTGACAAATAGCTAATGGTATTCATATGTAATAACTAAGTTACATAACATATGCTCGAAATACTTTTTTTGATTTAAAGATTTAAAACATATTTTATTCATTTCAAACTTAAAACTAGGACTGGAAATGGTACTTTTAAATCTGGATTTTTTTTAGTTCAACTTGGAATTGTGACTTTTTTGATAAATAACCGGTACGAAAGGAAACGAGGTTTATAAGTTCGAAGTTATAGAGTTTTAAGTAAACAACCTCCACTCCTTGTGTTATGATCTTGTCGTTGTAGGACTGATTACTCCAGTGGCAATCCACCCATACTCGTGACTTGTTTTTTACTTCTAACCTTCATAAGTATACCATTAGCGTAACTGTTCCATTTGGAACTTCAAACCTTTGTGTCATTTCAGTAAATTTTTCGCCCTACATACACTCATTTAAAGAAAAACTTCTCACCAGGACCGTTACCCCAACTGGGACAGCCAGAATAACTTCGTCCGTAACTTTAACTGGTCACTATGCTTCCTCGATAGAGACATTGATACCAGTTCTAAAATAATCACAAATGTGATTCTGCCCAAAGAATTAAGTTTCCGATCCTATAAAGCAAACCCTACAGAGAAAAATTGGAAAAAGCACAAATTCGCAAGGAACTTATGCAACTCCGTAATTGAAAGAACCAAATTTTTGCATGACCAACAATTCGGCAAAAAATTCAGCAATGTTACAAAGGCAGTACAAAATTTTGATGATTTGTAAAAAAATATTAAAAACTCATCAACATCTGCGGTTTCGACGCTCACTCATCGTCAATGAAAAACCAATTGTTTACTCTTCTGAGAGTGCTCCTATTCTTTTGGAATCTTTCCTAGAAGATGGAAAACAGCATTTGTCTAGCCTGTCCTTAATAAACGTAACACCTCCTCCCCCTCCTCCTTCCGACCCATGGCACTTACGTCCCTTTTTTTGCAAAGGTCATGGAAACGCTAATTAACCGTCAGCTTAAGAAATTTCTCGAAGACCGAAAACTTCTTCATGGATTTCGCAGCAATCGTTCCACTGGTGTCTGATGACATATCTCAGCGGTCACCGAACAGTGGAACAAATCTTTACATCGCTTTGGTGAAAATGAGATTATTGCACTTGATATTTTCGAAGCATTTGATAAAGTTTTGCACTATTTTATGCGTGCTTTTGGGATCGATGATACTCTTGTTCGTTTTAATCAGAAGCTATCTTCTGGACCGTTCAATACAAGTTGTATTGCACGGTTTCAAGTCTGATTCCAAAACTCGAGTATACATAACTCCCAACTCTGGGCAGGTGCTTCTCAAGCATCACTACACTTGCTTGATAGAGTACAAAACAGAGTGTTAAAATTGATAGAAAATAGAACTTTCTCTGAAACAATTGCACCTCTCGAACAACGACACAACGTTTCATGCCTTTCCTTATTTTTTCCAGCCAGCCGTGAAATACAGAGATTCTTTTTTTAGCCGAACAACATGAATTTGAAATAGTTTACCCAGCGGAATTTTCCCTTGCCAAGTACAGTGTCTGATACTACTAAAAAACCTCTGCTGTGAAAAATGGCTCAGCTCCTACTTTTTTTAAGTGTGTGGACACACCATTATATTTTTGAAGTCAAAGATACAAATATTTACATATAATGAATTAATTTGATACATACTTGAATTTAAAGATACAATAATTAAATTGAATTAATTTGATACAAGGTATGGAATTTATGTTGTGTCACTGTGTGATACGTAACTCGAGCGGCAATGATACGAGGTGGCAAAGTTGAAATTCGGAAAGAGCATGTCGAAATCTATAAAACCACCACCAATTTTCAAAACTGGAAGAAAACTTTTCAGGTAAACCCTTTTTTGAGCACCACATGACTGCACTATAGAAAAAATCGCTTATAGAGAAACTTCCAAACCACATTTCATTTTTCAATTCATAGAATCCCCTTAACACCCCTTAAAATTAAAAAAAAAACAAACAAATTATTAATTATTGACATAATTCAAAAACGTCAAACAAACTTGAATATCACACTCAAGTGTCGACCTTGATTTTTATTAACAAAAGAGAAATCTTTCCATTTGTTTGTTTTAATTGACAGAGTCAAAAGTTATCTTTTATCAACGAAATCAAAACTATGAATCTGTGTATCTACATACATACATATTGTATAAGGATGTAAAGATATTTTAAATTTTTGTTCACTCGCTACATTCCTCTTATGTAAATTTAATGTAAATATTGCCTAATGCTTAGCATTGAACTTAAGATGTCATTAATCTTTGGTTTCCTCAGAGCAACAAAAAAAAGGTGCCACGAATTTTGTCTTTTCAAAAAAATGTGATTGATTGATCTGCTGAAAACGTGTGAAACATAATCCAAAAAAATCCAAAGGTATTTTTAAATTTCTTGAAAAAAAGACAATAATTTTATTTGTTCTCTTTCGTTCCATTTAAGTACAAGGGACCTAGTTTTCTTTGTAGATCAGGGTCACATGCACTCGGACGGACTGCAGACAAAAAATATTTAAAGTTATTATTGTAAAGCCTTAATTACAAAGGTTAACATCATCACTTAAAATCGCATGACAAGTGTTTTGTGGATTACATTTGATAACTTAATAAACGTCGTCGCAAACACCTTTTCACAAAACGGCCATCCCAAAAATTCAAGGTAAGCATTTTTATTATTGTATGACGAGGCGTTGGTTACCAAAACACTTAAGATATATTTAAGCAAGATTGTGTTATTGTTTTTATATTGTAATATTTTGCAATTGAAATACGAGTTTCTGAGGAAGGACAGGCAATCATCGTTAACAGAGATAAATCTTGGTAGACATGGAGCTAGACTTGTTCCTTTAGTTGACACTTACTTTTAGGGATTTTTTTTCAATTTGCAAGTGCGAAAGGGTTTATTTCTACTCTTAAAATGGCAGAGCATTATAGAAATAAGAGAGGATGTAAGAGGCGATGCCGACGTACATTTGTATTGAAGCCAGTCGAAATGTTCCATATTCGTGTGGTGTGACTTAAGAATTAATATCTGCACTTAACAATGCGTTTGAAGTTGTTCAAAGAAATTGCAAGGGCTCCTGGCGAAATATGAGAATTTCAATTAAACTCTGCTCGCTTTTTGTTCGCGTATGTAATTTTTTTTATCTTAACATTCACAAATCACAAGCTCACTCTTTAAACAGTCTTTTGGCCAATTTTACTAATTGATTGCCCCAAAGTTTATCAATGCCCCACCGCACATAAACTTAAATTATACCAGTTATTATACAACACGTAATTGGTAAATACATAGTTGCCACCTAAATATTTATACTTAACCCAACAATGGCAATGTTTATTGCCAGGGTACACACACATACCGATTCCAAGGTTGCACGGCTATTGCCAGGTATAGGGTGCGCAATAGCACGTTGCGCGGCCAACACAATATGATGCGCAGCGCAGAGCGATACCTGTCCATCACACTTCACCATATACGCAATTGCTCATCCAGTTCTCACCCAAGTTGCCCAGATATTCACGCATTCATCATCCAACCAGAAAAGTTGAAGACGTTTAGTTTATTTTGTATAGCATCCTCTATTTACGCAGTTTTTTTTTTTTGTATGGCGTATGAGCAACATAACATATTTTTCTCGTTCATTAGGTCAACAAGCGGAATCACTGTTGTTGGCTCAAATTATTTGATTTGTTGTAAAATTGACAAATTCAATATTTTCAGATTTGATTAATACGAGTACTAAGCCGAGGATCATTAATTATTCGGCGCTGATTCTTGAATGTTTCCAGCAAGTGCATCTCAATGGGGTTTTCCCTATTTCGATGAGTAAATATCAAGGCCGACTCAATCGAGTTACGTAAATTTGTAAGTAAAAGTCAACATAGCGTCAAGGAAAACCCCGAGGGTCATTAATGGCAATGGGAACCCTCGTGCATTTTTTCAGACTCGAATTGCATTAAAATTTGCAATATTTCGCACCTTTAACTATTAATTAGTATCTTCAACAATATAAAAAAAAAACCATTACTACTAATGTAAAGCGGAAATCTAGCGTTCCAAGGTCCTATAGGAGGATTTGTGTCCATTTGAAAGAAATTTGCCAGTTGGGCTGACAGCCAATCCAGCCATTTGTATTCAACACAGACATTTTCATATATTTTTGTGTAATTAAGTCTGTCTTGTTTGGAACGACAATTTAATGAATTTCTCTTTATTCAGACCCAACACAACAATGAAAACACATTCACGCTCTTAAAAAATAATAAAATGATATGAATTTGCATATTTAGTAGAAAATAATGACAGAACTAGAAAAAAAAAACACAAAACAATGATGGCCAATGGAATTCGGTTTTACTATAAATTTTATTGATGTTTTGAAAATTCAATCATTTTGGCTTAGATTAGTAACGTTGTTGGACTTTGACAAGCTTTCGTCATGGTTTGAGGACAAACGTTTTCAATTAGAAGCAGAGCGAAATAACTTGTTTCGCACAAGTTTATTTACTCATAAGATTAACCTGAGTAGTTAGGGTGCGGTTAAATGAGTTAGTCTTGGGACTTCGATTGAAGTTTCGTGTCGTGACACAATGTTTTTGAATTAATCGGATTTAAATAGGCACCTAGAAATGTATGCATGAACACTTGTAAACATTTGTATTTTGCTGTAGGAATTGTTTACTAAAACTTATACAAGGTGATTTACTTATATATGTTACACAAATAGTTAAATAATGTCTTAACGTCATACGAATTTCAAATGTATGGTATGAATTCTTTTTCTCGTTTATTCCGAAACGCCAATTAGTGACAGCGAATTGATTCTTAGAGGCCCAACTGTAATTCGACCAGGAGCTATTAACGATTTCGAATAAGTCCGTGGTGCCTAATATAGAATGAGCAGTACTTTTCGCTCTTAACTTATTGAACTTGTGGATGACCCATACAGTCAAGGGCCACCACCCTTGAAAAACCCGCGAAACAGTAGGTATTGCAATTCTTAGCCATATTGTTCGCAGAGATAGCATACACCAAAAGCCGTACAACGTTTTCATCCCCGATTGAAAGGAGGACCTAGAATTTCGC
This sequence comes from Platycheirus rosarum, assembly GCA_963971375.1. NCBI lineage: Eukaryota > Metazoa > Arthropoda > Insecta > Diptera > Syrphidae > Platycheirus > Platycheirus rosarum. Next base: position 144,218,574 of record OZ020509.1, on the reverse strand, counting down.
CATTCATCTAAGATTTAAGAAGAAATCTAAAGCAATACCAATACATTTTAAGCTTTTAAAAATTCTAAATTAGAGATTTCGTCGAAATATCATTGAATCTCATACCTTTGGAAATACTGGTTTGCCAAATCAAACAAATCTTCTTTTAATAGTATTCGGCAATCAGTTTTTTTTTGTTCGCTGAACACAAAAAAATGGCCGTGGCAAAACAAAGACAAGACAGGACACAGCATAGACAAAAGAAAAAAAAAACTGCGACCCGTACCGACCATACCCTACAAACCCTGAAATTGTATTTTGTGTATGTGAATACGTGTGAGATTCGTGTGAGAAACAGCCAATCAGCCATACATACGTTTCGTGCCCCTAAAAATGCAAACGTATTAGTAATCCCATAAGAAATGAACAGGACCGGATGAAAACTCACACGCTTTTTCCGCCTTTATTCCACGAGATAACTAAACTATGGACTAAAATTTCTCATTAATAAAAACAAAATGTACGAGAATTAGTAAAATGACGTTTACCAAAAATCCCTTAAGAAAATCTACTACAATAAGTAAGATACCTGTTCAGTAACTCACATTATTGAACGCACCTAATAATACATTTCAGAATAAATTAGACACATCTGGTTCTTATTCCTTCACTAATCCACCTTCTTCGGTGGACTAATTTAGGAAACGTCAATTAGTGGAATTTTGTTGTATTAATTACATTTTGCACTTAGTCCACCGAATAAGGCTTAACCTTTCGCTATTCCACGTTTATTAATTTGCCTGTCAGAGAATAATAAATTTCATCAAAAGTAAAAGAACGCATCGTGCATCAAAATAGGGAAACTTTTTAAACGTCAAAAACTTTCGTCATTTTAAATGAAATTCAGAAATGATTCAAAACAAATAAAAAATTAACTAAAAACAAAACAAAATGGATCAATTAAGTGCAGATGAAATAAAAATTGTCATGGAAACCTTAACTTACAATAACAAAGATATTAATTTCTTGAAGATTCGGAAGAAGATAATGTGCTACTAGATTTGTTGGAACAAATTTCAAGTTTCTGGGCCATTTTATTATTTATTTTGATTTAACCTTAAAAAATGTAATTAATTCAAAATTCTTCACATTCGAAGACCTCACAAAACGTCAAATTTCAAATGTACTTTTGAGTTTGACAGAAATTACATTTCTCCCCCAAGAAATAGCTTTGTACGTCTACTCCCTAATGGCTAAAACACAATCACGCTTCAGCCTTGGCTTCGTTACATTTTACACGCTTTGTGTTCGCTTTAAGTGACATTTTCAAAATTTCGGTTGTTGTTTTTGCTTTTTTCTGTCAAAGCGAGCAAAAGTTCAACCAATTTCTACTTCAGCTTTGTGTTTGAGTCACGTTACCTTATCTTGTACACGAACCAAACGTAACGTCAAAGCCAAAGCAACATTGTGGTAAGATGTATTGATTTCCTATGGGTGAAGTTCTAAACGTCAGGCTAAGGCGTGATTGTGTTAGTGCCTGACAACATTGACGGAAGCACGCAATTGCATCACTGCACTGGATTTTCAATCCATCTCTTTCTTTCTTATTAAAAATCATTCCCTCTCTTTTACATTTTGATTCAAGTTGCATGTGCGCTTCCCTCAATGCGGCCAGTGGCCAGACACTAAAACAAATTATTTTGAACAATTTTACACAAATGTTGTTCGTTTACACACATTGTCGAAAGTTTTCGTGAGAAGAGGGAGAGAGGAAAACATTTCACCTTAATTCCCAATGTTAAACCAAAAAATTTCTTAGTGGAGAAATGTGAGTTAGGTCAAACTCAAAAGTACATTTGAAATTTGACGTTTTGTGAAGTCTTCGTATTTGAAGAATTTTAAATTCAAACATTTTTTTTAAAGTTAAACCCAAAGTAAAAATAAATGACGTTATAATGGCCTAATAAAATGGTTTCCATTTTTATTTCATCTGCGCTTAATTGATCTATTTCGTTTAGTTAAATTTAAATTGTTTTGACGTTGACGTTGAAGTTTCCCCATTTTGATCCACAAAGCTTTCTTTTACTTTTGAGCGAATTTATTATTCTCTGAGAATTTTCATCCCTACTCTTCAAAGTTTGATAGTTTTCCTAAGTGCCTGGCCACATTGACGGAAGCGCGCAATTGGATCACTCCAAACTCGAGGCTGCACACTGAGATAAACTGACACGAGAGGAACGTCTGGAAAGAAAAACACAGCTTTTCTCTACAAAGAAAGGTTGTGTCTGTGCTAAGAATCTATTAGCCAAGGTGTTTTATATGTGTTTTGTTTGATAAGCTTCTAAATATTTCTAAATATTTTTTTAATGTCTATCTATACGCATATATTTTTTTTAATGAGTAAAAGCACTCAAATCAATACAATTCAAGTGAATCGTATGAACCTTCCATCATGGCGATAAAATGAAAATGAATGTATCTGTCAAAAATGAAACGATATGAGAAGGAAACTTGAGTAACTGCACAGAGTTTTAAAATAAATTATGAGATTCGTGCAGATTTTGGATTCTTTAGCCCATCTCTTTCCTTCTTATTAAAAATCATTCCTTCTCTTTTACATTTTGATTCAAGTTGCATGTGCGCTTCCGTCAATGTGGCCAGGTACAATGTTAAACCCAAAAATTTCTTCGGGTAGAAATGTGAGTTCTGTCAAACTCAAAATTACATTTAAAATTTGACGTTTTGTGAAGTCTTAGTACTTGAAGAATTTTAAATTAAAACATTTTTTTAAAGTTAAATCCAAAGTAAAAAAAAGTATTTTTATCTTAATTTTGGTTTGACATTTCCTTATGAATCAACTGACGCCTGAACAACACATGCGAATTGTGCACTATTGTCGCATTATGGGCGACACAATAGTCCGTCAGAGCAATTAATACGATTAACGACGGAACGTTTTTGCACCACATTTATTCTAAATCTAAATGATAATGAATACTCTTCATCTGAAACGTCAGAACAAGTTCAAGTGCTACGTTAATCAGTAAAACTGACGTATTTGGACTTTGGAGTGTAATAGATACTTCTCAAGCCATTGTTGAGAAGCCGTTACATTTAGAAAAACTGACAGTTTGGCGTGCTTCATGATACACAGAAATATAATGTATGCTCACTTTGGCTGATCATACGTGTGACGTCACATTCTTCTGATTTTTGTTCTTAGGGAGTGTAAATAAATGTATTAATTTGCCGATTTTGTTATTGTTTTTTAAATTTAATGTAACTATAATCGTAAAAAAAATCGAATAAACCTTGAATGTAAAAAATTAATATTCACTTAATAAATAAAATAATAATAAAAGAAGAATGTGACGTCATAAAATATCAAGATGGCGATTTGTATGTGTCTACTGAGCATACCTTGTATTTCTGTGTATCATGGGCGTGCTTTATGGGCTGGTGAAATTATCGGCGGACTGGGCACCTAGCTCGCATGAGCGAAGAGGAAGCAGCTGAGAAAGCTCTTTTGCAGTCCTTTTTATGGTAGAAGACAACGTGGCAGACCTTGCTGGCGTTGGAATGGAAGTTTGTAGACCAAGACGCTCGAAGCCTTGGGGTGCGCAAATGGATGGCGTCGGTCAGTAATAGGGATGTATGGAAGAACTCGTTGCAGGAGGCCCGGACCGAATCCCGGTGTTACGCAGATGATGATGATGATGAAATCATTGGTCCTTTCTTTTTTTAAAAACTATGCAGGTCAGAGGGTTATAGTTCATGGAGACCGTTATAGAACCATAATCAATGGCTTTCTCGTTTCTGAATTGAATCACCGCAACATGTTACACACTGCGTGTCACAATTGATTTTGTTGAAAGAACCGACGATTTATGATTTGAAAAACAACATTCGCCGCGTTATTCGCGATATACGACCCCAAATGCTGCAGAGTGATCAAACATTTGACGACTCAAGATTGTACAACATCCGAGCCAGCCGCGGTGGCCATATGCCAGAATTCATATTCAAATAAAAATGGGTAAATGGTAGTGCCCCGTGGCTTAGTGGTTAGTGTGTCGGACTGCTAAGCGAATGAGCCTGGGTTCGAATCTAGCTCATAGCCACCTTCATTCCCGGGGTACTGCCTCTTGCGAAGAACTGACAAAACCTCCAAGAGTAAAATTTGTCTCGAAAAAGTGCATCTCATGTAGCCGATCGGACTCGGCGGTAAACTGTAGGTCCCTTCCATTCTTGCAGATTACCAACACACACACAGGAAAGGATGAGAGTATAAGTCACCAGGCCTTGGCTCCGTAAGGAGCTCGCGCGCCAATAAATGTATGTATGTATGTAAATCATTTTTCAAATTACGTTTACTATTTCTAAAAAATAAGCTGTGTTTTCAATTAAATTCAAAATAACTTAAAACTATTGTCCCAAATCTATTAAATACGCTTACTTGCAAAAATCACAAACACATGTGCTGCAATCACAAAACAACAACAACAACAAGGCAGCAGAAATAAGGTAATCAAACATATTCTTGCAAAATCGAGGTCAAACACTTGTGGCACCAGAGGCATGTGCCAACGCTGCTTCCACATAAAGCCGACAACTACGTCGCGTCGTCGACGTATTGATGATTTTTGGTGGTCAGTTATTGCATAAATGCACGAAGCGGACATAATGTACATATTTTCCGGAATACGCATGTTGGCATGTAGCACTGCGCCGCAGCGCATAAAATGCATACAAGCGCAATTCAATCGAAGTTTACGGTCTGTTACGCCGCTTCGTCCACACCAGCCAAACTTGGTCTCCAGTCATCGCCATACCCGTTTGAATGGTAACTGATCGCACCTAATGTAAAAGTGCGGCTCACAAAATAGTACCACCAGCAGGCTTCCAGTCGGAATTGTTGTTTAGCGGGCAAAATCGTAGCCGCACTGCTGCTACAGCTATCGGATCGGAACACACAGTATAGGGTACCTATACTTCCGTGTTATTACTCCAAGCCATTGGAGCAATAAAAATGCAATCCGATTTTTTTTTCCTTTTGCGTTGTGGTTCTATTCCAATGAATACGTTTGTGTGACTTAAACCAGGCTATTCGAAGAGAAGAGAAATTCAGCATGAATACGTCATGTCATAGAATAGTGTCTTGGTCGGAATGGTGCTATGGGAAACCTAAAGATATCTTCAATTCTGATAGATAGTCTTACAATTTCATCTCGAAACAATTCCAACGACCAATGGACCTTTCATTCGAGCTTTTATAAGATTTATAAGATTTTGTACTCAGGTATGGCTGTGTTCAAACTGACGGGCTGACCTAATAATACTATTTTGAGAGTAATGAACTGGTATTGTTGGTATGGAACAGTAAGAGTAAGTAGGAAACTAAAGAGTTATGCAATGGTTTCATATAATTAAGCGATGAAGTGGGGCAACCTTTTTCTTTTTTTTTTGTTTACTTGCCATATGGGAAGGTATAGGTACTACATGGCGAGTTATGGACTCGTTTTTTACTTGCGATTATAGGGACTATAAGGCAAGTTATGCATTCGTAAAAAAAAAAAAAAAAATTCTAACAATCAAACATGATATTACGATGATAAAGAAGTCAAAAAAAGTGGGTCCGGAAATTCCGTCCGTCTGTCTGTCTGTCTGTCTGTCTGTCTGTCTGTCTGTCCGTATCGATATCTACAGCCTAAACGGTTGGGCCGATTTGATTCAAACTTGGTATATAGTATTTTTAGAGTGCTCTACCCGACAGTTTTTGGAATTGGCATTCTAGCTCCAAAACTAACGGTACCTGCCATATAACTTTTATTAAAAAACATATTTTTCTCGAAAACGGCTCCTACGATTTTGATTAAACTTTCAGAATGATGTTTTCTGTGCAAAATCTATCTTTTAATTTTAATGGATTTTTCAGAAAAAGTTTTATAACGGTACCTCCCATATGACCGGTTTTTTAAAATCAGACTTTCTCGTTAACTAATTGACGGATTTTGATGAAATTTTCAAAATATATAGTGTTTTATGATTTAAATAATATTGCTTATCAAAATTTTCAAAAACATTTTTTTTTAAATTTTAATAATTTTCTTAAAAAAATATTTTGTTTTTTGAATATTTTGAAAACGGATCTATAGATTTTTTTTTTAAATTTTTCTCCTAGTATAAACTATAGATTTCTTAAAATTGACATACTAAAAAAAATTTTAAAATATGTTTTCGAAAAGTTTTTCAAAAAAAACATTTTTTTGAAAAAACTGGTCGAACGATTTTGAAATGTAAAATTCATAAAATAGAAAACAGCAAAAGAAATAAGATGGCTTACAACATTTTTTCCAAAAAACGTTATGAATAGTGTTTTTTTGATTTCATAAATTTTTTTCCCCAACATTTTATTTCATATTGCTCGGCTAAGCCCTAGCCATTAGTCAAATAAAAGAAAGTGACAACCTACATTACATACATACTTACGTATTTTAAAGTATTTTTCATCATCATAAAAGCACAGAATAAATAAGGAAGCCTTTGATAAACACACCAAAACAACTAACAAATAAAAAAAACTATTCGATTACTACTGAATGCAAAAATTTCAATCGAGAAAACAAAAGTTTACACCTTCCTATAAATAAACAAAACCACCGTGTTAACTTTTAATCCTAGAAAGATAATCATATTTTTTGGGACTGAAAAGATAATCATACGTCTCGGAGACGTATGACACTTTATAAGCGTATTAAAGCTTAACCATTTACTTTTTAACATATATTTGTATTTTAAATATTAAGTAAGGTTCTTTTAAGATAAATAAATCAATAATTTAGTACAAATGAAGTACAGTTTGAACAAAATTAACAAAAAGCATGAACCACTTTAAAATCAAACCAAAAAACTTACTTTATTTTTTAAAGGAAGCTTTGAGTTGGCTTTTAATCTTTATATTCGCTTAATAAGATCCTTTGGGGCTAGGCTAACTGTGAAAATTAGTTTTAGTAATTTTTAAGAAAAAAATTTATTTGTTCACATATTTTTGTACTATGCACAAAAGTTTCATAAAAGATAATCATACGTCTCCCGGACGTATAACATAGCTTTTACTAGCCCCCACGGATACTAAAGGGGGTGTAACTGATGCCCCATTCAAACTCTGACCGAGGCATGAGCATATCTAAAAAGCCAACGCAGTACAGTTTATAATTTAAAAAATATAACAATTTTTTTCCGCGCCATACGTCCCTCAGACGTAGATTATCTTTCTAGGGTTTATTGTCTCTATACCTACTGGCTTAACAGTAGTTGGAACACGTATCTTAATTTTAGTACCTACCTTCCTTCCAACCTTATTATAGGTACCTAAATCCTTTATAAATTCCATTGGTCCCATATTGGGACGTATAAAGGTCCCTTTACCTAGCATTATTGCCATACTGCTGATTCCGACGAATCTTTATGCCAGTTGTTCAAATTTTTCCATACCAAAATGAAAATTAAACTGAAAAAAGTCCTTTATATCTTTCTATTAGGAAATTATATTATAAGCACTAAACAACAAGTGGAAAGATAATACACTAAAAAACTGCAAAAGCTAACAATCCTATATATTTATGTGTTTATCCCTTTGTCGTGACGTATGTTCGTTCGAGCTTCACCCCAAAACGATTCTAAGGAAGTTGCACGTCATACAAAAAATATTAAAATAAAATCTTTGTCAAAAAGACGCCTGCACTTAAAAAGGATTAGCACATAAGAGCAAGTACGTGCGACCCAGTCGTGCCTTTTATTTTTTGAAGAATTGGACATTATGCTATAGAAAAAGTCAGGTGCAAGTGGGTCTATTTCAAACTTCAAAGATGTTTGCCTGAACGACTGAATTACTGAATTTGGAAGAGATGGTCAACTAACTGTTAAATAAAAAAATTTCAAATAACTTATCAATGCTGAAGCTACCTACTTTAAGGACTTACGTTCATTTATATTTATATGGAAGCAATCATCTTAGTGGAACTATTGTAAGAAGAAACTCAGGACCTATACAAATAAGCCTCGGAAATAACCAGATTACACTTCATCAAGCAACGACAATGGCTAAGAGATTAACGAGTTTTCTCATGGAACACTCTACAGAGCCACATATAAACCCTGGCCAGGGAATACTGTTTTGCGGAAAAAGAAAATAACTTATACTACAGCGGTCACCCAAAGCACTATGTGATTTCATAACAGGCGAATCAACAATTGATCAGATTTGTACCGTTATAGGCTGGTGCTGTGAAAAAGAATGTGATTTAAAATTCCTATATCATCTTTATATAGACTTTAAAGCAGCCTACGGTAGCATAGCCATGAGAGAATTCAGCATCACAAATAAGTGGATACCATTATGTAGGCTGACCAATGATCCACATTAGAAGACAAGTAAAAGTATCCGGTTTGCTGTCCAGACCAATCAACATCAGCAATCCGTGATCTGGCACACCAACAAGAGGGAGTATCGCCAAGTTCAGCCAGATTGGCAAGCAAAATTATCTCTGCAGTTACAACATTGAAGTTGACGTCCTTAATCGAGAATTTGTAAACATTCCGCTTCCTACTTTATCTGAATACTTTTTGGGTTTTTTCGATTCGCAAAATTCCACTCTGCGCTCTTCCGAAGATTCTTTTGAATTCTCATGTGTTAATAGTTATGATGTTGTTAAGTGTTTTTTGTCTATAAAGTCTAATGCTGTTGCGTGTTGATGGAGTTCAACCCGTATTTGTTAAAGCTATTTTGCCAGTTACCCTACCTTATATTACACACGTTTTTAACACCATATTAACAACTGGAATATTTCCCAGTCAATGGAAAATGACAAAAATCATACCAATCCCTAAAAGTCGTCTAGGTGACGCCTTTAGACCAATTTCTGTCCTTCCTTTTTTGTACAAGGTGTTCGAAAGGGTTGTGCAGAAGCAAACGGGAGTTCATCTTAGTACCCATAATATTTTGTCGCCTATGCAGTCTGGTTTCCGTCCAAGTCACAGCTGTACCTTCGACATTTTGAACATTGTTGAAGATATGAGACAAGCGTTAGATGGAGGTACTAATGTTACTTTTCTGGTTCTTTTAGATTTCTCTAAAGCATTTGATACCATTGATCATGCAGTGTTACTGGGCGAACACAATGCAAAAACGGAACTGGAATACGGAGCTGCATGCGTATTAGCCGTCAAACGATGGCGCTGTGCAGTTTTTTGACATAAGTCAGATATCAGCCCATTTATTATAATACCTTGTTTACATCGCTTCTTTGTTTCTTCTTTTTTTGGCACAAAAACGAATTGAATGAAAATTTAAAAAAAATGTTAGGGTTGAGCTTTGGCATTTCTCGTTCGCGAAAGAAAATGCTAGCACGGACTAAAAACAAGAGTTTTTATACTCCCAATGGGCCTCCGCACACGAGACTAGTTCTGCCGTATACATTTGTATACATGAACCATATTTCAATGTGTTTGTATTTCTGTACTGTCCTCAAAATGAAAAGTTGTGTGTGTATTAGTTTACCTGTTCGTTCTTCCACTCCAAACCAGCCGTCCCGCCTGCGCACTCTGCTGTATCGTGTGCGGAGGGCCAATCATATTTTTCTTTTGTGGTAATGGATAATTTTTGAAACAACGCAGTTCTACAATCAATTTTTAAAGTTCTTATTTTTATTAAGGTTGAAGTGTCCTTAACTCCAGGATATGCGTTTCGCCCAAGCATGAACGGTGGGCTCATCAGTTAGACCGTTCAGCTTTTCTAAGACGCATAATATGTCGATTTATTCAATAAACTCCACTAAAACAACAACAAACAACTAGCAATAGTTGATTGTTTTAATATTTGTTTGTTCTTATTTTTAGACCATGCCAAACATTTTCTTTTTCAAACGAGAAACATCAAAGCCCAACCCTTAAAATATTTAAACTTTCATTCTTCCATTCGTTACTTCTTTCCTCTACTGATATACACCTTTCACAATTTTTGTAAAAATAAGAATGAAAAAACTACCGAAAATAGGAATGATGTAAACGTACCTTATCAAAGATCTTTCAAAAAAATTGCACCACTGTTGTGTTCCATTTGTTTCTTTGTGAAATGTCAAAAAACTGCACGTCTTTATTAAAAGTTAACCAACCTTTCCGTCTCCGTATTGCAGCTCCGTCTGCAGCTGCGTCCCATTGTGTTCGCAACATTGAATTTGTGTATATTCAACATTTTTGACATCTGTTCCAGCTCCAGCTCCGTCTTTCGTTCAAGCTCATTGTGTTCAACCAGTAATGCTATAAACTCCTAACGCTTTATAAATTTTCTACTTTGGCCTCTTATCTTAGAGATAGAATACAAGCCGTTGTTGTAGAAACAAATACCTCGAGTTTTCTCCCTACCCTTAGAGGGGTTCCCCAAGGATCTATTCATGGACCCCTGCTTTTCTCTCTTTACATTAATGAACTCCCTTCAATCATTTCAGCATCATTCATACAAATGTATGCCGATGATGTTCAATTGTTTAAAAGCTGCCCCATTGGACTTATCGAAGACTGCGCAAATACGTTAAACTCTAATTTGGAAAAAAAATCACTTTGGTCTAAAAGGAATGGCTTGTTTCTGAATCCTACCAAATCAAAATGGATCGTGATCGGTAGAAAACCTTTGAACCTTTCCTATTTCCCAAGTATTACCCTCATCAACTGTCCTCTAGAATATGTTGAAACAGCTAAAAATTCCTTTAATTCTTTAAAAAAAAATGTGTGTAACAAATACTATACAGATAATATATTTTTTTTTTGAATATGCACAGTATGTCTAAAAAACAGTCTATTAAAGTAGTTTATCTTCTTTTTAATTACAAATTATTGAAGCTGTAAACTAGTTTATAAGATATTATAAAGTAGCAGCCGATAATACAGGGTGGACCATAAATTTTTGCAAATAGCAACACTTGATTTCTTAAAGACCGTTAGAGATAGGTCGCTCGAGTGACGGGGAATTGTGCTGGCTTCATGCAATTTTAGTCACGATGGAGCGCTTCACAGGACAACAGCGTGCTTTTTGTATAAAACAATTTTAGAAAACAACGATTCCTACGTTACTGTACGACGCCTATTAAGAATTGTATACGGACTGAAGTGTAAGTGAGTGGGCCACGAAGTTCGAAGCTAAAATAAGGATAACGCTCCAAAATCATTCGGCGACTCTGGCAACACCAGGAACTACTCTGCGGCGAATTTTGCATCTTGACCTCAAACTACACCCGTATAAGCTTCAGATTGTGCAGGAGATGAAACCAAACGATTAAATTCAACGTAGGTTATTGGCTGACATCATGCGGAGCGATACTCTAGCCTCTAGATCAATGGCCATGTAAACAAGCACAATTATCGACATTGGAGCATGAAGAACCCTCGCCTTAAACACCAAAAGCCACTTCATTCACCTAAAACGACATTTTGGGCTGCCATATCAGCAAAGGACATAATCGGTCCATTTTTTTTTAAATAATCAAGGAAATAACGTAAATGTGAACTCAGTGGATGCGTGAAGATTTTGCGAGAGTTTTGAACACCACAGCAGGACTTGAATGCAACAAGATGTGAGAATATTCCATATGTCAAATGTGACTTTATCGGTGGTCAAAGAAATGTTTCCATGGGTGATATCCCATTGCCTCCGAGAAGCCAGGACCTTGCCCCTACCGATTTTTTCTTTTGGGGATACCTGAAAAGTCGATTGTACCTTAATAAACCGACGACCATATCACAACTAAAAAATGGCAAACTATTCACATTGAAAGGCTAAACCTTAAAAGAAATAAGAAACATTAACGTAGAAAAATAACACCATAAAAAGTGTGAAATCGACAACACTTAACGGTTTTTAGTAAGAATGGAGTACGCCATCACACGTCTTGTAAAATATCAAATATATAAAAAAATGATTTCGAAAATTGAAGAGCGGATTTTGATAAAATCCTGTTTTTTAAATTTAGTTCTTTAATTTTTTTTTTAATTTTGGTATGGAGTTTATTTATATACATGTGATTATAAAATTTAAAATATTTTTTTTTTGATTAGTTTTAAATATTTTGATTTTTCAAAAAAAATAATTCAAAAATTAATTTTAATTAAAAAAAAAAGTTATTCAAAATTTTGATGTGCAAAATTAATTTGGCTACCTAGATCTTCTCAAATATAAAATTTGACAGAAATCTAAAGAGCCGTTACCGAGAAAGCCAAAAATAAAAAAAAACATTATACGGAAGGTACCGTTAATAAACTTTTCCTGTATATTTAGTTCTAATCAAATGATAGCCAATACCAAAAAAAAATTCTCAAAAAAATTAGCTTTTCCCAAACGGTTCTTAGGCCTAAAAATTAGATTTCAATTTCCCCTCTGAGGAATGCCAAAAGAATCACCCACACCAAATTTGAAGATAATCGCTTATGCCATTTAGGCTGCAGCTCGTTATAGTTACATACTGACAGACAGACAGACATTTTTTGCCACTAACTTTTTTAGACTTCTCTATGATCGATATGTCATGTTTGATTGTTATCTCAAATTTTTTTATATTCACGAATCCTAAACTTGCCTTATAGTCCTATAATCGCAAGTAAAGAGTTGGTTTTCGGTAAAGTCGGTTTATGGACGATAATTTTACGTGATAACGTCATAAGAAAACATTGATGGCAGCAACACCAACAAACAGCCCCTTGACTCACTCACACCATATACAATTCCACTTATCACGTCAAAAAAAATCTAGTACTAAATCTTCTACTAATTAATAAATTTAGTACTAAGTCTAGTACCAAATCCAGCACCAAAAATACAATAGTACTTAAGTCTAGTACTTAGTTCTAAAAATCTAGTTCCAAAAATACTATTTTACCAACATCTTAGTACCAATCGGCAGCAGTTTTATATTAAACCAGCGGTACCCGGCGCGCGTTACTACGCCCTAGAAAAAAACATGTTTAAATGCGAAAATAATGCTAGCGGGACCAAACAAACATTCACAGGAGCTATCCTTCGACAAAACTATATTTACCATGTAAATTTCATTAAAATCCGGTGGGCGGTTTAGGAGTACATACTCGACATACATACACACATACATACATCTGATGTTCGCCTGGTGCTCAGAATACGTTTGCGATCAATTTTTGTCCCAATTCAGGCGGCGCGTGCCGCATCGGTGACGCTTTTGCATCTATACTCAATAAATAAATAGAATGGTGCACACACTCGTCATATGCCGCCGCGTCATTTTTGAGTAATGTAAGACGAAAAAGAGTCACCGCTGCGTCAAAATGACGCAAGTGTGCACCGAGCCTCAGAGTCACCAAAAAAATTGCCTACAAACCATCTGGTTAAATCCACACACACACACCAATATCTACATCTACTTTCTTCTTTAACAAAACTCCGCCTATTTTGTTTTTCTTTTTCTCTAACCACAGTATCGCGCTTAGCATGAGTCATGAGTCTTATCAGCATGAGTCTTATAACCATCCCTGTATGTGTGTTGTTAATCTGCAAGAATGGAAGGGACCTACAATTTACCGCCGATTCCGAACGGCTACATGAGATGCACTTTTTCGAGACAAATTTTACTCTTGGAGGTTTTGTCAGTTCCTCGCAAGAGGCGGTACCCCAGAAATGAAGATGGCTATGAGCGGGATTCGAACCCAGGCTCATTCGCTTAGCAGTCCGACACACTAACCACAAAGCAACGGGGCACTACAAAGGAAAAATTTAGTTTTATTTAAATCGAGTTTTGATTATCTTTTACTTGAAAATTTCTGCTAACCCGCTGAGCTAATCTGAAGATTGCCGGAGTGTTTCATAAGAATCGGTCATGCCGTTTTTGAATCTAAAGAGAACGTTAATACGTCGATTTGGTTTATATATGATTCTTAAATTATTTACATTTATCTGGAATCGTCACTGAAAGATACTAAATTAATATCTTTGCAAATGAACTTCATTATTTACTAAATATTTCACTCCAAACACACCACTTTGGACAGAAGATGATGTAATATTTAACTTGGAATTTATTGATCATTATTTGCATATTTACTCAGCCACACTGACAGTATACTTCGCCTTCCTTTCAAGATACATAAATGTATCTCGTCATCATGTATTCGGTATTCCGATACAAAACCTATAGTTGGCGAACTGGACACAATAGTACTTAAGGGTCGTACATCTTAACGATCAACTAATTAATCCTGTCTATGGATGTAGGTACTGCTGAAGTTTGTTTGCCTATTTTCAATAAAAATTCAAATGATTCCATCAGTTTGTGATGGAATAAAGATGACAAAATATCCAATGGTCCGCGGAGACGATATTAACTTAGCCATGTTAGGTAGTCAAGGTCGACTTTCTTTTCAGACGACCTTGAGGCGATATTCTTTGCATAAGCGACACGATAATGCGTTGTGTGATATCGAGGCAAGAGGCAAGGTATATTGACCTAGATTATTATAACTGTTTTAAACAGGTTAACGTGCTGATGGCACTTACGAAAAAGGTTAACACTTTGACGAAGTATCTTATTCATTGGACAAACTCTTACTTAACTGCAGCGGCAGCGGCGCTTTCTTGGTATAAAAATGAATGGCATTTTGAATTTTCGTCATTGTTGCAGAATGAATGAGACCCAAAGCGTTTCATCAGTTTTATTGGAAAAATGTGAAGCAGTTTTATTCGGGGATATTTTTTAGGTGATTTGAAAAATTTCAATTATAAAATTTGATCTGCAAGCAAATGTCTTTAAAGCTTTCCATAGAAAGCACAAGGACTCAAACTTAATAAAAAATGTAATAACTTAAAGAAGTTTTGGAATTACTGCGATTTTAGTTAACGAAATCGTGCTCAATTGGCCGATCTGTTCAACTAAGCGAAGAAGTTTAATTGCAGTTGCAGCAGTCGGTCAGTTGAAATCAATAAATCTAAAGGTGTGTCCACACCAAAGAAACATTTTTTTAAACATTTCAGAAGCATTTAAAAAAAATATTTCAGAAATGTTTCTTTCTTTCTGAAATGCTTTTTAAATGTTTCTGAAATGTTTACTTAGGTCTGGATGCTTTGCGAAACATTTCTGAAATGTTTATTTAATGTCTATCTGTTTCCCCTTCCGAATGGAAATCTTTCTTTATTTTTCAAGCATTTTAGTCTAGTTGACAGATTTTTTTGTTTTTATTTGTTTGTATTTTGTTCATGAAATGTTTCTTTGGTATGGACACACCTTTAGATATTTCAAAGTGGAATTTCGGAAAAATACTAACTAACAAACAAACAAATATTTGAAAATATTTTAGTTAAAAAAACTGACTTGTCTAATACGAAACAAGAAATGAAGATGCTTCGAAAAACAGCGGGAGTGACAAAGCGTAATCGAGAAGTTAACAAATCGAGGAAGGCTACTCGTAAAGGATACCATCTTGGACCAACTTAGCTGGTCTACTACGTATAAAGAAGATGCCCTCAGAACAGTCAAGCGCAAAAACTCCGGTGAACCCCACGGGTGACGAAGCAGACAAGTGGGAGAGTTGTGTTTCCAGCAGGGATCATAGAGTAATCGTCACTTTTGAAAGCGCTTTTCGGATGCACGAAAGCAAAAGTGTTTTCTGAAAGTGCTTTCTGAAAGTGTTTGTGTGGTACTAAACTCTACGATCTTAGTATCGTTTATTGTTAATCTAGAGCAGAAGCAGAGCTTTAAAGAATGCAATCATTTTGGATTGCAAGTAAAGTTTATGATTCGTGAATATAAAAAAAATTAGATAAATATCAACACGACATTATATTTTTTTTCTATTTCAAAATTAATTTTTGAATTAGTTTAATTTAAACTTTAATATTTTTTAAAAAATCAATAAATTTTATTTTAAACTAGCTGGGCCCGCGGTTTTGCTCACGTTGGTCTCGGTCCTCGTATTTTAATTTCCTTTAGCATACGTGACATACCTTTCATTTAAACTTCAAATTTAAGATAGTGTATTCACTTAAGAAATAAAATAATAATAAAAGATGATCGTGACGTCAGGAAATACTAATATTGCGATTTGTATACATCATACCAGCATACCTGGTATTTCTGTGCATTTCTCTTTAAAATATAGTCTCGTAGTAGCTTTAAGAAGTGAAATAAAAAAGTTACAATACCTGCGTCATCTGTTTTAGAGTAAAAGTACGCAATAACACTATCTATGTCGTTGATGTAAGAATAAATAGCACGACTGGATCGCACGTACTTGCCCCTTATGTGCGGTCCCAGCGTCAAATAAAATATTAAGAGAACTTCGATTTTTGTGACTTGATTGTTCGAAAAAGTATACATAATAGTTTTCAGCGGAAAACTTTAAATGCCATTTAATTTTTTTTCAAAAATGTAAAAAAGTGTGATTTTTTTTTTTTAAATCGTTAGAACGGTTCTTAAGTAAAGGTTTTTTAACAACTTTTTTTAAAAATAAAGAAAAAATAATTCAAGAATGCAAACTTAATCAAAAAAATAACTTATATTTAAAAAAAAAATAATCTACTCGTTTTCAAAATATTGATTATTGAAAAAAATTTATTAAATATACAAATTTTTTTTATATATTTTAAAGCGAAATAAGTTTGACCACCTAGTTTTAGTTAATTTATTTAAAAAAATGTGTCATACATGTTTCTTGAGTAAATATCCTATTTATTAAAAGAAGATTTGTTCAAATTCCTTTCGTCGTTCTGACGTCATGCGCACACAGGCTGAAACTGCTTTAATGTTATTATATACATATATATATAGTGATGATCTTATGATCACCTGCAGGTGACAGACACTTTCGGAGGCCACTAAGTCGACAAATATTCAACTGCAAGAAGTATGCAATAAGGTTAATACACCTGTCACGACGGAGGTACCTAAATATTGTTCAAAAACTCTATGAGGAATACCAAAATTTGGCAAAAAAATGCAGAAATACGGACACAGCAACTATTTGATATTGCAAACAAAAATATTGAGACAAGAAAGTGGATGCTTATAAAAGAAAGCATTATAAAGCGATTGAAGAACTCAACACGGCAGTAACCTTGGAACAAGAATCGACAAATTACCAGCACTACCAGCAAAAACAACTCTCAACCCGGCAAGCTAATACTTCGTTCATTGCAGCTGTTAAAAGCCTTTATCACGATGTCGCTGACATTTCCATATCACCGTCTACTGTTCATCGAGCTCGGGTGGCCAGCAGAAGTCAAATGGCTCAAAAAATTAAAACAGCATTATTTGACAATCCTCCGCCTTTAGTCTTACAATGCGACACTAAATCGTTACCATCAGTCGCACCCTGTAAGATTCTAGAAGACAGAGTAGATATTCTCGTAACTGGCAAACATTTTGAACATTTGCTTGCCGTTCCTGTTGCTCCGAAAAGGAACCGGGGAGGTAATGGCTAAAGTTGTTGCTCAACAGGTGGACCGATTTAACCTCCGTCGCCATATCGTAGGCATTTCTTTCGGTACTACAACATCCAATACAGGCCTAATTCAAGGGGCATGTACTAGAATAGAAAATGATTTTCAGCGTACATTGCTGCGGTTGTCTTGCCGTTATCACACCCACGAATCAATCCTGAAAGGAGTGTTTGATGAATGCTATCCTGAACCTTCTAGTGGCCCCGACATTAAAATTTTCCGAAAGTTTCAAAATTTGTGGGACTCTCTCAACAAGAAATTGTATCCAACGATGTTAGATGAAGAAGATTCTATAATAATTTTCCATTCAGAACACCAGAAGCTCTTCATCAAGCAAGGTGGATGGCAAAAGCCATATATGCACTTAAATTTGTCTTGTTAGCCCGACAACTTTTGAATGTTCCTGATATCACTAAAAAGGAACTGAATGGTATGAAACAAGTGGGATATTTTGTCTGTCTAATATAATGTTTGATTTAGGCATGAAGCAATGGTAAGTCGATGGGCTCCTAAGAATGATTTGGACATGCTGCAGCTTTTGAATTGTTATTCTGACAAAATCTGAAATAAACATAGGATTAGCTTTCTTTGATGAACGTGTGCCTGAAGATGAAAAGCAAAGGATGTTGGAAAATTTGAAAAACCCAGCAAAGAAAAAAGTAATGAAGCGGTTGGATGTAAGGTCATTAAATTTGAAGAAAAATCCCTCAGTGACTTTGTTACTACAAAAACGAAGTCTTCGGTGTTAAGGATGAAAATGAATATTGTAGCACAACACTCAGGGGCTTGGTCGATAGTCTAAAGGTAGCCAGGAAGGGACATAGCTTTGATAACAAAAAATTAATGATTCGTTCAAAGACGAACAGCATTTCTTGTTAAGAGTCGCGAACAAAAGATGAGGTTGCAGCTTGCGTAGCGAATTAAGAAGTTAATTCTTTATTAATTAATGTTCTATTTTATGCTTATTTAAATTTTCTTTCACTAATGAATAATATATGGCTACCGTATTGTGCTATTTTAAAATAAACGTAATTAACATTTTTTTGTGATTTTTCTTTATAACTATAATATTCCACTTGAAATTTGGCAAATATACTATCAATATAAACTGAAGCCAGAAGCCGAGCGAAGTCAGGGAAAATATCACTATAATTTTGTTCTCCTATTAAAGTGAAATAAACTCTAAAAACTCAAAAAAAAAAATTTTTTTACTAAAAACAGGATTTTATCAAAATCCGTCCTATAATTTTCGAAATCTTTTTTTCATAGATTTGTTACCTTTTTGTGGTTTTGACACTTTTTACAAGATCGGATCGTGTTACTTTTTTACGTAAATAATATTTTTAACTAAGGCACACATTGCCTTTTAGAATGCAACATTAGAAGAATTAGAAAGATAGGAAAGAATTTTTTGTCGGCGCAGTAGATCGAGAATTAGGTGACTATGTTCTCACTTAAAACTTACGGGCAGCTCTAGCTTGCACTAGGAGTTAGAAAAATTTCTTCTCAACCTGAGTATCGAACTGATGACCTCCGGGTCAGAAGCAAACATCTTACGTTTTTAATTGATTTTTATTTAACTTTTTCTTATATCTTCTTTACATTTTATTTATTATATATTTATTATTTTATTTAGTTTTTATTTATTATTTATTATTTATTTTTATTTTTTATATATTTTATATTTTTATTTTTTTTATTATATTTTTATATTTATTTATTTATTTATTATTATATTATATTTATTTTACATCTTATCTACTGCACCAATGGCGCCCGCATGTGATTGTGATTCTTTTTCACAAATCTAGCCGTACCATTATGTCATGTAATTAATCACATAAAAGGAGGTCCGGGGACTACTATCTTTTGAACTATCTACTATCAGGTTCAGACAAAGTGTCTTTCCGAAGAAGACATCATCTGATTTTATTTGTTTTGGAAAAGTTCTTCAAAAAATCGTACAAATACTTGTTTCAAGACTATAGTATTAAGACCTTATCCCACATCTCACATCTGCATTTAAGAAACTATTTTCCTTGGAAAATTTGAAAACGCAATAACAATAAGTGGAATTATGTTGAAGTTTATAAGTTAAGTAAAAACATTTATTTTTCAGTTTTTGCCTTAATTAAAAAATAATTATTTTTTTTGTTATTCAATTGCAATTGTTGATGTTTAACTTGAATTGCTAGCAAAATTGCTGTGCAACAAGTAAGATAATTATTTCATGTCTTTAAATATTTATTTCGAAATTAATCCGACTTCTAACAATCAGAATCTTGATAAATATTTAATTGGTGCAGCTCATTGGTCCACATCACGTAGATTAGAATCATAGTTAAACAATTTTTTTTTTAATAATTTCAAAATGTCAGCAATTTCCAAGGAAATGTTTACACAATTATTCGTGAGCGGATTGCTTACTTTTGTAGCACGCAATTCACTTCAACATTTCATTGACAAAATTATTAAATCAAATTTTAACTATTAACTTAAATTTACTTTGCCTACTATAACTTTGTTTCATTTATTTCTTAAACATGGGAATGTATGTTGTAGGTAGTTAAAATGTTTCTTTTTTTAATTTTAAATGATTACTATCAGACAGAGTAATTATCTGAAATTATAATAATTGAGCTGTTTCTAAATATGAAATGATCAACGACGTTTGTTGTCATCTTCAAGATGTCAATTTAGTACTTAAATTTGCTTTTAATTGACCTGTTTTAGAAGTCTCAGACACAAGTAATGAGTTTATGTGCCTTTAATGTGGTTCAATAACTCTTGGCAGTTGCTTGACACAACCATTTAGAGGAGTGCAATTTAATTGCCTACTTTAACAAAAGGGACGAAAACGTCCCAACTAGGGAAATTGCAAGACGTTTTCTGAAGGTTTTAAGAGTACCTTTTTAAAAAAAATATGGCTGTTCTCACGTCGCCTTCATTGTTTTCCATTTCCAAAACATCGAAATCCTTTTTACTTGCGATTAGGAGGCCCTTTCGATCATCTATGGAGTAAAATAATTCCATCAATATTTGTATTCGCGTCAGTTTGAAATCATCACTGACCATCAGCCCCTCGTGACGATTTTTTAATCCGAGCAAGAAACTACCTCAAATGACAATCCAGAGATGTCAGCATTGGACAATATGCCTAATGGGATATATGTATGTATTCTATACGCTATCGACCGACAAGGCAGCACGGCAACGCTGATTGTCTTTCACGCTTACCAGTCGGACCGGATGGTTAGTGAATTTCCAATCAACACCTCAATTATTGCTGATAATTCAAAGTAAGATCCAATTATTATTAGCCACTGCTATCGATTTTATATCGAGCATTTAGGAATAATTAGATGATTCTATAATTAATATTTTTTGAGAAAACTGGAAACTGCCAAAACTAGGTTTTTATATTTTTGTTTGGTATTTGCGTGATTACATAGGTATATTAAGTGTACGGCTTAAAAACAGTGAGGTAATTATGGGGGCATGTTGCTTAGTATCACTACCCCCCTGCCTTGGCATCACTATAGGATTTCGGGTAGGTGCGAGGTTGGGTGATACAAAAATTTAAATTTAAAGAAACTTTGCATGTGCTTAGGAGAATGTACAAATTGTTTTTTTTTTTTTTTTTGGAGTTTATTTTGTGTTCAAAAACTATTGATCAAAATAACTTGATTTAAAATTTTAAATTAAGTGTAAATCTCTACCTTTCAGAAAAAAATTATAACTCTAAGTTGTAAGTTTTGCCGTAGTTATTAAATAATTTTGTTCTTATTTTAAGTCATTTATAAGAAAATTGCCTCTCCTGCCTAAACGGGGGAGATAGACCCATCCCTTAAAAAAAATGTTTGTATTTAGTCGCTCTACAGGAATCCGTTATTATTTTGCAGTGTCAAAGTTATCGTACTCTTGCCGAGTGAAATATTAGAATTTCCAATTTTTTTAGTCAGACTTTTGATTGCTCGGAAATGGTTTATATTATTGATAATATTTTTATGGAAGTAGCAAGTAGCAAGTGTAGTTGCACCATTTTGAAATCTTGATTAAATGTAAATGGGCAAATTTTTTCAATAACTTGCCGAGGGTAGTGCGGTACATTTTTACTTGCGATTTATAGAGACTATAAGGCAAGTTATGCATTCGTAAAAAAAAAAAAAAAAATCTAACAATCAAACATGCCATTACGATGATAGAGAAGTCAAAAAAAGTGGGTCCGGAAATTCCGTCCGTCTGTCTGTCTGTCTGTCTGTCTGTCTGTCCGTATCGATATCTACAGCCCAAACGGTTGGGCCGATTTGATTCAAACTTGGTATATAGTATTTTTAGAGTGCTCTACCCGACAGTTTTGGAATTGGCATTCTAGCTCCAAAACTAACGGTACCTGCCATATAACTTTTAATGAAAAACTTATTTTTCTCGAAAACGGCTCCTACGATTTTGATAAAACTTTCAGAATGATGTTTTCTGTGCAAAATCTATCTTTTAATTTTAATGGATTTTTCAGAAAAAGTTTTATAACGGTACCTCCCATATGACCGGTTTTTTAAAATCAAACTTTCTCATTAATTAATCAACGGATTTTGATGAAATTTTCAAAATATGTAGAGCTTTATGATTTAAATAATAATGCTTTTTAAAATTTTCAAAAACATTTTTTTTTAGTTTTTAATAATTTTTTTAAAAAAATATTTTGTTTTTTGAATATTTTGAAAACGGTTTAATAGATTTTTTTTTAAATTTTTCTCCTAGTATACGTTTTAGATTTCTTTGAATTGACATACTCAAAAAAAATTTAAAATATGTTTTCGAAAAGTATTTCAAAAAAAAACATTTTTTTGAAAAAACTGGCCGAACGATTTTGAAATGAAAAATTCATAAAATATAAAACAGCAAGAGACATAAGATGGCTTACAACATTTTTTCCAAAAAACGTTATGAATAGTGTTTTTTTGATTTCATAAAAAAATTTCCCCCAAATTTTATTTCATATTGCTCGGCTAAGCCCTAGCCATTAGTCAAATAAAAGAAGGTGACAACCTACATACATACCTAAGTATTTTAAAGCATTTCATCATCATAAAAGCACACAGAATAAATAATGAGCCTATGATAAACACACAAAAACAACTAACAAATAAAAAGAATTATTCGATTACTACTGAATGCAAAAATTTCAATCGAGAAAACAAAAGTTTACACCTTCCTATAAATAAACAAAACCACTGTGTTAACTTTTAATATTGTCGCTTTACATACTCGCTTAACAGTAGTTGGAACGTGTATCTTATATTTAGTACCTACCTTCCTTCCAACCTTATTATAGGTAAATAATATCCTTAATAAATTCCATTAATACCTACCCACATCATACGTTTATCGATCCATCAAACATAACTCAGCTATTTTAATTAATTTGATTTCAAAAAGTAAATTATTGTTATTGGGACCTATATAGGTCCCTATACCTAGCATTATTGCCCTACTGCTGATTCCCACGAATCTTTATGCCAGTTGTTCAATTTTTTCCATACCAAAACGAAAATTAAACTGAAAAAAGTCCTTTATATCTTTCTATTAGGAAATTATATTATAAGCACTAAACAACAAGTGGAAAGATAATACACTAAAAAACTGCAAAAGCTAACAATCCTATATATTTATGTGTTTCTCCCTTTATCGTGACGCATGTTCGTTCGAGCTTCAAACCACAACGATTCTAAAGAAGTTGCACGTCAAAAAAACATTAAAATTAAATCTTTGTCAAAAAGACGCCTGTACCTAAAAAGGATTAGCACACGGGAGCAAGTTCGTGCGACCCAGTCGTGCCTTTTATTTTTTTTAATATGAAGTTTCAAAGTTAGCTTACAGGATTTTTTTGAACTTTACCACAGCGAACCTTTTTTGTCCTACGAAACTTGATTTTTGATTGCGATCAATAGTATGATTATTATGGATTACGTATAAAAATAAAACATCTCAAAATTTGAACATTTATGACAACCGTACCTAAAATCTAAACCAAGCCAGATGGATTTTTGTTATTACTTTTCCCAGTACGGATATAACCTCCTCTTTCCCCCTTTAGCCGCTTGACGTTGACTTACGGGACACCCTGTATACAAACAAATAAAAGGCACGACTGGGTCGCACGTACTTGCTCTTATGTGCTAATCCTTTCTAAGTGCAGGCGTCTTTTTGACAAAGATTTTATTTTAATATTTTTTGTATGACGTGCAACTTCCTTAGAATCGTTTTGGGGTGAAGCTCGAACGAACATACGTCACGACAAAGGGATAAACACATAAATATATAGGATTGTTAGCTTTTGCAGTTTTTTAGTGTATTATCTTTCCACTTGTTGTTTAGTGCTTATAATATAATTTCCTAATAGAAAGATATAAAGGACTTTTTTCAGTTTAATTTTCGTTTTGGTATGGAAAAAATTGAACAACTGGCATAAAGATTCGTGGGAATCAGCAGTAGGGCAATAATGCTAGGTATAGGGACCTATATAGGTCCCAATAACAATAATTTACTTTTTGAAATCAAATTAATTAAAATAGCTGAGTTATGTTTGATGGATCGATAAACGTATGATGTGGGTAGGTATTAATGGAATTTATTAAGGATATTATTTACCTATAATAAGGTTGGAAGGAAGGTAGGTACTAAATATAAGATACACGTTCCAACTACTGTTAAGCGAGTATGTAAAGCGACAATATTAAAAGTTAACACAGTGGTTTTGTTTATTTATAGGAAGGTGTAAACTTTTGTTTTCTCGATTGAAATTTTTGCATTCAGTAGTAATCGAATAGTTTTTTTTATTTGTTAGTTGTTTTTGTGTGTTTATCAAAGGCTTCCTTATTTATTCTGTGCTTTTATGATGATGAAAAATACTTTAAAATACGTAAGTATGTATGTAATGTAGGTTGTCACTTTCTTTTATTTGACTAATGGCTTGGCTAGGGCTTAGCCGAGCAATATGAAATAAAATGTTGGGGAAAAAAATTTATGAATTCAAAAAAACACTACTCATAACGTTTTTTGGAAAAAATGTTGTAAGCCATCTTATTTCTTTTGCTGTTTTCTATTTTATGAATTTTTCATTTTAAAATCGTTCGACCAGTTTTTTCAAAAAAATGTTTTTTTTGAAAAACTTTTCGAAAACATATTTTAAAATTTTTTTTAGTATGTCAATTTTAAGAAATCTATAGTTTATACTAGGAGAAAAATTTAAAAAAAAACTATAGATCCGTTTTCAAAATATTCAAAAAACAAAATATTTTTTTAAAAATATTATTAAAATTTAAAAAAAAATGTTTTTGAAAATTTTGATAAGCAATATTATTTAAATCATAAAGCTCTACATATTTTGAAAATTTCATCAAAATCCGTTGATAAATTAACGAGAAAGTTTGATTTTAAAAAACCGGTCATATGGGAGGTACCGTTATAAAACTTTTTCTGAAAAATTCATTAAAATTAAAAGATAGATTTTACACAGAAAACATCATTCTGAAAGTTTAATCAAAATCGTAGGAGCCGTTTTCGAGAAAAATAAGTTTTTTAATAAAAGTTATATGGCAGGTACCGTTAGTTTTGGAGCTAGAATGCCAATTCCAAAAACTGTCGGGTAGAGCACTCTAAAAATACTATGTACCAAGTTTGAATCAAATCGGCCCAACCGTTTAGGCTGTAGATATCGATACGGACAGACAGACAGACAGACAGACAGACAGACAGACAGACAGACAGACAGACGGACGGAATTTCCGGACCCACTTATTTTGACTTGTCTATCATCGTAATATCATATTTGATTGTTAGAATTTTTTTTTTTTTTTACGAATGCATAACTTGCCTTATAGTCCCTATAATCGCAAGTAAAAAAATGGGGTACTCACTTTTTACAACCACTGATGGTGTTAATTCAAAAATCTATTTCTCATGGTGTTTTCCCTTCACTATGCAATGAATCATTTATCATCTCTATGTTCTCACAAAAAAGGATAAAAAAAGAACGTTTCCGACTATCGTTTTATCGATATGATCTCCTGACTTATAAGACTTAAGTTTGCATTATAATTTAGTTAGTATGTTTATTGACTCCAGCTGAACATATTTCTTCTGTTTCTTTTCCTCGTATATACAGTCATATGCAAAATTATTTGCACAAGGGCAATCGATGACTTGGGAGAGAAAACCGTTAGTTAATGTTCAATTCAATCAATGTGAAGTGATGAGTGCTGCTGTTGTAGTAGTTTATCGTCATTCTCCAACAAGGTAACTTGTTTTAAATGGGTAAAACTAAGGAAATTGCGTTAGAAACACGTGCGGCGATTGTTGCAGAATTTAAACTCGGTATTCCGGCTGAAAAATATCCCTGCAGTTTATTATCTGATAGATAAAGAAAAAAAATTAACAGTTTAAAAAATCAAATCGGAAGAAGAAGAAAAAGAATAACAACGAGTCGGGAAGACAAACTTATCGTTTGACATTTTAAATGTAACCCTTCTGAAAAAGTCCAAGGTGTGCTAAAAAACATTTAAAAAATCGTGAGACCAATATTAGTGAAAGAACACTGCGACGAAGGTTGAAAGAAAACCAAGTTAAAGCTTACGTTTCCCAAAAAACCCTTCATAACAAAAAAGAAAAACAGAAAAGCAAGATTGAAATTTGCACGGGATCACATAAATAAAACAGCAGATTATTGGAGAAAAGTTCTTTGGACCGACGAGACTGCTTATTCTCTAGATTGCACTTATGGACGAAGATTTTTTTATTCCAATCCAAAAACCAAAGCAAAAAGATCCACCACCCGACCCATAAGGCAAAGTATTGATATGGGGATGCATATCCTATAGTGGTAGAGGATCACTTGTGAGGTGCTCAGACCGTATGAATCAGTCTAATTATTTAGAGATTCTAAATGATGTAGCACTGCTAGCACGATCAAGGTTCATCGGAACCGACTTTGTATTTCAACATGACAATGCACCCATACACACGGCTTGGACTATCAAAAAGTACCTATCAGAAGTAGAGCAAGTAGTTTTGAATCGGACTGCAAAGTCCTGACTTAAATGTTTTAGAAAATGTTTGGCATATTGCGAAGTCTAAAATTCCACTTAGTATTGGGCAGTCTGCAGATGAAACATGGAAACCTTTTATAATGGCTTGGAGTTCTATTCCAGTAGAACAAATTTGACATTTTATTGACTCTGATCCAAGACGCATCGCATAGGTTATTGCTGCCAAAGGAGTAAACACAAAATACTAGGTAATGCTTTGCTTACGATACCCCATTACTTTGGTTTACTTTAATGTACTTTTTTTTGGCTTTAGGAGGTTGTAAAACACGTCAATTTCCCTTGTGCAAATAATTTTGCCAGCTTTGTTTGGTGTGATAATAATTATGCCACTTTTTAAATTACGAATTTAACCGTTATTTATGAAGTTTGATAATTTTTTTGTGTTAAGTTTTTCTAAAAAATTGTTGTTATTATTGATTAATAAAACAAATAAACCAGATAAAGGGTGTTCTGAAAGTTACAACTATTTTTGTGAGAAGTTCTACCAAGAAAATAAATTGTGCAATCTTAATGCATATATAACATGGATACGCCCATTTCCTTATCTATATAAATCTGTTAGTAAGGAAGTAAAAAAAGATTGGTTTCTTAAAACGACGGTGATCGTAAAGAAATCCCTTTTTTAACTACGAGTATAGAATAATCTGCCTGAAACTAAAAATAATTGTTTCTCAAAGCCAATACTTTTATTGAAAAACATAATATTCAACTTTTTCGAATTTTTTAAACTATCGCACTTTGGGTATTTCAAATTTCTTGAGAAAAACTTCAACAATAAAAGCACGTCACCCTTTTACTTTCCTTGAAAACCTTCTTAAGAATACATATAATTTACCAGACTATAGTACTAATAACCTAGTCTCAACTTAGTTATTATTATATTCCTTATTAACATAAAATTAAAATTTATACATAAATAATTAATTTTCTGAGTTTCCCATAATCTAATATGAGGGAGAATTATTGTTTTGAAAAAAAAAACAACAAGATTTTCAAGATTTATTTATAAATTATTATTAAACAAAACTACGCGTTAAGTTATTGAATGCATAATTAATTTTTTGCTGTCAAAAAGAATTTAATTGATCAAGTTAATTTATTGAAAGCGGGAAAACAAGAATATTTTTCTATTGATTTTGATGGAGTTAACGATTATAGTGTTTTCATTTAATTGTTGTGCATGGTCTTTTGGTATTTATATTACATTTCAATGGAAGTTTTCTTCTCGACAATTTGGATGTCATGTCTCAAAATATTATATAATTGTAAAGTTCAAATGATGAAATTACTTATACATTGCCAATGGATACAACATTGTTGTAAAATAAAATCATCGTTGATATTTTAGCAAATTTGATGTTAAAATACTTAAAATTAAAACTATACTAAATTAAAATGAAATCACATACATACATACATACATTTATTGGCGCGACAGCTCCTTTAAGGAGCCAAGGCCTAGTGACTTATACTCTCAACCATTCCTGTGTGTGTGTTGTTAATCTGCAAGAATGGAAGGGACCTACAGTTTACCGCCGAGTCCGAACGGCTACATGAGATGCACTTTTTCGAGACAAATTTTACTGTTGGACGTTTTGTCACTTCCTCGCAAGGGGCAGTACCCCGGAAAATAAGGTGGCTATGAGCGGGATTCGAACCCAGGCTCATTCGCTTATCAGTCCGACACACTAACGACTAAGTTTTTTAAAGCACATAATAATTTGGATGTCGTTTAAAAATTATAAAAAAGAAGAAGTAGAAAAACTTATTCA
Organism: Platycheirus rosarum; assembly: GCA_963971375.1. Classification (NCBI taxonomy): domain Eukaryota; kingdom Metazoa; phylum Arthropoda; class Insecta; order Diptera; family Syrphidae; genus Platycheirus; species Platycheirus rosarum. The sequence continues at coordinate 144,190,207 of OZ020509.1, read as the reverse complement.
ATCATTGCGAGTTATAACAATAAAAATATTTACAAAAAGTATCTGAACTAATATCAGGAAAAAGTATCTGATTGTAAGAAAAAGATATTAATAAATATGTAATTAGGATATTATAAATATATATAATAATGAAGAGCAAAGAGAAAGAGAAATACAGAAGAAGAAATTGATGGAATGTAAAAAAGAGCGAAGAAAGAAAATAATATAAAAATAAGGCAATGGAGGGGGTTAAGGAAACGAGAAGTGGCTGCAAATAGCATTTTTAAACTTTGTAGACCAACAATTCATTTAATTGATGTGGGAAAGGAGTTCCAAAGACTTGTGACATGAATAAATAAATTGCACGACTGGATCGTACGTACTTGCTCATATGTGCGGTCACATCGTCCAAAAAAATTAAAAATAAACAAGGCTAGGTATACGTATTAGGCATACCTAGATATAAGCTATAGGGTGCATTAACAATAATTTACTTTTTGAAATAAAATTAATTAAAATAGGTAGCTTAATTATGTTTAGTGGATCGATAAAATGATGTTGGAGGAATTCATGGAATTTATGTAGGATATTTTGTTTTCTTGATTGAAATTTTTGCATTCAGTAGGTATTCGAGTATTTTTTGTATTTGTTAGTTGTTTTTGCGTGTTTATGTGTTTTTTGTTAAAGGCGTCCTTATTATTTGTTCTGTGTGCTGTATGCTGTTATGATCAAGAAATGCTTTAAAATAAATAACTAATAAAAATAACGAGGTTTGCTTTCATTAGACTAGTGGCTAGGGCTCAACAACAATATAAAACAAAATTTGGGGAAAATATCGGGTTTTCAACAGGGACGCTACAAAAGTAAAGCGACATGGACAGCAAACGACGCCATATTTCTTGCCTCTTTTGACATTTCTCTTCAATGAGGTTTGCCATTTTATGATGGAAAGATATACGAGCCAACAACGAAATTGTCGAAATTATTAAAATTTATTATGGTCGTCATAATCGTCCTAGCAGACCAACAATTGAGCGTCTAGTGGAAAAAATTGAATCCACAGGCACAGTACAAAATGTTCCCGTGCCAGTGAGACAAAGAAGTGCCCAAATGTGTCTCTCACACGTCGTTCTCAAGCGTTGGGCATCTATGTGACGTCGTTGTGGTGAATTTTGCGAAAAGATCTTGGCCTACATCCCTACAAGATTAAATTGACGCAAGAACTGAAGCCGCTTCACCACCAGAAGCGTCATATGTTTGTGAATTGGGCTGAGCAACAATTTGAAAATGATTCGAATTTTCATCGAAATATCATCTTCAGCGATGAGGCTCATTTCTGGCTGAATGGCTTCGTCAATAAACAAAATATGTGGTATTGGTCAGGCAGCAATCCACACGTACTCCATGGGTCATCATTGCATCCCGAAAAAATTACGGTTTGGTGTGGTTTATGGGCCGGCGGCGTCATTGGGCCGTACTTCTTCCGTGATGATCAAGAACGGCACGTTACTGTGAATGGGGATCGCTACCGTTCAATGATAACCGAATATTTTTGTCCACAATTGCATGATATGGACTTAGAGGACATGTGGTTCCAACAGGACGGCGTCACAAGCCACACAGCGAATGTCACAATCAATTTATTGGAAACCAAGTTTGGAGAACGTGTTATCTCACTAAATGGTCCAGTCGCTTGGCCGCCTCGGTCGTTCGATTTGACACCGTTAGACTATGTCCTGTGGGGCTACGTCAAGTCTATGGTCTATGCCAACAAGCCAGCGACGATTGATGAACTTCATACGAATATCGAACGTGAAATTGCAGCAGTAACGGCCGATTTATGCTTGAAAACCGTCGAAAATTGAGTTCAGTGTCTGGACTTCTGCAAGCGTGCCCGTGGTGGCCATGCAAAAAAAAAATCGAGTTTCATACATAATGGTACTTTCACAGAAATAAAGAATTTCATTGATATCCAAAAGCGTTTTTGTTTTATTTAAAAAAACTTTTGTAGCGCTCTTATTGAAAACCCCTTTATTAAACAAATAAATTTTTTATAAAATCAAAAAAACAGTATTTATAACGTTTTTTGGAAAAAATGTTGTTTCTTTTGCTGTTTTCCAATTAATGAATTTTTCATTTCAAAAAAATTATTTTTTTGAAAAACTTCTTTGAAAAATTAAAAAAAATCTATAGATCCGTTTTCAAAATATTCAAAAAACAAAATAATTTTTTTTAAAAAAATATTAAAAATCAAAAAAAAAATGTTTTTGAAAATTTTAATAAGCAATATTTTTTAAATCATAAAATACTATTTATTTTGAAAATTTCATCAAAATCCGTCAATTAGTTAACGAGAAAGTCTAATTTAAAAAAAAACCGGTCGTATGGGAGGTACCGTTATAAAACTTTTTTTCTGAAAAATCTATTAAAACTAAAAGAGATTTTGCATAGAAAACACCATTCAGAAAGTGTTATCAAAATCGTAGGAGCCGTTTTCGAGAAAAATAAGTTTTTTAATAAAAGTTATATGGTACCGTTAGTTTTGAAGCTGGAATGCCATTTCGAAAAACAGTCGGGTATAGTACTCTAAAAATACTATATACCAAGTTTGAATCAAATCGGTCTAACCGTTTAGGCTGTAGATATCGATACGGACAGACAGACAGACAGACAGACGGACGGAATTTCCGGACCCACTTTTTTTACTTCTCTATCATCGTAATGTCATGTTTGATTGTTAGATATTTTTTTTACGAATGCATAACTTGCCTTATAGTTCCTAAAAATCACAAGTAAAAAATGGGCACGACTGGGTCGCACGTACTTGCTCTTGTGTGCCTAGTCACATTGGAAGGAGGACCTTCATACTTCTTAAATAATAATGAATTTATGAAAAAGTATTTCGGAAACTGTAGGACGGATTTTGATAAAATCGTGTTTTTTTTTTTTTTTTTTAATATTTTTTTTTTTTTTTTTTTTAGGAATATCCAGTTTCTTAGAGTTTATTTATATACAGCTAATCATAAAATTAAAAATATTTTTTGCTGATAAGTTTTTAAAATATTGAATTTTGAAGAAAAAAAATATAAAATTTTAAAGAAATCTAATGAGCCGTTACAGAGAAAGAAGTCGAAAATTAAAAAAAAAAACGCTATATGAAAGGTACCGTTAATAGATTTTTCTGGTAAATTTGGTTTTGATAAGATGATAGCTTATAACTACAACAAAATTCTCAAAAATGTTCATCAAAACTGTAATGGCGAGTAAGAAGAGATGCTAAGACTCAAAGTTCTGGTCGATTGAGCAAATTGCAGTTTTTCGAAAAGGTACTCTTAAATTTTACAATTAAACAGTAAGACAGAGCAATGTTTGTATCAGGAAGATTCTCGATGGTGTTAAAGTCAACTGAGTTTAACAAATTGTAAGGTTTAGTAAAATTAGTTGTAAGGAAATTATAAGCTAATTGATTCTCTAATCTAATTGACACATATGAGAAAATGCAAGGTATAACTTACAGAAATGTTGGTTTAGGGGTGAGATATTCGTCAAGTTTTGAAAGCTAAGACCACAGTGTTATCAAATGATTATCAACTGTTTTAAGTGATTCTTCCTCAATATCAATTGGAAGCATCTGCAGTTAGTAAGAATCAAAAAGTTAGAATGGCCTTATGTAACAACATACTATGAGAAGTGTTGTTATAAACTTGTTATTGATGCAGAAGAATTTAAAAGAGTTGTGGAGAAGTCTTAAAGAGCATTGACCAGCAAAAACTTTAGTATTAAGAGAAAAAAGTTTGCTATAATATTGATATCCCTCCGACAAGTTTCAATTCAATTCAAAACTTCAAGATTTCTTAGAAGTTTTTTTCTTTTAATTCAACGTCGTCATCCTTTAACAAAATTTGATACATTAAACTTCACATATTTTCGTTGAACTAGATATTATTGCATTAATATATGGATCAGAATCAAAATTCAGTTTATTCACTTCTAGAGATTTCGATTGAATCGAGAAAAACTTGTATCACCTAAACGAAACATTTTTTAGAATCTTTTTTTTTTGCAGAACTGACCACTGATTGAATAAGTATTCCCGACAGTTTAAGTGCAGTTTTTTGAAGGTTCTAATTTTTGAGAACTACTAAACAGAAATATGGATTTATTTATGGGCTTTGAAAACTATTACTAAATCTTTAACTGAAACAAAAAGTGAACTGATTCAAAACATACAAGCTGCGCTGCACAGAAAGACCAGAACTGCTCGCTGGCTCTAAAGAAGGTCTTAGACCGGGGAAGTCTACCATCGGCCAGATATTCATTCATATTTTTCACGTTGGATGTCAGTAAAAACCGTAACCTTTGAAGTCAAAATGTATTTAGGCAAGGCAAAGCGGTGTCATGCAACATCTTCAACGCTCTTAATTAAAAGGTTAGTCCTGAACTCTCACCCGGTGCGGTGGCGCTCAGAGGAAAACCAAGACTTAATTAGGGCACGTAAGTTCAACTTCCACGTGCAAAACTGAAGACAGCTAGCTATGGATCGAGCAGACTGCGAAGCTTGTTGGCTGAGACCCAGGTAAAGAGCAAATTTACTGTACCCACGGATTATCAGGAGCTAATCGAGTGGTGCTGGTAACTAGAATTCTCTTGGTAAAAAAAAAATTACTTTTTGATAACATCTCATAAATCGATGACAGGCTACACGTACGAAATAACATGACTCATGTTGATAAGACACTGCAGATGATATTCATGCTAACCGCGATAATGTGGTTCTTTTAACCAAAATCGATCGCAAGCACCAGGCGCACATGAAAAAGAACAGGCGTAAATTCCCAAAATAATTCCACTCAAATTCAAAAAGTACAAGAAGTGAAAAAGAAATACAAAGTAGGCGGAGTTTTGTTAAAGTAGAAAGTAGATGTAAATATTAGGGTGTGTGTGTGTGGATTTAACGAGAAGGTTTGTGGGTGTGAGTTTTCTTATGACGTTATCACGTAAAATTATCATCCGTAAACCGATATTACAGACAACCAAACTCATTTTTTTGCTAAGATTTACTACTAATTGCTCTACTTAAAAGACAAAGGGATAATGGATTCATAGTTTTAATATAAATTTTATTGTGATGTCTCTGATTTTTTTAAGGACCCGATGTGGATAGGCTCACCTCAAGATTAGGACCTTTTAGGATTCTAAAATCGGCTTACATTGTAAAAATAATGCAAATAGCACTTTCATTACTGAAAGCAAAACTCTTTTAATTTCGAGAGCAGCTGAAGTTAATTCTTATGACTTCGACGAATATTTGGAGCCTTTAATTGTACTTGTGTCTATTTCATAGTTTTTCCTAAGCGCTTTTAACCGAGTTCCAAGCGATTAAAACTCAATAATGATTTTAGATCTAGTTCTAAGGAATATATTTTTTGTGAAGAAAAGACTGATTCTAAATACATAGTTCTTAAAACCATTGATTGAAAGTTAGATTGAGATTTACTAGAGCGAGGTTTAAAATTAATTTAGAACTTTATGAAGAAATTGGGTTTATTTTTCACTTAATCACATGAGTCGTTTTAAGAAAATTCAGTGCTAAAATGCTACTAAAAAAAACTTGCAAATCAAAATGGTAACATTTTCTTACCGCCAAAATCTCTAAATAGCAAATTAGGGTAAGAACCTTATTTACATACATATATGCTTCGTCACTTTGACGGAATATTGACTATTCCCATTTATTATTCTATACCTATGTACTCTGCCACAATACATGCATTTTTGATTGACAAAGCATATAGCAAGTGAAATTTATTCGAATAATTTTGTTCGTTGTTGTAAAATCTTCCAATCGCACAAAGGCTGTCCATGATCGGAATACTAAGTGAAACAATTCCAAACGATTGAATCTTTGAATCTTTTTCTTGTTTCTTGGAGCTTCTCCTACGACTTATTAGCTTGTATAGGTACCTATATATTTTTTAGTACAGAAATACATAGTTTTTTTTTTAAAGCAGACAAACTAAATGTACGTTTAGGATAATTTAAAAGCATGAACTCAAAATATAGTCTATACATATTTATATACATCATACACATATATAAAAATGAAGTGTGTTTTTAATATCAAAATTACAGCTATTTACAACATGCTTATGAAAGTACATATATACACAATTTTAAAAATGTTTGTCTGACTCTGTCTGTGTTTCTGTCTGTTTGTTTCGGGTAATCTCGGGAACGCCTGCACCGATTTCGATGGGACTTTCACTGGCAGATTCCTGATATTCTAGGGAGTAACTTAGGCTATTTAAATTACCAATAGGTGGCGCTTAGGTGTTTTTTTCTGGAAAATTCTTATTTATGAACCGATTTTCACAGACAGAAAGCTGATACTGTAACGATTAAGTAAAGCTATTTTAATTACCCCTAGGTGGCGTTAAAGGCGTTTTTCTTTATTAAATTATTATTTATGCTCCGATTTTGACGAGACTTTTACATGCAGATAGGTGATGTTGTAAGGTGTAACTAAGACTGTATTAATCACCCCTTGGTGCCGCTAGGGTCGTTTCACAAGCATATAGCTTATTTTGTTAGAAGTAACTAAGGCTGTTTGTTTACTAGATGGCGCCACGCCTGGTTCGTTTTTTCGAAAATGTATGGTATACACCCGAAGTTTTTTTTTCGAAATTCCAAGCTTCTCAGGGCTTAAAATCAATAAAAGACTTATGAATTTTTTTCTTATACAAAAATTGAACATATTTATGGCCAAAAAACCAGCTTATTTGAAAGAAAAGGGATAGAAATACACACATATAAATGTGTATATTATCAATTAAAAATAAATTATGACTTAAAAATATTTAATATAAATATTTATAGAACTATATTGTTAAAAAATAAAAAATATAAAAACTTGCGATTTGACGTAATCCAATAAATGATTAGATGAATATTTATTGTATTTTTTTCTATTAATTGCACAACAAATACTGTTAATTCATGTTTTTTTTTACTCTTTCAATAGTACTATACACCAGAGTCCATGCCACAAATTGTGTTTCAACACAGAGTGCAAACTATCAACTTTTTGTTGTGTGTTTCTTTAACAGACCACGTTTTCCAAATTAATTAGGTACGATTAATATTGTTTACATAATACACAAAGTTTTATTTTATTTATGAATATCAAACACATTAATCGCATGGCATCGTTACTAGGATAACATTTTGGTTTAAACAGACATCTTTAAATTACTCTTTGGCAGCAGTTGCAAAACCATCCAAAACTGGAAATCAAAATTGCGTAAAAAATAATCACACAAAACGTTTTGAAATTGTTGCACTAAATACAATGACGCTTCGAATATATTAAACAACTTTAAATACCAACAAACGATAAAAAAAAAACATACAAAAATGTCTGCATTTGCAAACATCGGAAAGTACACAAACTCTAGAAGCACATATTAGTTCATACTCTAGCTATCTAGCCATCTGCACCGCCTTGTCCGTCTTACAATGGCTGGGCTGTTCGAGTTCGTATACCAAGGAAGGAAAACAAGAAAACTTTTAAATTGTTAAATAATCTTCCAGCGCGCGGTGATGTAGCCACTGGTGTAGTATAGTTAACCATAGTAATGTCAAGTCTGCTTAATTGCTCGCAACAATTATGTAGGTCGAATTTTTTTTTGCCCGAATTTTTATTTTTTTATGTAACGTTAGCAGAAATTAAATTTTATTTTGCTTCGATGAAAATATTTAATTTTTATTCTAGATTGGAACCATCCCGGCAGAAGTAAATGGAAGAGGTTATGGTGGTACCATGGATGATGATGGTATATGCAAGTGTTAAGTATCTAACAACGATTGCATATTTTTTTTTTTTTTTTTGTATCTTTACCTCACTTTGAGCAGCGCAATCTATTCAGACAGCGTAATCGAGCACTATGTGGTAGATAGAGTGGTTAGGAAACCAGTATTTTGGGTATGGAGGTACCCAAAACAAATTTCAAGAAAATGAAGAGGAAATTTTGCGGAATTATTGTAGGTAACTTTAAGATACAGATACTTTCAATATTTGTTGGCTCCGGTTCAACTTGCCCGATTGTATGCGCGACACTAACTGAGCCGTCGGTTTGAAACTACTAACCGCTGAGGCTTGAAGCAGACGAACGGTATGCTATAGCGTGTATCTTGTCCCACAATGTTAATCGCTCAGCGCTATCATATGACTCAACCGAACTTAAACGATGCAGAGCAAAGCTATGGAGTGGATTGGATGGAGCACGACGTCGGTCGCGTCGTTAACTTTTTCTTCATAAAAGCTTGGCTTTGACTTCTTGGATGGAGCAACGATTCCCCATGGCGGGCATGTTGGGGTTGAGATGTAGGTATACATGTTACTTGGTGCACAGGCGCAAGCAACTGGTACTTAGACTTCCTGTATGTTATTAACCCTTGACTGTTGCGATTGGTAATACATACATTTTTATTGTTGTTCTTGAGGTTTGCATAGATGCATAATAAAATATTTAATAATAATTATTTTAATTGTAATTATTTAAGAATAATTATTTCATTAAATTGTCGTAAAAATAATTGTTAAGTTCGTACAGATTGGTTTATAACGGCTAAGGCCAATAGGTTATGCGAAAGTTGCCTACTGTTATCAAATGACAGTTAGAAAATTAACATTTTTTTACGATAAGTCCTGAATTCGAGCTAGGAACGCTCCAAAGTTTTTTTTTTTGCAACACCTGAACACACAAAATATTAATATTTCCACAATTGTACCATCGTCGGTGTTGTGGAAACGCTTTTTCTGAGGTGGAATATAATTCATACACGTTTTAGAAGAGGCACGGGAGTGGTCAGTGTCACTACATGCTTTGATTGTTATTTATATACAATCCAATATGAACCTGAACCATGGAAAATGGAATTAATTCTATATATGTATATTAAATTTAAAAAAAAATACTTAAAACGTATCTTAATACTAATTTTAAAAAAAATGTTAATGACAACTAAAAATAAAAAAAAAATGATATATGAAATTTAAAAAATAATACTTAAAATATATACTTATTTAAATAAAACGTATATTTTTTAAAGTCTTACTCCCACCACAGACTACGGATTGCTCCCAAATTTCCCTTTTATAGGTTTTCAACACCTGTAAATAAAAATGTGTCCATTAGTTTAAAACTAAAAAACTTTATACAAGATACATATTTTTAAGAATTGGATATAATTTTTTTTTAAACATTGAAATATATAGTTTGTAAATAGTATATTAATTTGTAGAATATAAGGCCAATGGTGCTTGAACCCTGAAAAAGTATTACCTAACAAAAGAATACCTTCGACTTTCTTAATGAATCGACACATGTAACTCTTAATAGTCGGAAGAAAATTACTAAACAAAAAAAAATATATTTTTCGTGCGTGGGAGGCTACCACGAACCATCCCACCAACGGAACCGCAGCTGACGTTCACGAGGTTTTATAATACTATTCCCTGATGCTATTCACCAATTATCGTTTTTAGAGGAACTTGGTCCTACTTCGATTCAAAAATACCCATAAGAAATCATTCAAGAATAGATTCAGCAGAAACAAAAAAAATCTATTCCGAGGTATAGAGGCCTCCTTATTCTCGACCTCAATCCTGAATTCAACCATTACCCAAGACAATAAAAAAACACTATGAGCGGCACTCGGTTCATTAATAGTTCTGAAAGGCGAAAAAAGATTCCTTCAAAAAGCCCAAAGCAATAAAAAAACTACAAAATGGCTAAATCCTACAAAACCTCCTACTGTACCCAGCTCATCCTATGCAACCGCACTACCATCTTCTAATCATCCTAATTCCTCTACACCAAACGCAAAAACAACAACACCTTACGCACAAACATAACCAAAACCCAATCCAAGCAACAATAAACAATACGTCTCGTACGTCAGAGCCAAAGAAATTGTATATATGTACATTTAATTGCATTATTAATATCAATTACAATGCAATGAAAATGTACCATGGCAAAAGCCAGACAACTTCTCATCGAACAATACTCTTCTACAACTTTAAAATCAACCATACCATACTAATTTCAACAAACATATGAATCTAATCCGAACGGGAATGTATGCATTTAATGCGTTCACAAATCTATAGCATTTGACTATAAAAGTGCATTCCCGAACGGGAGCGATACCTGTCGTCTTAAATCATTTATCATTTCTGTCGCGACTTTTGACAGTCTAAACGGAATTGTAAACAAACAGAAAACAGAAAAAAGATAGGCACGAAGAAATGGTTTCGCTTAAAAAATTTATTAAAATATCAATTTATTATCAAAGCAAATTGTTTAACGAATATTGTGAAGTGAAGAAGCTTCACATGCAATGCTCTCCCATTAATTTAATTTTAATTTATGGAATATCAATTTATTTGAAATATGTTTATATGGATATTAGCTGCTCCAGCTGGAGAAAGGTCAAACACAAACATGGAGCATGCATGTGACGAAAAAAAATTCTATCCTGGTAGAGAGGCAGGCGCAAAATATCCTGGATCAGATAAATGCAACGACACCAGCATTTAATAGGAATAAGACAATGAACAATTCAAACCCGTGAAGGCCGTCAAAGTTTCCTTTTTTATATAATATGTATATATATTTTTTTTAAATACATATTTATAATTATAAAATTTAAAGGAATACTTACAAACAACACCATAAATCTATTAAATTAAAGCTGCAAATTGTGTCCAATGGTGTCTGAAAGCAGGATCTTCTGTTGATTTAATTGCACGTCACAAACGTGAATTTGGAGCCCCGGCTGAAGTCGTAAAAGAAAAGACTTTCTTAGGCTTTGCTTTAAACTCTTGTTTTATTTATAATGAAATAATATTTTAATTTGCAGATTTTAGATTTCCACTCCACAGCCAACTGTTTCAATTTAACGCAATTACCTTTGTATATACACTGCATATAGTACTATCATGGAGCATCATTTTTTAGTTCTGAATCAAGTCGCAATGAGGCGTGCTGAAATTGCCAATTGGTTTGAATATAGAATAAGTACATACAACAAAAGTTTATTAAATACTGGTAAAATATCGGTAAAGGTTCTCGTCTCCACTATTTAGAGTTAGTTCTGGATCAACCAGGAAGATGGCCAGACGAAAAATGACCACCATGAGAGTACTATAGAAAATGTATATACAATGCAATTACCAACAAAGTCCGTTATGTAAAAAATATAAAAATAAAAAATCTCTTAAGCGTTAGCAGTGCCATATCTGGTGGGTAAAAGATATATAAGGTGTGGTGGGTTTGTGTGCTTTAAGGCTCATTTCACATCGATTTATTTTTGCAGGTGTGATTAAAAGGGATAGTAAGTTCCATTCACTTGCTTTCATCGGCTGCCATTTATATTCTATCGGATACTTTTCATTTCATTTATTATTTTTGCGGTTCTATTGTTGGAAGAATTCAGATTTTCGTCGAATAATTGTAATAAGGGGAAACTCTATTTTGTTCATCTCAAAGAAATCATTGTATTTTAACTGCTATAGAACTATCACTTCAATGGAATAAAATCAAAGCTGGTTTTTTGCTTTCTTTGCTTAAAATCAAAACGAAGGGGGGAGTGCAGGCTATAGCTGAGAAAGTTTTTAATGCAAAGCATTTTTTGTCCACTCACTGGACAATTGGTCCATGTCTGGCGTTTGGCGCCAATGACTTCAACAACACGGTGGAACAATGCCTTTGAAAAAGTTGGAAGTTCCCAAATTCCGCCACCGGGTTGATCTAAGTTTCCCGCAATATATGTGCGCTTGGGTTCGAAACTGCGAATCACACGATTCATTCGATTGTATTTTCTATGTGTCAGAAGTCGTCGTCGTCATTGCAGAGGTAGACATCCAAGAGACTCACCTTGATTCTGTTTTTAGAACTTTATCCTCTACTAAAAAGACATATGAACTTTCAGAAAAGTAGGCCTACTAATAGATAAAGGATTCATACTTTATATATGAATTTTGTTGTATGCCATACGTGATGGTCAATGTCTCTGATCTTTTTAACGGCCCTGTGTGGATAGGCTTACCTCAAAATTAAGACCTTTCGGATTCTGAAATCTGTCTGAATCGTTAAAAAAGGGCCCATAAGACTAAATTTATGGTTGAAGCTCTTAAGTTAAGTCACTCTGGTCTGAATTCATTTTAAGTACAAAACTAGGTGGTCGATTTCCGATCTCTGAAACCGTGAAGTGATACATTTTCTCACTTCTTTGGACGCTAAATTCGATTCCCGATTTGTGAAAAAATGAAAACAAACATCCAAAACTATTTTTTCACATGATTAAGATTCTAACACAGTCAAATCGTTCCGTGAAGAGCACCGTAATTTTAAGACTAATTCTTCAACTTACTTAGATTCTGCAAAATCTTCAGGCAAATAGGACATTGTGGTAGGAAAACATCATATACCTCTGCCAACACAGTAAAGGTATAATAGCTGTCTCTTCAATTACTACTACAATAGTGCGAAATTGAGATCAGTTTTTCAGAATTAAAACTAATTCTTGGATCTTGAAATAGATCCATATAAGTAGCAGGATTCCGAAATGTGAAAATCCAGATCTCTAAATTACAAAACACAGCAGATATTACAGTCGTAAAAGTGATTTGAGCTAACCATTGACAAAATCTTAACTTCATCCAATTTAAATATTTCATTCCATTTTTCTTTAATCCACTCAGCTTTTGAAAATCTTGAAAATTATTACCTGAAGTTGAGACTGAAGCGAATCCAAAAAAAAATATTAGGATTCATGATTTGACAGCAAAGTTGGGATAAATAAATGCCCTCATATGGGATATCAACCGAAATCTGAGATTTCAAACGTAAACCTCGCATTTCCTAACCCGTTTTTGGTATTTCAAAATGTGACATTTGGCCAAAATAACTTTTAAAACTCATTGGAAATCAAAAATTGTCAACCAAACAAGCCAATAGTAAGGAAGTATATAAGATGCACGGATCACAATGAATACTAATTAAATGAAAACGATTTAAAAAAAATAAAAAACCGGTCCCCCGAACGCACCTAACGATGGTGCAAATTAAACGCTATAATACAGGGGTGGAATTTATTTTATTTTAATATTTTTCATTTTTTTTTGTTCGTTGAAACAACAAAATGGCCGTGGCAGAACAAAGAGGACAGAGCATAGAAAAAAGAAAAAAACCTGCGACCCTGAAAACCCTGAAATTTTAATTTTTGTACCTTTGAGATTCGTGTGAGAAGCAGCCATGCGTTTCGTGCCCACAAAAATGAAAACGAATTAGTAGTCCCATAAAAAATGTATAAGGACCTGTACACATATGTCCTCTCAGTTTTCGTCCTTGTTTCTTTTTTCTATGGTTCCACATTTAGGAAACAAAACAATATAATAACAATATATCCTAAAAAAAATACTTATAAGAAAAAATTCATTTTGAAAACTAACAATTGCTAACTTACCCTACAATTAGTCCGAAATTTAGTTGTCAAAAAATTACTCCGATAGTTGTCGCAAAAGCTGTCAGCTGTCACTTCTGTTTTTCACCAAATTTTATTTTTTAACATAAGACGAAGTTTATTGTTTAAAGTTTTCCAAACAAAAATTATTAAATTTTCACAACAAAAATGCACGTTAATTTGGATCCACTACTCGTGGACAAAATAGCCAACGAGGTGAAATCTCAGGGCGTTTTCGATCAGTTCCGCAAGGACTCCATGGCCGATGTGGACACCAAGCCCGCCTACCAAAATCTCCGCCAACGGGTTGAGAATAATGTGAACAAATTCCTCTCGGAGCAAATCTGGACACCGGACATGAACAAGAATCAACTTCGAGAAAGACTGCGAAAGCATATAACAGAGTAAGATATGAAATTCCATGAAAAATACATTCAAACCAACAAAAACTTTTCTAGAGCTGGCTTCCTTGACGTTGGTGTGGAGCGTATAGTTGACCAAGTGGTCAATCCAAAAATCGCCACCGTCTTCCAACCCAAAATCGAAGACATCGCTTACAAGTACTTGGGAATACCAAAGCCTCAGCCAACAGTTGTTGTGCCTTCCTCCGAAGTTCCATCCTCCAATGGACCCTTAAAGATCGAAACTGATTTGTTGCCAAATGATCTGGAGCAAGTCAGCCCAGATTCCGATAAATGTACAGTGAAATCCGAATCCAAGGACGAAATGGAAACTGATGACAAAATGGATGACTTTGAATCTCCCGCCTTTGAGCCAATTGAGAACAGTTACAAAATGAAGTTCGAAACGAAACCCCAATACGAGGAACTGAAGGAATTTAAACCGGAACCCATGCCTCCAGCAGTAGAGGCACCGTTCTCATTCAGAAGATACAATCCGCCGCCAGTCAGAAACGACAGTTCATCCGAAGACTGGGATGCCGAAGAGTATAATGAATCAGTTCCAATGCCGCCAGTGAAACCAGAAGAAGTGACTTGCAATGCAAACGTATCACCAGGTGAAGGAACACAAGAATCCCAACTGTCACAGGTTTCAAGTGACAGCCACCTATCCATAGTTACCAATGGAAACACCCAAGATGAACAGTCAACAGCTTGTGAAATAAAAGAGGAAAACAACGTCAATATATCCGAGGAAGCGCAGATGCCAAAGTTCAATGAAAACTCCAACTCCTGTTCAGACCAAAAACCATCTGAACCGCTTCACTTTGACATCAAGAAGGATGAGATCAAGTTCGAAGGAACTGAGCGCAAAACCGAGCCACCCAGTGAAGATACCTCTCCAAATATCAGCGACGAGCAACGAATGGACAGTTCGCTGGAGAACAAGACCATCGATACATCGGAAACCAGTGACATGCCTCAGCCGTCACATGAGTTTTCCTTCGAGAAAGATTCCGATTTCAAGTTTTCCAAAATCGAAGTTAAGGTTGATCTGGAAGATGCCACAAAAACAACATCACTAGACGACTCGGCAGACAGAGAGCTGCAGATAATTGAAAAGTCCGAAATGTCCCAGTGTTCCATGTCGAGGAATTCTAATAAATCCCCCATGGCGAAGCCCAAATCACCTTCAATGACATCCTCTCCGCTGCAGTCTTTGAACAAGTCGAGTCATCGTGACAGAGATCAATCTTCATCGCGCCACAAGAAACACTCAAAAGATCGACGATCTGAAAAAGACAAGGATAAGTACAGTAGCAGCAGTCACAAGATGCCATCGTCGTCTTCGTCCAGGCATCACTCTTCGAAATCCTCGAGTAGTCATAAGGCTAGAAGGGACACCCCTTCAGATCATCATCATCGAAGCAGCAGCAGTTCGGTGCATAAATCAAAAAGTTCTTCGAGACACGGAAAGTCTTCGAGGAGCCATCATGATTCCAAGGAATCGAGTCGCAGTCGTGATCGTAGCAAGTCAAGGTCGGACAAAACAAAGGACAAGTCGTCGAAGGACAAATCGGACCGCAGCAAACCTCCTACTGACGATCACTACTCCTCGAAACACAAGTGGAGGAAATCTACTGATTCCAATGACGAGGACAGCAGTCGTGATGGGCCTCCAAGGGCAGGTGCCAAACACTGTGGCAATTCACAGGACAATGCCACCAATGGCACTCACAACAACAGCAATACGTCGTCGGGAACGTCAGTTGCAAACAATCCCAATGGTAGTGGTGGTAAATATCTTTGTTTTTGTTTTCCCTCTTTCCAGGATGGTTATAGCCTGGACTTAACGGATATTTACTTTAGAAAAACCTTTTTGAGGGTAAGGTCCATGCTTGACCAAGATGATTAGTGTTTTGTAAAGCGTCTCCTTGTTTCTTCTCGATAGGGCTTTGTTCCTCAATGGCTTACTTAGACTAAAGAAACAGCGATTAGCAAAAGTTGTTATTTTTCGCGCAAATGTTGTTTCCTGTCCTTACAGCAGTGTCTTGGGCAAGCGTTTCGCATCCTTTCTTCGCTGAGACTATAGGATGCTCTAGTTCTTTTGCGGAGACACGACCTGTGTGCCTCCGTTTTGGCTTTGTTTGCCTGAGCACATTTTGAGTCGAACCAGGACTTTCTCGGAGACGGTTGTGAGACACCTCTGACATTGATTATCAGTTGGAGGATTGTTCGCTAATTCAAGGGATGCAGGATCGGTATAGGGTGTGTCGGTCTCTTCCCATTGAAGCCGTCCAACGTTAAATGTCCTCTGCGTGGTTATTGACCCCCAAATAGCTTTCATAGATATCCGTACACGAAGTTTGGCCTGTCTGCTTGTCGGAATGTACGGATTTTCAAAGTACTGGGTAAGTACTCGCGACCTCTACGAGCAGAAAAGGCGGGAAAAACACCGGCTTCTCCAAAAGAAAAAGAGAGAGAGCATGAGAAGCGCACGATCGAAGATATTGAGAGATGCTACTCCAGGAAAAACGTGCGGAAGTTTTACCAACTGGTAAAAAGAACTTGCCAAGGGAAAAAACCCGCATAGAAGCCTTTAGAGATAGGAATGGAAACCTCGTAGTAGAGTCACAGTCGGTGCTGAATACATGGAAGGGCCATTTCTGCAGACTGTTAAACGGCGATGAAGACCAAAATCCCGCTGTCAGGCAGAATGAACCATTCAACATGGACGATGACAGACAAAACTTCCGTCCACCTGACAAAAATGAAGTGTGGATAGCACCTGCTGTCCACAAAAAGGGACACACAACACCGGCGGATTGGACAAAACACCCAATAGATGGATACAACTTTGAGGTAGTTAGGGACTTTGTGTACCTCGGATCCGCTAAAACATCTTCGGAGGATTTTTGGCCCTATTTGCGTTAACGGGCTTTGGAGGAACTATAACGAGCTGTACAGCGACATTGACCTGGTCAAAAAAATAGGCATATCACGTTTACGATGGTTAGGTCATGCAGAGCGAATGGAGAACAATGCTCCGGCTCGCAGGACCTTCGATTCCATCCCAGAACAGAGGGTAGACGCAGTCAAGCAAGACCTGGCCGTAGGTGAACCAACTTGGAGTGCGAAACTGGAGGCAGCTAGCCAAAGACCGAGCTCGTTGAAGAGGCATGTTGGTTTAGGCCCAGGTTCGTCCCGAACTGTAGCGCCCCCTAAGTAAGTAAGTAGGTTAGTTTAGGTTATAGTGACTGTCAGGAAACGACTGTCTCAAGTAGGCCTCTTTAAGCCCGTTACATGTGAAGACTGATAGCTTCTTTATCAGATCTCTTGGTTCATCAAAGAAGAATTCTCCTTAATGTAGTTTAAAGTCTGGGATTTGAGATCAGGGTATGAATAACAAGGGTGATGCGGAAGAGAGTCATGTGGTGTGTCTACCTATAAGGCAGTGTGCAATAACACCAACCGAGGAGCGAGTTTACATGCGATAGGTGAATTGCGATTGGTTTTGTAGTTCCTTGATGAATTGTTCTGCATTAACCATGGACGATATTCGGCAGTTTCGGCAGTGCATAGTTTATTGAAACGTAGGGCAACTTGGCTCTCTGTGAAGATATTCGATAAGGAAATCAGTTTTTTTTTAGCCAAGATAGGATCTCTTTGTTTGCCAGAATTTCCGCTTGAAGCACGTTGCAATGTTCTGGGAGACAGAAGAAGGGAGTAGTTTAGTGAATAGTGTTTCGGATTCCTATGCCAAGGGGTCAGTGTTCGATTTCCCGTCAGTGCCACCTTTTTCTCGTAGGTACTGCCTCTTGGGAGGAAATATCCTCTAAGAATAAAATTTATCATGAAAAGTGCATCGTACGGACTCGGCTGTAAAATGTAGATCTATTTGGCTCCTGCAGCATAGGCAATCACTTTGAAATCCTCAGCTTTTAGGCTGATCAGAAGTGCATTGTGTTGACCAACTTGCCGTCTACCTCTACTAACAGATCTTCCGATAGAAAAGTCATCTAATGATGAATAAAGATTCTTCTTTTTAATAATAAATTCACCAACTCTCCCAGTGCGTCTCAACATTCACGTTCTTCAGCGCCTCTGGTATTGTGTGACCATTGACGTTTTTGAGGGCGCTCTAGATATCAAGGGCAAAAGTGTATTCTTTGTGATCTAGGGAGTATTCGATAGTTCTAATAAATGTATGTAGGGCAGTTTCTAGCGATTTCCATTTGCAGTAAGCGTGTTGGGCTGTAGAGATAAGATTGGAACATTTAACCGCTTTGGGTATGAATACAACTTTAACTTCTGTCCATATACACCCATTGCCATTCATGGTTATCCCAAGAATGGAGATGTGTATATCAGTGCCTTCCGTCAATTGCGACATGATTGATTTGTTACAGGTTCGACCATCCTGGTGACCGCCAGGATTCTGTACTTTCCGATTGTCTTACCACAGATATCCTCCTTCCTAATGTAAGCGTTAAATCTCCCAATATGAGTTTAATGTAATGTTTGGGGTACTCCTAGTACGTTTTGGCAAGGAACTCATAGATACTTTCTCGTCGTCTTTCTCTTCTTGAGGGGCATGGGAGATAATAAGTCTGAAATTTTGAAAAATGGCCTTGATGCGCATCGTCGTCTTTCTTTCGTGCATTAACAGAGTACAGTGGAGAAGTTCTTGAATGCGAGTGCCCTTCTTTTATTATAGTTTTAGTAAAGAGAGCTTATCTTTATTCAAATTTCATACAATGCATTAATTGTGTCTTCTCAGAATTGCGCTCATAAAGCTGGCTTATAATTCACCATAAGTTTTCCTCTCGAACGCGGTTTAGAGATGCTGAGTAAAATGAAATGACAACATGAAAAAGTCGTATGAAAAGTATCGTGAAAAGAATTTTATCATTTCATTTTTTTCATAGAACCGGAATAGGGGCACAGAGGGCTTTTAAGAAAGCACCTTAGACCTAAGTCTCGGTTCCGTATGTTTCTACTGGAAATACTATGTTATTGTACTGCAGCAGCTTAGTTTTTATGATAAAGTTTCTGGAATGAGCCTTGACATACTATAATAGGTAGTCTTGAGTATGTGCCAGCGCGTAATATCTTCCTCCATATTAATATTATCGGCTGCTTCGTTGGTTCACTAAGCTAGCTAAATTCTCTTCTTCTTGTATTAAAATAATATGGGACTATGATTCAGTATCTGTTACCTTGCGGCTATAATAAGCGACAACATTCAACTTTTAATTCGACTTCCGTTGCATCCGTTCCACTGGTGATCTGATGGCATATCTCACCGAACATTGGAACAAATCTTTACATCGCTTTGGTGAAAGTAAGATTATTGCTTTTGATATCTCCAAGGCATTTGATAGAGTTTGGCATGAAGCTCTCTTATTGAAAATGCGTGCTTTTGGGATCGATAATACACTTGTTCTTTGGATTAGAAGCTATCTTCTGGACCGTTCCATACAAGTTGTATTGGACGGATTCAAGTCTGATTCCCACAAAATAAATGCTGGTGTGCCCCAGGGCTCTATTCTGTCTCCGACTCTTCCTCATTTTTATAAATGATCTTCTGCTTTGCTGATCTACCCTCACCTTTTCATATTCGTTCGATAATTCACGTCCTTCGCCTTCGAACGTACAATTGCAACGGTGTCGTATGTCAAGCTCATTAAACTCCGATTTATACAGAATTGTTAAATGGGGTAATAGGAATCGTGTGGAGTTTAATGCTTCGAAAACTCAATGCTGTCTTCTGTCGTTAAAGCTAAACATAACCCCAATGCCATTGTCTCAGTACTCGGTAAGTGTGTCAACGACGACCTCCGAAGTAGCCAGCTGCATTCCCCCCCTTAAAAGTTTCTCCCGTAATACTTGTCTCGCAAGGAATGCCCATCAGTTCACCCTTGAGCCCGATGTCGGACGTACTGTGAAATATAGGGATTCTTTTTTTAGCCGAACAACACGAATTTGGAATAGTTTACCCGGCGAGATTTTCCCTTGCCATTTTGCTCTGCAAACATTCAAAACCAATGTTAATCGACACCTCCTATCTCTCCCCTCCCTGTCTTCCTAATGCCTGCGCAATGTGTTCTACATTAAAAGGGAAACAAATAGTCCCTTGTGCGCGCGTTAATTATAAAAAAAATTACTAGAACACAATATTGATTATTGAAAAAAAATAGATTCACTCGACGAAATGGCCGCCTTTTACTTTAACACAAGCTTTCAAACGGTGTGGCCATTGGGCTATTGTGGCACGTACGGTTTCAATCGAGATGTGAACGCTGCTCTGTTTAATGCTGTTCTAAGGCTTTCCAAATTTCTGTGGGGAGTCTTGCAGGTCATGTTCTCCAATTCTAACTACAAATCATTATCCTATAGATTCAGATCTGGACTCACCGATATGGTCAATCTTCTGCTGCTTTAAAGCCAGGAATATTAACCCTGTACCACTACTGGTGGAAGATCTATCTGTGAAAAAGGTATTGTTTAATCCCTTTACATCCTCTAGCACATCTTTTTGATAAAACTTTGCACCAGTTTTTTTTTCACAGAAATGGAAGGATTTGACACCATGGTGAGAGATCTTCCACCAAACCATTACGGAAGCGGGATGATGGCCACGTTGAACCCTTGGAACAACTTTTTTCGCTTCCTTAGACGAAGTGGCATAATTTTTTTCATTTTACCTGTTGGAAACTTCTTCCATGCTAAAAATTTTCTCATCCGTAAGCAAAATGTTTTCATGGTCATATTCCGTGTGCCACTGCAAAAGTCGCTTGCTTAAACATCGATTTGGTTAATATATCCAATTCCTTGGACATGATCTTCTGCTTTCTAAGGGGATTCCTACGAATTCGTTCACGCACTGCCTTTACTACCGCACTCGTACGGACGACGAGCGGGCGACAACTTCTTGGCTTGTCCCCTACCCCAGACAATTCGTTGAAGCGAGCCAAGTGGTTTTAGCAACTCAAAAATTGGACAGCACTCTTTCCGCACTTATGCAACGCTACTTCTGCGACGCGACTCTCTTTAACGCCCCACTCTATGTTACTTGTTTGCAAACTGAAACTTACTAAACTGACTAGTATTCTTCACTGATCAGTGTATGTGTTCTGAAAAAAATTTAACGGTTCTATTCCCGCAAGAAGTTTTAAAGGATAAGCGCTGGAAATTGTGTAACTAAACTTATGGCAGGACTAGATTTCTAGATTTCGAAGATAAATCGATATTTTACTAGTCGATATGCTTCGAGTGCGGATAATGGAACATCGAAAATAAGTTACTGGCCAGCGCCTGGCTATACTTTACTAACGCAATTTGACATTATTCTTTGCTATAAGGTTTATAACTCCTCCCTTAATAAATTTAAAGCACGAATCGTGTTATATAAACAAATATCGGAAAAAATATATCGATTTTTCAATATATCGATCTATTTCTTACATCTCTAAAATCCGTCGCATGTGAAATCAATGCGTCGTCGAATTTAGATTGCTTTGTTCCGAAAACAGACACCTCGAATGTAATTTAAGTCTTCGATTTTGTACGCGTTGTGAAGAATGTTCCGTTCCGAACGGATACCTCGAATACTAGAACCGGGTGTTTGTCAATGCGGCTTTCAGGTCATGATATGCGGCTTGTTGCTTGTCAGTCCATTTGAGTATGGTGTCTTCCCTCAGCAAATCAATTAATAGGGCTGCGATGTGAGCATGTTTAAGCAAGTTTTCTCAAAATTCGAGGTTGGAGTTGAGAAATGCACTGTTACCTGTCTGTAAAGTCAAGCCCGCTTGCTTAGGTACTTTAAGGTAAGCAATTCTTCTATCTTTGTATCTAGCTCGATGCGACATGTTCCCAATTAATTTCATATGCTTCGTAGTAAAACCCGCATTTTCAGCCTCTAACTAGTGCCCCGTGGCCTAAGTGTTTAGTGTGTCGGACTAAGCGAATGAGCCTGGGTTCGAATCCTGCTCATAGCCACCTTCTTTTCCAGGGTACTGCCACTTGCGAAGAACCAAGAGTAAAAATTTGTCTCGAAAAAGTGCATCTCATGTAGCCGTTCGGACTTGGCGGTAAACTGTAGGTCCCTTCCATTCTTGCAGATTACCAACACACACACAGGAATGATTGAAAGCACAAGTCACTAGGCATTGGCTCCTTAAAGAGCTGTCGCGCCAATAAATTTATTTTATTTTTATTTTAACTAAACAAAATTCCTCTGATCATTGTTACTTAAACACACTTCCTACCAAAATAGAAACCAAAATATCACTTGGTCTGAATTATTATTAAAATGCTTTCCCCCTAGGTGGAGACACTGTCGCAGACACTCATACATCAGCAAATTTGCTTAGTCAAAAAATTTTCATATTGGACAATTTGCTTGAAAATCCAGAAACGAATTTCATTGAAATCGAAAACACATGCGTCCAAGTAAACACAACCAATGACACAACAATTTTGTATCCTAACGATGACCAATCATTGTTCTTTTTCCCAAATGAACCCAAGACCAAGGAAGATGTTGTTATGCGGATGAATCTCCTTACAAATATAATGGAGAACTTGCGAAACATTTTGAAATCTAAATTCCAAAGTAAACGCGAATTTTCCACAACCGCATCGGAGTCGGGTAATGCGAGTTGTGAAACCGAAGAAAGTTCTATTCGACAGAAGTCAATCTCACCAGCGTGCAGTTCCCTGCTAAGTCCAATGAACGTCAGTCCAAACTTACCGACCACATTAACAAGTGCCACGCTCACCATTGATTGTATACAATATGATCCGCCTTCGATGACGCATTGCCTAAGTAAGCGTTTCAAATTTGGCGAACATTCGAATACAAAAGTTTCACCCACACCATCGGAACTCAGTGCTAATTCGAAGGAAAACGAATTTACGGATAAAAATACTCAAAGTGATAGCGGTAATTGCGCTTTTTTTTTGTAATCTTTGAATAAAAATAAAATAATTCGATTTTTGCAGATTCTTTGGGATCCCGAGGGGCTGAAAAACCTGTAATGAACAAAGTGATAAGCGATGTTGTGAAACGAAAGGCGATCGTCAACCGAAATCAACGATATTCAAGTGAAGATCTGTACAAGCCTCGTCCGATCTTAAGTCAGCGATCTAGACGAAGAGGATTGGATGCAATCATTTAAATATTAAGTGAACATTAATTTTATAATCGTAGACGGTAAAGTAAATCGTGTTTTTAGATGCACATACATTAAAATAAAGTGTTTTTGGATACACGCTTTGGAATGGTGTACGTTTTAACAAAAAAAGCTCTTTTGATGGGCGTATGACTGGCTTTGATGCAAAGGAAGTCACTGAATTATTGAAATAAGTATAGTTCTTATTCCCAGGAATTTTTAGAATCTGGAAGGATTTGTTTTCGGATAACTATCTAGTTGGTGCCGAACTCTGTTTAGGAATATCCATGGAAGGTATTAGGCCACCAACAAACACGCAGAGGAAATTCAATGTTGGACGATTTTAATCGGAAGCGACTGCCACAGCCTATGGCGATCACGTATCTCTTGAGCTAGCGAGACATTCCCCGAATGACAATATGAACCCCAAAGACCAACAGCAATTATGTCAAGAAGCCATTAGAAACGCAGCATCAGAGGTGTTGGGTTTCTCACAGCCATCTCTGAGAAGCCCTTGGTTGGAATGTGTTCCGACGAACAAAGCTAAAACAAGAAACACTTGCTTAGAAGAAAGAAGAAAACATCACTAATGACGTGAAGTCGGGGAGATGCAGAAATGTTTTGATAGGAAATAGGTGCGAAACTTCTACAGAAGAGTGAAACATTCAACATCAGGTTTCACTAGTCATCCTGGACCCCGCAAAGAGTGAGTTGGAAACACTGTAGTAGATCCGCCTTTGATGTTAACCATCTAGAGAGACTAGTTCAACCAGTTGTTGAATGGCAATGACGGCCAATATCCCGCAAATGATTGACCTAGACCAGTGAATATAAATGACAACTAAGAAATACATATATCATCATCATCATCATCGGCACAACAAATGGGATCCGGTCCGAGCCTCGTCCAACAAGATTACTGGTCGACGCCATCGAGTTTCGCACCCTAAGGCTTCGGGCGTCGTCCTGGTCTACGCCATCCTTCAAGTAACCAAAGTCTGCGACCTTGCCTTCTACCGTAAAAAAGAAATACAAAAGACTTTTTGAAGCTGGTCCTTCTTCGCTCATAGGAGCTAAGTGCCCAGCCAACCGAAATCTACCGAGCTTATTATTTGCACAACATTAGGGAAATAAGGAAGGAGGTAAAAGGAGATGTCGATGAACATTAGTTTTGAAATTCTGCATATCAAAATAGGAGAGAAGAACCGCGCCAGGCAAGTTGTTCATAATTCGTACTTAAAAGTACGTCCGAAGTTAGGCTCTAGGGTAAACTGATGGGTATTCCTAGCGGTGCAAATATTGATTATTTTTAATTTAATTCATTAAAGTACAATTCCCATCGCTCGAGAATGCCTTCAAGATCGGTGATCAGATTTCCCTATCTGTTCTTACAGTATGTGCAGCGTTGTGTATATTGCGACATGTTGCTCTCTATTTATTTCCATTTCACAGACAATGTTTTCCTCTTGGCTCCCTTTTTTCAAGTCTTTTCTCTGCTCTGTTATATACATATCTCTTCGCGTGCCTGCGTTCTAGGAGACATTCAAACCAGTCCCTCCGATCCTGCGAGTACTGCTGTACTCAATTTGAAAAAAGAAAGTCAAGGGCTAAACTTTTGATTATTATGTTATCTTATTAGCAGATTATACCTGCCAACTAGCAACGACGTATATAATTTTTACTTCTGCAGAAATTACAGTCTAAACGTTTATAGAGAACCAACCCTTGCGGTTTCTAAAAAGCTTTGCATCGTTTCCACTAGGCGATTGGATTCGGATATGGGTGCAATCTATTGCCCCGATGGTTCTTGGGAACTTGGCTATAGTATACGAATCACGTGCTGCTTGCAACTGTTCCATTCGTGTTTCAGGCATGCGAAAAAAATTGGGGCGCAAGGTTAGCAATTGTGTTTGACACCCGCTTCAACATACGATGTACGGTTGAAACGCTAAAACCAATAAAATCAGCAATTGGCAAATTATATTGACCCGAGTGCATGTCTTTTGTCATTGGCGTCTTCATGCAAACTATGGGCGCCGGTGTACTGCCAGCTTCCTACCTAATTTGGTGTTGAAATCGCCAAGGATAATCTTAACGTCATATGATATATGAATCTTTTTTTCTAATTTTCTGACTCCTCAGTACGGACGATAATTGCATCTCTGGTATTGCCAATACCACTCGCTAGCGGCTCCTGAGAGCAGAAGGTGAAAATGTCGTAGAATCTCAGCCCAGGAACACTCATATTGATGCTGCAGCATTTCGATTCGGGAGATGAAATCCTCCACAGATAGTTGCTCGGGCTTTCCTTCGAACACCACCCCCATCTATCAATTCGGATCGGTGGTCTTCCTCTATTTGATGTCCTCGTTGATGAAAATCGGGAGGGGGTTGGTTGATATCTGGGAGATGGGTACCACGCGTTGTAACCCGGATCCATTTGGGACCCCGACTGATTTACCCCGCGGTCGACGAACGGTTCCTCATTCAAACCTGCGTTCACATGGGAATCTTCCCGGTTACTCGCCACAGGAATAATACCTAGGTTCGAGATGTCTTTCCAGGATGGGTGGCGATCTTTGAGGTAAGCTTAATCGCGAACTGTATAAGAAACAGGTCTAGTGGCTTGATTTCGGCTTCATCATAGTGGTTGGTTGCTGTAGTGTTTTTGTTGTTGGTGATTGAACATAAGTCCGGTGCACATCCTAAGTATCTTCCTTTCGAATAATTGGATCTGGTTTATCGCTGTCTTGGAGATGATGAAACATACAGGAAAACTGTAGCTTATAATTGGCCTCAGTAATTGCTTGTAAATTAGCATTTCCGTTGACTTCCTTAAACCATTTTTTTTTCTCAGTAATGGGTGTAAACGATGAAACGCATAGTTGGCTTTCTTAAGCACTGCCCTGGACAGCGTGTTGAATTTAAATAGCTCATTAAAGTTGATCCCAAGGTACTTGGCATTCCTCTTAGCTGCTATTGATGATCCACAGGGAGCTTCAAGGACACGTTTCTACGGGTTGCTGCAGAACGGATACGGCTATGGTTGGTAGGTCTTCTGAAGCACACTAATTCAGATTTGGCTGTGTTAATCCGGATTCCCATTTCCTGTAGTATTCGAAAAGTCTGGTAATGTGGTAATCAACTCTTCGGGCTGCAATGAGGAGTGGAGATATTGGGGAGGCGCAGGTAAGTGAATCATCAGCGAATCATCAGGTTTTCGCAGTCCGTTGGCATGGGTTGATCTGATGTCATCAAGTTTAAAAGGAAAGGTTCCAATCTTGAACCTTGTGCAACTCCGGCCTTGATGTGTTTGATTGATGACTTACAGCTTCCTATTTAAACAAAGGCTTTCCTGGAAGAAAGAAAAGAAAACAAAATGTTTGTCAATGATAAAGGCAGACAAATGACAAATGGTTTCTTTGGCTTGGAATTGATGATAATTTCGGATATCTCCTCCGGACTGCAGTACTTAACGATGTCCCTTGGATTACTCGCTGGACAAGAGTCATCAAGCTGTACTCCTTCTAGTTATGTCATAAAAAGGCTTCCACAATGTGCGTGAACGTTTATGAGGCTGAGCTTTGAACGCAGTCTGCATACCTTTCGTTTATTACATTAAAGCTGATGTTGGCAGACTTTATTTTTTGGCTGACTCCGAGCACATGGTGTTTTGGGTGACCGCTGTAGTGGCCATATTCTCTTCTTTTTTGTTGCAAAACACGATGGGTGGCCAGGGATCTCATTTTTTTAAGTTGATGTTGTGTCAGCTTTATATGTGGCCAGGACATCAGCTACCCGTGCTAGCACCTCGATTTCTGTACTCTGTAGAGCGTTCCATTAGAAAATTCGTAAATCTTGTAGCTGTCGTCGTTGCTTATTTTGTTATCATGTAATTAATCTAGTTACTTCCGAGTCTTGTTGTTTTCTAAGTTTTTTCTCCTGAGACTACCAGTCTCTCCCCAAATGCACTCCAGTACAACTCAAACCTTCTGTTATGAATTTTTTTCTTGGACTCGAAGTTCGTAGAACCAAAGCTAAGACAATCAGCTTCTATCTTTTTTTTCAAAATAAAAAATAAGTAAAAATGTGTTGAAATCAATATTTTATTGTTATTCTCGCAATTATACCATATTTTACAAACAAATATATGATTTTTCAAAATCATAACGAAAATCGTGACTGATTTTGTATTTCATTTAAAATTTTCTTGTTTTCTTTTTTCAAATTACCGTATTCTAATGTGATTATTATTTATGTACATTCAAAAACAAAACTATATATCTCATAGTATGTCGTCGGTTACCAATTTACAGACGCAAAATGTTTGTCTTCTTTAATTTATACTCGAATAGCAACCAACTTTTTTCGCGCCTTTTTTCTCTTGAATCCATCGGCATAACAATATAGTCTCTGGAGGATTTAGTTCTTATTCCTTAAAAATTCATTATTGTTTTTTTGTTTTTCATATAATAGACAACATTTACACAGCTATGCTTAAAAAAACAAACAAAAAAAAAATACATAAAAAAGAAATTTAAATATAATACAAGAAACATCAGCACAAGATGTCTTAAAATCGTCTTTTTGGGCAGAGAAAAACTACAATAATTTTATTATACGAGTATGTGGGGGTGGCAGAGGGTATTATGTGTTTTTTTGTGGTGAACGATAGTGTCATGGACGTATTATATACATATATAATACGTCCATCGATAGTGTAATGAAAAGATAGAGAGAGAGAGAGAGAGAGAGAGAGAGAGAGAGAGAGAGAGAGAGAGAGAGAGAGAGAGAGAGAGTGTGAAACAAAGATCGTTTGCAAGCAGCACAGATAAAAAAATATAATTTTCGTTTTTTTTTTAAGAGACTTTGTTTTTTTTATTCCTACTTAAATAATTTGAGAAACGCATAGTTTTGAAAACTATTGGTTACTCTTTTTTATTCAACTGACTTCTGCTTCCAGCAGTGCGTCAGCATACTTTGTTTACATAAAACACCATTTAAATTGACAAATGAATATCACTTTAACAATTTTTTTTTTGTATTTTTTGTTGTATTGTCTGCAGACATTTCTACTTTAAGAACATAGCATCATCAATATCGTAGATATGCTGGAGAGATGTTTTTTTTTTTATTTTATTTTTGTAAATCTAACATATTTATCTCTTCAGCATTGTGTGTGTTTTTGTTTTGTTTTGTTTTTTATTAATAAGTCGTTAACATAATTATAATAATATAGTTGATAATAACAATTTTTTTTTAATCTGGTATGTACAAACAAATTACTAAACATAACTTTTCATTCGTTCGTTCTCGAATTCTAATCTATTCTTAATATATTTTATATATTAAATCTTTTTTTTTCTGTTTCAAATAAAAAAAAATAAATCGTACATCTGCATCTTGACATTTCCAAGAGTAACTACTATGTGAATAGAGACTACTACAACGATGTTGAGCAGTTTTGAAGTAGCTCGTAGTCAATTGGAAAGGTAAAGAAACACACCTCGCAATCTCCACTGGTTGCTTAGAACAGTAACAGCGTTCGCTCATCATCCAACAAACTCAGACCCCATAATCAAGTCTCAGCACTTTTGGTTTGTTGTTCTTGGATCACTTTCTAATTCTACTGAAACTGAAAACAGCTTCGTTGTTTTATCAACATTTTGTAAGATGTTTCCGAAGATGTGACAAATTGGGATTAATTTCTGCCTCATCGAGGCACTAAGGACTTACCAAACAAAACAAATTGGTTGACTGGAATTTTATAAACAAAAACCCTTCACTTCACAGCACCACTTGGCTAGACTAGGATATATCTGTAACATGTTTAACGAGTAGATCCTACGACACAGATACATTACTTTATTGGATCAGCTTCTATTTTAGGGTTAGGAGTTTAGGTAAACAAGTTTGAAAATATTCGAGAAATTATTACTGCATTGAATCACAGTTTTAAGTGTTCCTTCCAGATTGCATATCAAACCTGTTAAAACTGATTTGGTCTTGTTTTGTGGTGTAAACCTTCGTCGGATGTGAGACTAATCGTCGATAAACTCTTGTGTAATAGAAAAGAAGGGAAGAAGCAAACCCAAGTTGAAGGAGACTCGATCAAGGAACAGGTGTACAGCGACACAAACCTGTCAAAAGAGTAAAAGTCCAAAGTTTCAGAAGGCTGGATCATATAGAGCGGATGGATAGATATCAAGTATAAAATTTTGAGAAAAACCTTCAAACTGACATTATCTTCACGAATTTAACCAAAGCTTTCGAT
This sequence comes from Platycheirus rosarum, assembly GCA_963971375.1. Classification (NCBI taxonomy): domain Eukaryota; kingdom Metazoa; phylum Arthropoda; class Insecta; order Diptera; family Syrphidae; genus Platycheirus; species Platycheirus rosarum. Next base: position 144,160,847 of record OZ020509.1, on the reverse strand, counting down.
AGGGTTAATCATAACAGCTTACTTCAGAAACTATATTACCTAGGTATTCACTCTACTTTGCTTCAATGGCTCAAATCTTACTTAACTGATTGGTTTGAGATTCTTAAAATTGATGGACTTTTTTCAGAACCATTTCCAGTCCGGTGTGGAGCTCCACAGGGTAGCCACATTTGACCATTGCTATTCCTCTTGTTCATTAATGACATCTCAGATATTTTCATTCACTCTCAATGCCTTATTTATGCTGACAATCTAAAGCTTAATAGAAAAATCGATTCCACTTTCTTTTAAAGCTTTCCCATTGGTGTGAGCTAAATTTTCTGCACTTAAATTTGTCTAAATGCCAAGTACTTACTTGTTTAAAGAAAGACAATCTGATTAACTATAGCTATAGCTTATTTGGATCAAAAATTGACATTTAAGACTCATATAGACTTTATTATTAATAAGGCTAATTCAATATAATAATAATGATGGGGTTCGTTAGAAGGAATACTCGTCAGTTATCTGACATTCTCACACTTAAATCTCCTTACTTCTCAATGGTAAGATCTGTCTTGGAGTATTGTTCTGTAATCTGGAAGCCTTACTATACTACAGATGTTGGCAGAATTGAGAGAGTGTAAAGAAGATTTTCAAGGTATGTTATCTATAAGCTTAATTGGGAGTGTGAAGTCCCGTGTTACAACGCTAGATGTTTATTGATTGGTATTCATACTTTTTCACTCTGAGAAAATATTTTTCAATTATGTTTATCCGCGATATTCTTACTTTCCGCATAAAGTGTCCATTTGTTTGGAAAAATTCGCTTCCATATTCCCCCAAGAAATACTTGAGTTAATGTCTTATTTCATGAAAATTTCCATCAAACCAATTATGGTTCTAACGAACCGTTTTCACGTTGCATCAAGTCCGGGAGCCAGTGACAGATTTCCATGACCAAGTTCCTCTCAAACGATAATTGGTGAATAGCATCAGGGAATAGTATTATAAAATTTCGTGAACGTCAGCTGCGGTTCCGTTGGTGGGATGGTTCATGGTAGAAGAATATAAATATTTTTTTTAGTAATTTGTCAAACCATAACTTATCCATCATCTTGAAGAAAAAAATATGTCAGCTGGCTGTAATAAGGTGGATTATGCGTGAACTGCATGCTTGAACTTGCAAAAAAAAATTACTTTCAGTGATTTCCTCTCAGCTAAAATTTAGACTGATGGCAGCTTATATGCAACTATAAATAAATGTAAATGTCATAACGATACTTTGAATGTTATAACGCTCTGAACTGCTCATCCCCCCCCCCCCCCCTCAAGGAAACGCAGCTGATGTTCACGAGATTTTATAATATTATTCCCTGATGCGTTTCACCAATTATCGCTTGAGAGGAAATGATTGACCAAATTTTCACCTGACTCCCGGACTTTTACTAAAATATTGTTATCATAGTCTATAAGAGTTATTCTGATATCAATACCCCGGCCCGGAAAATCTTCGATTCCATCCCGAATGGATGGCGTAGTAGAGGAAGACCAAGACTCAGGTGGCACAAGCAAGTGGAAAAGGAACTCAACCGACTTCACGTGCAAAACTGGAGATAGCTAGCTAGGGACTTAGCTGGCTGGAGAAGCTTCTTGGTTGAGGCCCAGGTTCTTCCCGGACTGTTGCGCAACCTAAGGTAAGGCATAAGGTAAACGGCAGCACGAATTTTGTTTGATATATGTAGTCAGGGGTACTAGTAAGATATATGTTTATTCTAGACCAACCGAACTTCTAGTTTGGACGTAAAAAATATTCCTGGAGCGAATCGTTCTACGGCAATGGAAAAGATTCTTATGTGGCGGAAAGGACTTGGAAGCAATTGAAAAAGAAGGCGCTCTAGGGAATCCTTTTTACAAGTAGAGTTTCACAATAGGATGAAACTCTAAGTTTAGCGTAACCAACGCGCAAGGTCGAGATTGTGACATTTGGAAACACTCCTCTTGCAGGTAGGACAAGTTTACCAGTTCATGTTACACATCCGTTGGCTCCTTTCCTAACAAGCTGTAATGTAGAATCCCTATCAATCTGTTTTTATATTTCAAGGAACTTTTTCCGAATTCGGTTGGATTATTGTTTCAAGAAGAATAATGAGTCGAGTTTTTGCAAGCTGAGCATTTCTTAGAGAAGGTAGCTAGGTAGAAGGTAACAAAATTTTGGTTTGGACTTAGAATAAAAAAGGTATATCCTAGAGCAAATCATTCTTAGCAATAGAAAGGGTTCTCATGAGGCGGAGGGGACTTGGAAAAAAGAAGAAGAAAAAGAAATTGCAACTTCAAAATATGATAAGAACCTTCAAATTTGGAGAAAAAAAAACTCCTTAATCACCTAGAACAGGTTTACCGATCCATGTAACACATCCCTTGGCCACTATATCAGCTGTAGCGTGGAATTGAACAAAAAAAAAGTTGAGAAATCAAACTAAAAACCTAGCGCAACAGCCCTTCAAAACTAATTATCCAGATAAATCACCTCAAACACAAAGAAGTCTATTGCATTGGTCAAAGCTCGGTCTCAGCATAACAGAAGAGTTGACGTGTGACAAGTTCCCAGTTGATATAAAAGCACTTTTTTCGGCACAAAAACACCTTTTTTTTAATCAAAATCTTCAATTTTAGTTTTACATTTCATTTTAGGTGATTTTCTTTTGACTAAATTGACAATGATTGGATCGATTTCATGCATGAATAACCTGATTTCAAATATGTTCTCTGGCAGGATATTCGTCAACGGATTTTCTTTTTTTTTTTTTGTTTGTTTCCTTTAGTTTGTAACACAGCCTTCCTACTGATAGAAATAACACAAATATAAATCTTAAAATATAATAAAAACTACAAACAGGACAGTAACGAAGAATTTTTGAATGAGCAGTTTGATTTCCAGTCAACCAACAATATTGATTCTTATTTTTGGTGCAACGTGTATTATTTGTATAGCACATTATAGTAGAGTTAAGTGTTGAAGAAGATTGTATTTCTTCATTTTTGTAAGGAGATCACGAGAGTGAAGAGGACAAAGAATTGAGAAACAAAGAAGAGTTAAAAATGTATGATGTGTTGTGTGTAAGATGAGTGTGGGTGGGTGTTTGGTGTCTGTGTGTGTGTTTAATAACATTGATTAAACAATCTGCACGTTTTTTTCTTTTTCTTTTCTTTAGGCTTTCACTTCCTTAGTAGTCCTTTTCTGTTTTTTTGTTTTTACCTTACGAACTTGAAAAACCCCGATCAAAGGGACTTTTCACTTCTGTATGCCGTGTATTCATATTCAGAGCGGGACTTGTAACGCTACTCGAAAGTTCACACACTGTTTTGATCGGTCCTGCCGATGGTAGTTGAGCGTGTTGTGATGATTCTCGAATGGATGTTGATGCTTCATCATTACTTTCTGATGAAGGACTTGCTGAAACGGTTGTTGTTGTTGGCAGGACGTACATGGCGTCACTGCTATCACTGGTTTTGCTATTCACTTTCATTGATAGATCGGCCACAATGACGGATGGTATCAGCGAAGTGGTATCTTTTGGTTGGAGAAGATTTTTTCCGCTAATTGATGATTTGTATTGATCTCGCGATAGACCGCCCAAATAGTATTTGAAAAATTCATATGTCGACCAGCAGATGGCTGTGGCAGGCATTGAATATAGCACGCGGGCTGTCATTCCTCTGAAGAAACCTCCTGCACCAGCTACAGAATATATCTGCAAAAAGAAAAATTATATTTAAATAACAAAAAAAGTGAAATTTTGGATTTAAGTTTGATACTGTTTGATGTTGAGTTGAAATTATTTTTCAAATTATTAATTTTTAAAGAGAGTATTAAAAAAATTGGAAAATTGTTAGATATTCAAAGGGTAGACATATTATCTAGCGTCCATAGGTTTTTCTTCAAAGCGTGGTGAAGACATAACTGTCGATGTTTTAACTATTAAAACTCCTAGAAGAAATACAATCGATGCCATTTATGTAGGTTGTGATTTTTTTCTATATAATTAAGTCTGTTCCTAATCTGCGAATTCGTACGAATTTTCACGAATTTCTGCTAATTCCTGTTCCCGTACACCAAAAATTCGTAGAAATTCGCAGAAGAGAGAGCTCGTCAGAGAGAAAATAATTTCCCCACCCTGCGAATTTCTGCTCAAGAAATATTTGAAGGCAGAAAAAAGTAGCAGCCAAACGTCAGTTTGACAGTTGAAAAAAGACAATAAATTAAATCAAATTTACGACATGTTTGATAAAGATTGCAGTTATTTTTAAAAGTTCATAAAAAACCGGTGGTTCTGTAAACTTTTCCATGGATATTGTTGACGAAGTCCAGCAGGGTTCAGGCAATTGTTACAGAGCAGTGTGAATTGAGTCTTCTGAAGCCAGCTGTTTGCAAGAAGGAGTAGAGAAGAATTGTTGCTGGAAGCGTGGAAGCACCTACAAAATTACTAATTGTTTTGTTGGTGGAGCAGATGCAACAATAAGGCAAAACATTTCCCTTGAAATAATAAAGAAAACATTTTAAAAATGCTTTCGCAATAATTAGTTTCCACCAATCTTTTGACATTTAAGTAGTGATGCTCGAACTTCCGACAGCTTATCGATAGTATAGACAGTGAAAAATATCGGCTACATCGATAGTTTAAAAAACAATCGAACGACTATCGATAGTTTAAATAATTCAAACTTACCTTCACATTTCGAGCTTGAGGTTATTCAAGAGATGGAAACCTGTTGGAAAAGCTCATACTCTATGCTTAAACGATTATCAGATTTTCGATGAGAGCTTGTAAGCTATGTAAGCTATGAGAGTGTCAAAAAGGTCTTGCTGCACTGACAGCCAAATATTTTCATGCAATAGATAAAATCTTGCAGCTTCCTGAGTGCTTTGAAATTTTGAACACAACAATATCCAGCCAAAAATACATAACAATTTCCTCTTACACGAGGAATTTCCGCAGTTAATAAGCGAATAAAACCTTTTGCAAAAGAACGCCACTCGTGCTATCTAAAACCTTTTCCATAACTTTTTTACAATTTGATTGAGACATTATGGCTATAACACAATTACGCTTTAGCTTCGGTTTCGCCTGACATCTTATCACAATGTCGCTTTGGCTTTGACGTTACGTTTGGTTTGTATATAATATAAGGTAACGTGACTCAAACGTAAAGCTTAAGTAGAAACTGGTTGAACTTTTGCTGGCTTTAACAGAAAAAAGCAAAAAAAAACCGAAATTTAGAAAATGTCATTCAAAGCGGACACAAAGCGTGTGAAATGTAACGTGACGAAGTCAAAGCTGAAGCGTGATTGTGTTTTAGCCATAAGGGTTCTTATAAATGGTGGTAAGCTTCACTTTTGTTTTATGGATAGGCAGTCATAAATCTAAAAATTTGAACAAGCCTATCGAATTTGATGACTTATAATTTTCGCCTTCAATTGATAAATGTATCGATAGTATCAGTACTATCGATATTTTTTTCAAAACTATCGATGATATCGGAAATAAATACTAACGATATTTAAGCATTTTTTTTTGGTTTAAAGCGTTCCCGTACTTTTTTCGTAGAAATCTCTCAAAGAGAGAAAATATCCCCTCTACTCAAAAATCTGACTGCTGCGAATTTTCTGCGAATAATTATCGGGAACAAACCTATTGCTACACATTCAAGGTTTTAGGCTTCGCTCTTAATGGGGAGAATTTAATAAGAGATTACGATAAACATTTGCCTTAAATGTCTGGATATTGAAATGGGAAGGAGAAACAGTGTTGGCTAACGAAATCCACATTAGCCTGGTGTGGCTAAAGAAAGAATCTGAATACTTGAAGTTAAGTCCGAAGTTAGGCTGAAGAATAAACTGATGAGCATTCCGAGTGGAACGGTATTACGCCGCAATTGTTTTAAGCGTCGGAATGCAGCTGGCTATTTCAGTAGCGCAATTTTGTTTGTATGCTAGTTTTCGAATGAAGCAAAATATTTCCGAAATTGATTTGTCACCTATCAAGAGTTGAGATGAAGATGATTCGCATGGCAGCAGGAGTAATAAGGCTTGACCGAATAAGAAGTACGAAAATCCGAAAAAGCCTTCACGTCTAAATTACCATCTTAGAAAAAATAAAGCGCGACCGGCTCAGTTGGTATTGTCTTGTTTTGAGAAGAGATTCCGAAAACTCCTAAGCATTAGGCTACGATTTCTTGTGAGCATACTGACCGGGCATTACATACTGGGTTACCACAAAAAGCAATTGAAGATCAGCACGGACGACTTGTGCAGAGGTTGTGGCGACATAGATGTGCATGTCACTCTGTCACTGACCAGCAATATGCCGCTTAAGAAATTAAGTTCTAGGAAGTCATTTCTTCCAGGACTTAGAAGAACTATCTGAACAAATGGGTACAAACCTGCTCAGACTTATTAATAACTCAAAATGGCTTGAGAATGTATAGGTTTTTCATAGGTCCCATGCTTATTGGTGGCCCAAACCCACCAGGGTATCACAATCGATCTACATTGATCTAAGTGTGATGGACACCACATCATCCATCAGCCCACTTACCTAACCTAACCTAAACAGCAAAGCACTTAAAACACATCCTTGTTTCACACCCTGATTGAAGGGGAAAAAAGGTTGTGTCATTTTCATTCCATACTGCTGTCTATAGTACTATCTGCATATATATAGTATATCTGCTGCATATAGTACTATCATGGAGCATAATTTTTTAGTTCCGAATCAAGTCGCAATGTGGCGCGCTGAAGTCGCCAATTGGTGTGGATATCGAATAAAAACAAATAACAAAAGCGTGTGAAATACTAGTAAAATATTGGCAAATGTTCTCGTCTCCACTATTTACAGTTAGTTCCAAATCAAACAGGAAGATGGCCAGACGAAAAATGACACCATGAGAGTACTATAGAGAATGTATATAAAATGCTGCTGTATTGTGTCGCTGTACAGTGCTTTAAGGATCGACGTCATTTTAGATGATATGCCTGCAACTCTAAGCTTGAAAAATAAAGTGTCTCTGTCAATGTTATGAAACGCTGCTTTCAAATTTATAAAAAAATGCATATTTCTCTTTTTGGCATAATTCTAATTGGATTATACATGAAATATTATAAATTTGATCAACGTAGAATAGTTTTTCCTGTATGCTGCTTGGAAGTCGGTTAGTATGTTATTATCTTCAATCCATTGATTGAGCCTTTGTAGAAGAATTGCTGTGAACAGTTTGTATAACGTGTCCACATAAGCCGCGATAGTTGGACACAACACTTGAGTCGCCCTTTTTAAAAAGTGGAAATATTATTGATTTTTTAAAGGAGCTCGGAATCTTTTCTGTCCTAAAAATATCACCAAAAAGACGGTAAATTTCGGTTACTAGCCCCGGTGAAGCATTCTTGTAAGATTCAAACGGTATGCCATCAATACCAGGAGCTTTGTTGTTGCTTGAACGCAAAATGGCACTATGAACTTCGTTTATTTCTACGTCCTCGTCTAAGGTTGGAACGTGTAACAGATTATCCAACGTTATTTGAGTTTCTGACGATAAAAGGCTTTGAAAGTGTGAACTAAATTCGGCTGTTTGCCGCGGATTTGTTTCGCAAGATTCGACCAATCACTGGTTCTGGTGACTCGAACACTAGTGTGAAGCAATAAAGTTGGAGAATAATGATCCCAGTCGAGATCAGGAAGTCGTCGGGAATAAAAGAAAAGAAGAAGATATGTCACCTATCAGCTTTAAAGCTTTATTCAGAATTCTCCCCAGTAGGCGCAGAGAAGTTTTTGATGCGATTGATACTTTAGCTTAAGGCGATTGAAAGCTTTATAAATAGTTGCCAAAATCGGGAGGGGAAACAAGATCCTACATCGACTTATAAAACCAAAGGCATTTCGCGACATTTGTTTAGCAATATCTAATATGGCATAGTTCCAAAAAAAATTGATCAATTACGCACATAATCAAAGATCAAAAGCTTATCATTTGCTTGCATGCAAGTTTCATTCATGTTTTTTTATATTTTAGGCGCACTTAAGGGATTTGTGTTGCCCTGGTAATGTTTAAAGCACTGTGCGAGTATTGGGTAGTTAGGGAAGGAGGGATAGAAGATGTCGATTAACATTGGTTTTTAATGGTTTCAAATTGAAATGGCAAGGGAAAACCTCGCCGGGTAAACTGTTCTAAATTCGTGTTGTTCGGTTAAGAAAAGAATCTCTACATTTCATGGTATATGTGAAATTGGGCTCAAGCGTGAACTGATGAGCATCCCTAGCAAGACAAGTATAACGCTTGAAATTTTTAAGCAGCTGGATGCCTCCAGTGAAATTTTTTTATAAAAGAAACATTGAGTCAGTGTTCTAGAGGGGTAATTGTTTCAAACACATTTCTATTTCCTATTAATCTTAACGCTCTGTTTTGTATTCTATCGAGCAGGTGTAGCGATGTTTATGAAGCAGCTGCCCAGAGTTGTGAGTTATGCTCGAGTTTTGGGCGTATAACCGCTTTGTAAATTGTAGACAGATCAGAAGGGGAAAAACACTTCTTGCAACGATACAGAAAACCTAAGCACTTATCAGCATTTTTGGCGACCTCAAGTATATGGTCGTTTTAACGGAGGTCGTCGTTGACACACATACTGAGTACTGAAAGCGTTTCGGTTCCTTCGATGACAGTGCCATTCATGGACAATGGCATTGGGGGTATGTTTAGCTTTAACGACAGAAGACAGCATTGGGTCTTCGAAGCATTAAACTCCACACGATTCCTATTACCCCATTTAAGAATGCTGTGTAAATCGGAGTTAAATGAGCTTGACATACGGTACCGTTGCGATTGTACGTCTGAGGGCGAAGGTCGTGAAACATCGAAATGAAAAGCTGGGGGTAGAGTCTTCAGCAAAACAGTCAAGTGGATTAGAAGTAACCGACAGAAGATCATTTATAAAAATGAGGAAAAGAATCGGAGACAGAACAGAGCCCTGGGGCACACCAGCATTTATTTTGTGGGAATCAAATTGAAACGGTCCAGAAGATATCTTCTAAACCAACGAACAGATTTGCCGAAGAGATTGATCCTATAAAATTGTTAACCTCAAAATTAAAAACCGACTTTTGTTTGTTTGTTTGTAAGAAACAAGGCAGCCTTCGGTTCATCTTAGTAAACATTTACGAAATCGCTATAAAGCTTTGAAAAAAAAACATCTGATTCTACTACTTAATCAAATCTTTCTAACCAGACACTATCTATAAAAATAAATATATTACTTTGAATGATTCTATCACACAAACCCGACCCGTTCGTTTAATTTGAATTAAGCTCATCAACCATCCAAACACCTACAATACTAACCTGTTTTACAGCTTCGGCCATGCCGCGCGTAAAGCCGGTCTCTTGAGTGTTTAGCAATGTTTTCACAACATCAAGCGGGGTAGTTATTGCCGCAGCACACGCTCCTGCCGCACCACCAGCCACAACATGCACCGGTGGATTGTACTTTCTTTCTTGATTCAACTGTAAGTGACACAAATGTTTTGTAATTACTCAGCACACGAGTCTTGTTCAGTGCCTTACCATGTTTTGGAAAAACTCATATGTCATAAAGTGTATCGTCTGATGTGGGATGTTCATTATCAGTTGAGTTGCATATGACCGATAGAACGCCTTCGGCCCCTCGTTTTTGTAGACACCTTTCATACACGCAATAACCGATTTGTATGGCGAGTTGTACATTTGTAAGCGCTGTTTGATAACTTCTGTAGGATTCGATACTGCGTCGTGTATCAGTGTTGCAATGACAGCAGAACTCACTGTTTTTTTTTTTCAAAGATAATTAAATAAGTATTTCCATGTAATTGTTTCCATTCAAGGCACTTACTGTAGTTCAGGTTATTGTATGTTGTGACTTCTGATAAGAGTTCCTTGGACATTTCATATGAACCAAAGTATAGGGCATGAGCAGGTCCAGCACCGGCTACTACAGCCGTCACTCCTCGGATGGGTCTGCAAATACATACATTCATAAATCCATTAAGCTTTAGTTGACATTTCGAAGGCATACCTGAAAATTCCCTCATTCTTTATCATGTTCTGGAAGGTATCGGATATGTTGAATCCGGCGGACACTGGCGAAAGGCTTTGCATTCTGGTCTGTAAAAATTAAGTTATTTATCAATTTAGTTATGTCACATAGCTAGTTCTATAAATAATTAAGAAAAACGGTTTCGGGGAAGTAATTTGCCATATCAAGATGATGATTTCATCTGCATATATGGGAGACGACAGACGAGTGACTCCACACATATTTAATTTAGAAAACCAGTGCCAACCAAAGAACAATATAAATAATTATAAATTATCAATTTCTCGGAACAATGTAATTGCAAGTGTGTGCATGTGCATGACTAAGGGGTTTTACGTTTTAGATGCGCTTTTAGTTTTATCGTAACAAATATAAACGAGAGTCAACCAAATCAAGTCAAGTATAGATTTTTAAAGGGAAATCTATCTAAAACACCAACGGAACACATATTTACCGCACAATAAATGAACGCAATTTAAATTTAAATTTCTCAGAAAAATTCACATTACAAAGTAAATTTATAAAAATATAAATCGAAGAGGGCCGGAAGGGGTGGCGACGATATTCGATATACATACTAAGGGAGGGAATAAAGCACGAATGTTGTTTGGAATCACAGGCCGGTTCGATAGAAGAGATATTGCGGATCAGCTCAGAATTCAATCAAAACGGGATTAAGTAAGCCCAAAAGCTGTTATAATGCATGAAGAGTTGCTAGAGGCATTTTTGTTTTTTAAATATTTTAATTATACAAAAAAAAAAATTATTGAAATGCAGTTATTGTTAGCGCAAGGTTAGGTACATACATATAATTATTTAATTACGTATTTGCCTGAACACAAGTGACTCTTAAAACTTAAATTAAAATAACCTAAAAAGGGGTGGTGGGATGAACTGCGCTGAATATCGACAGCACTTAGAGAATTGTTTTGAAGAGTGAAGCGGGTTTAGGATTTGGTACAGGACAGCAACTTCTCCACTTTTTTTTCAATTTTAATCGATTTTTGTTATGCGATGATTTTAACTAATGTCTGCAAGGCACATTGCCTTTTAGAATGCAACATGACGTTGCACGATACTAGTTAGAAGAATTATTTTTTTTTGGGGCAGTAGATCGAGAATCAGGTGACTATTTTCTCTCAGAGAAGGTTTTGGGCAAAAGTAGACTCCGAAGTGTAAAACTAATAATCCAATCCTGCCGCAACGGGTCATGTAAAATGGTGACCAAACTTGGCTGGCGTAAAGGCTTTTATTACATAAGGATTGGAGAATTCCTTAGACTGGCCTTATTTATTTTTGGTCGAAATGGGCTTACAAATTAAGTTCCCTGTCAAAGATAATTCTAATGGAGATTACCTTGATGGTTTTCATATCGCCTGCATGAATGGATAGATCTATGTTTGCTGACATAATTTATTGTTAAGATACAATCTCTAGGATCAACAATTGAATGCCTAAAGATAACTCTGTTCTGAGGTGGTTCTATCAGGAAAGAGAGGATAAACAGTTCTTACTTGGCAAGTATGGTGAATGAGATTCAACAATAAGGGTAGTGGAGCATGAAATTGATGTACACTGTGAGTGTAAAGAAGCTAACAGGCTCAAAGAAGTAAGTTTCCGATCTTACAAAGCCAACCCTACAGAGGAAAATCGAAAAAAGCACAAACAAGCAAGGAACTCATGCAACTCCGTTATTGAAAGAACCAAATTTGTGCATGACCAAAAATTACGGCAAAAAATTCTGCAATGTCCCAAAGGCAGTAAAAATGTTTGGTCATTTGTAAAAAACGCTCATCGACACTAACAAACCAATTTTTTACTCTTCAGAGAAAGGAAATTTGCTCGCCACGCATTTCGGTGCCCCTCCTGTATATGAGAATGTAAATTTTTCCAGAGCCAGAGCAGGAGTTCTCAAAGATCTCGATATACACAAATCCGCTGGCCCGGATTACCCCCGATTCTTCTGAAAGGTGTTTTTCCACACTGGCAAGCCACTGCGTAAGCTTTTCCATCGCTTCTACTCTTCTGGAATCTTTCCTAGAAGATGGAAAATGGAATTTGTCCAGCCTATCCATAAGGAAGGTTACCCATCCCCCCTCCTCCTACCGATCCATAGCACTAACATCACTTTTCTCTAAGGTCATGGAAACGCTGATTAACCGTCAGCTTAAGGAATATCTCGAAGATCGAAACCGTTCCAATGGTGATCTGATGGCATATCTCACCGAACAGTGGAACAAATCCCTACATCGCTTTTGGTGAAAGTAAGATTATAACTCTTGATATCTTCAAGGCATTTGATAGAGTTTGGAATGAAGCATAAGCTATCTTCTCGACCGTTCAATACAAGTTGTATTGGACGGATTCAAGTCTGATTCCCACAAAACAAATGCTGGTGTGCCCCAGGGCTCCGTTATTTCTCCGACTCTTTTCCTCATTTTTATAAATGATCTTGTGTCGGTTACTTCTAATCCACTTAACTCATTTGCTGACGACTCTAACCTCAGTTTTTCATTTCGATGTTTCACGCCCTTCGCCCTCGGACGTACAATCGCAAAGGTACCGTATGTTAAGCTCATTTAACTCCGATTTACTCAGCATTCTTAAATGGGGTAATAGTAATCGTGAGATTTAATGCTTCAAAGACTCAATCCTGTCTTATGTCGTTAAAGCTAAACATACACCCAATGCCATTATCTCAGTACTCGGTATGTGTGTCAACGACGACCTCCGAAGTAGCCAGCTGCATTCCTCCCCTTAAAAGTTTCTCTCGTAATACCCGTCCCACAAGGAATGCTCATCAGTTCACCCTTGAGACCAATTTCGGATGTACCGTGATATATAAAGTTCCTTTTTTAGCCGAACAACTCGAATTTGGAATAGTTTACCTGGAGAGGTTTTTCCTTGCCATTTCAATTTGAAAACATTCAAAAGCAATGTTAATATAAGCAAAACAAAAATTCTCTGTGCGCGTGACAAAAGTACCGTTGTTTATGATGAAATGCTCAGATGGAAATTCACAATTATCAATTTAGCAGAGAATGATGGTAATAAAATGAGCAGAATATGAACAAATGTTAAGCTATCCCTACCATACGACTGATAGGGCTTTGCCTGCCTCCATTTTAGTATTCAGAATCTCCTCTTACAAAATTCGTTATTACCCAAATACTCACGATATATTCATTATTCAGTTATCTTTCATATAAATTTATACATACTTATTATCCCTTTTGTGTCAAAACATATTTTGTTCATATGAAGTCTGCAATTTCAGTTCCGCTAGTAGAGCTATGTTTAAACAAAAAAAAAACAATCAAATGATCAGAGATTTTTAAAACTTACATATATATGTAACTATAACCTTAAAGGTAATTTTTTAAATACACTTAATTCTCATATTTAGTCACTGATTGTTTAGCAAAATAGGTCATCTAACTATAATCTTTTCATGCGAAGACATTTTAATAGCTTTAATAGCTTTGAACTTCTAAATTATGTGTCTGTGATAAGACCTGTTTCAATAACATTTAGTTTAAAATAATATGACGAGAAGATAATGATTATTCTTTAGGGCTGACGTGGAACTTGTATTAGGTTTGTTTTATTTCGTGGTTTAAACTAACTTTTTCTTGAAAGTTGCCTTAAGTTACATTCTGTAACGAAACCCAAGTTGGGTGAGTTCGGTCTACACTCTCTACGCAGATAGTTTTCGTCTTTCTTTTCAAAAATATCAATATCATTAGCATAATCATTAATTAAATTGACTTTTAAATAATTTTACTGATGGAGATGGTGTTGGATGATGATTTACGGACAATTGATCCAAGAAGGGTAATGAAGAACTTTTATAGTAGCGCTTCAACTTATATCAAACTTTTTTTTGACGAATCAGCGAAATTTCTCTTTGATCATTCTACATAATCTAACAGCAGGGATAACGAGATCTGACATGGCTTTGTATAGCTCGTGTTTGTAAACCCTCTCATTGGCGACGTAGGCCTATGGCTTGAATTTTTTTAAAGAAATATTATTAAATAAGTTCTTTAGGTTAAGCCGTGCTTGATACAATCCACTGTCAAGTCAAACACTTGCAAGATAAAACAGAGTTTGGATTTAACGCTAACTTGGAATCGAACGAAGCTATGCTTCGGATCGTTCGATGAACTTGTTGAATAATTTTAAGATGGCCGTCGCAGACTGATTCAAGCCAATGAGAACTATGAAGTTTAAGAGAATCTGTAAAAATACAAATCAGATTTCGATCAATCAATCAATCGATTCAATCCCGGTGAAGCGTAATTTGAACCGTGGATAATTTCATCGATGTGTTTATGTTTAAAAGCCTTTAGGGGCAAGAACGGAATACTTTGTTCAAGGAGATCGATATAACTAGAATGAAGGTAGCGTTCGTTCGGAGATTGAGATTCGAAAGAACTTGACGGTTGGAAATTTGTTGATAAGAGAAATAACGGAATCGTCACACTTTTTTAGTGGACTAGCATCCCTTTGAGCTTAGCTCGGTGATAGAATAGACTCGAGATTTGGGTGCGTCTGCACTTATCTTTACGGTATAATACCCTCGGATCATGCTGTCTCTGTGAACAATAGTGAGGAACTGCAATACCTATCGCTATGCTCTTTTTTCCGGAACTGTTGTCTTTTACGGTTGATGCGCTCTACTTTAGTCATCCATTCGGTATACTAGAAAAGAGCAAGTACTAGCTGCGTATAATGGGCACCACTGTTTATCTGGAGTCTCAGGTTTCGAGTTTAATCGGTAGTACCCGCCCATCAAATTATGGTTAGACCCTCGGGGATCATCGTGGTTGCTGTGGTGCTCCCTAGCTTCTTACTTACTTACTTAGGGTGCGCTACAGTTTGGGACGAACCTGGGTCTCAACCAACATGCCTCTCCAGCCAGCTCGGTCTTTGGATAGCTGCCTCCAGTTTCGCACTACACGATGGTTGAGGTCGTTCTGCACTTAAGGCGAGGTATCCTTGACTGCGTCTACACTCTGGGATGGAATCGAAGATCCTGCGAGCTGGAGCATTGTTATCCATTCGCTCTACATGACCTAGCCATCTTAAACGTGATATGCGTATTTTTTTGACCAGGTCAATGTCGGTGTAAAGCTCGTATAGTTCTTGGTTGAACCTTCTCCTCTAAAGCCCATTAACGTAAATAGGGCCAAAAATCCTCCGAAGAATCTTACGCTCGATTTGGTATGGATTTGAAATTCTTGGGTAGTTTCCAGGATCTGCCGTAGCGTGAACATTTGATCGATTGTGGGCTATCCTGGTCTGAAACTACACTGATAAGGGCCAATCAGGTGGCTGACGAAAGGTTTCAGGCGTTCACATAGTACAGCAGAGAGGATCTTGTAGGCGATATTCAGCAGACTTATTCCTCTATAGTTGGCGCAGTTTAGAGGGTCTCCTTTCTTGGGGATCGGGCAAACGATGCTGAATTTCCATTCATAACGCATACTTTCTTCTGAACAAACTTTAGAGATTAGTTGGTGTATGCACTCCACCAGGTCATCTCCGGCCGCTTTAAAAGTTCGGCGGGTAGTCCGTCGGGTCCAGCAACTTTGTTGTTTTTTAGTTTAGATATTGCTATCCTTACTTCATTTTTGTCAGGTGGACGGAAGTTTTGTCTTGTCATCTCCAATGTTGAATGGTTCATTCTGCCTGACAGGGGGATTTTGGTCTTCATCGCCGTTTAACAGTCTGCAGAAATGGTTTTCCCAGCACCAACTGTGACTTTACTACGAGGTTTTTATTCCTATCTCTAAAGGCTTCTATGCGGGTTTTTTCCCTTGGCAAGTTCTTTTTGGCAGTTGGTAAACTTCTGCACGTTTTTCCTGGAGTAGCATCTCTCAATATCTTCGATCGCGCGCTTCACATGCTCTCTCTTTTTCCTTTGGAAAAGCCGGTGTTCTCCCCGTCTTTTCTGCTCGTAGAGCTCGCGAGCAGCTCTCGTCTTTCTTTGCAGCGCTGCTTTATATCCCTCTTGTTTGGCTGCCTGCATTGGTCATCAAACTAGAGGTTTCGTGGTGGTGGTTTTGGTGAAACCTAGCACATCAGTTGCGACATCTCTGATACCTTGTTGGCAGTGTTGCCACTGGTCTTCGGCACTTGATGCTGGCGGTACTGGATTTCTTGACAGGTTACGGGATATTCGATCGGCATTAGTTCTGGCTGTTTCTTGCGATTGCAGCTTTCCGACGTCATACTTCCTCACAGTATTACTCCGTTGTTGTGGAGTTCGGGTTATTCGCATTCGATCCGAGTCGATGTTAGCTGCTCGGAAGGTGCGAACATCCAAGATACTGGAGGCGTGTCTTGCATCGATCGCAACGTAATCAATCTGATTGACGGTTCTTTGATCTGGGTGTCGCCAAGTCCCTTTGTGTATGTCGAGATGAGGAAACCGTGTGCCGCTGCGAAGTCAATTAGCTTAAGTCCGTTTTCAGACGTTGTGTCGTGTAGGCTATGTTTTCGGACAGTCCTAACAAAGATTTCTTCTTTACCTATTTTGGCGTTGAAATCGCCTAGTACGATCTTAACGTCGTATTTATGGCATTGCTTATAGGTTTTGTCGAGAAGCTCGTAGAAGTCATCCTTGGTGGCGTCATCTTTGTCCTCTGTGGGGGCGTGAGCGCATATTAGGCTAATGTTGGCGAATTTAGCCTTGATACGGGTTGTCACAAGTCGCTCACTTACGTGTCGAAAACCCAAGACTTCTTGCTTAAGTCTACCGCCTATGACGAATCCGCACCCAAATAAACGCTGTGGTCTTCTTTCACAATCACCGTAGTACACGTCACAGTTTTTCATCCTAGTTTTGCCCGGCCCATCCCATCGCACTTACTTGATGGCAATAATTCCTGCTCTGTAGCAGTCTAGGGCCCCGTCTAGTTGTTTGGCTGCACGTGATCTGTTAATAGTTCTAACATTCCATGTGCAGATCCGAAGGTCGTTGTCCTTAATTCGTTTTTGCGGGTCGTCAACAGTTAATTCGTCCTTTTCCGAGGCTATTGGTTGCTTCGCAACTTTTTCTTTTTTCCGTGGCAGGGTTGTTAACCCCACGCACAACCCCCAACCTGGAGGGCCAGGTCCTTTGTTGGATTTCTTGGACAAAAGGAACCGGAGAATCCGGAGTCAGTAACTCACTTCGGGGATGTGAGCGCTGCCGTTGGCCCATTAAAGGTTCATCCGCCACCATCTCTATTTCAATGCCCTGACTTGCATTGAATTGTCCCTATGACCTTATCTCCAAATCTTTCTGAGGGGCTCGTGCAACACTACTGCGAATCGATCAGAACAGTCATTAAAGCAGAGCATTATAGTGTTGCTATTTTTTCTGTGTTCAACACTCGCGCATATATACGAGATAGTTGCAGCAACTGTGCATCACCTGTTTGATGATACAGCACCCAACCACCCAGACAATTAGTTAGACTATCGAAAAGAACTTTGACCATCTATAAAGAACAAAAAGTTACAAAACCATTCCATAACTGTTTTTTTTTTTGGAGAACATAATTCAACGTTCATTCGAAAGATAAAACGCTTATTTTATATTTATAATTTTTCCACCGAGATAATCTAAGCTTAGTTTAACAAACTCACAACACAGCGATTAATATCTTATCTAGAATTACAATAAAAAATGTAGTCATTACTAAGGGAGCTTGTGAGCATGCTTCACGTTCGCTGGTATCCCAAACTTATGTCATCTTATCAAAATACGTGCCCCATACAAATATAACGTTGTTTATTATTTATAGCAATATAAACATTGGGAGTTCGTAAGAAAGAACAAAAACCTATTAAACTGATAAACAATGTCTTAACTATTTGCGGTAAATAGTAACCCACTTATCGTGCGGTTAATTAATTAAAGCTAAACTCAATGACCAGCAAAAACGAGAATTTTGTTAATGGAAAGTAGAACCTACTTAGAGGTGGCAGAATTAACACATAATTATCCAATTCGTAGGTCGTTGTTGGGACCAGAAAAAGCTTTCATTTTACTTTATTTATACAAAAAAAAAAACAAATATTTTATCACAAGAACAGGGCATCTTTTTATGGGCCGAATAAATTCAGGCGAGATCTGGATGACCTTGTGTTGCATTGTTTTTGTTAAATAAAATTCGAGGCAAAATAAAAATTCCGAAAATAATTTCAAAGTGAGAGTGGAATGTTTTTTTCAGAGAATTTATCTCTAAACTGTTGATGGAAGTTAAACGGAGCAAACAGTGAGATGAAAAGATGATTGATAAAAGGAATCATCTTTAAGTTTGAAAATTGCGAAATTTGTAGACTCAAAAGTTTTTGCTGAGTTAGGAATCCACCTCGACACATGATTACAGAGCATGTCTTTGGAAGTCCTCATTCAGTTTGGAATTTTTCTTCTTCTTCAAGCCAATGATTGTTATAATTATAATCCTGATTGGGATCACATTTCCCAATTCACCACTTCACAGTGATCGCACACTTGTGGCAAATTGTTAGGTGTTACGAGTGCAGCTAGGATCACTTTAGGGTTAATTCTCTCCAACGACAAGTGGAGAGAAGCTGTGGGAGTTTTCTATCATGTACTTGCAAGGAACAGTCTTGGACCCTATCTTGTTTAAATACAACACTGAGATAACAGATAAGAAAATGCCACACATTTTATGCATGCTTGGTTCTGACTGTTTGTTGTAAATGTTATCTTTTGTGGTAAAATGTGATTTACTCATCAAAGTGAATTTTTTACTTATCAGCTTTTTATTAAGTGATCACTGATCATGCCTGTGCTTACTGAAGATTTTGTATAGACTGACTTCAAAAGCTTATTCCAAAAGATGAAAGATGAACATTCTATCACTAACTCAATCATAAGTGTTTGATTCAGCACAACACAATCGAAGCAGATCTGCAAATGGGTTCAAACTCCGACGCGGACAAGCCTCTTACTGTTTTGAGCAGCTGAATAAGGAGTGTATGACTTGCTAATTAAGGATTTGGAAAAGCAGCTGTTGATACAACTCTGGCTGTACAAATGGGATCTGGCAAACATTTTTAAGGTTTCCCTTAAATGTTGAAAAAGCAGATTCGGGTACAATCTTGTTTAATTTGGGACTAGTTTTCTTGAATTTTGCTCATTCGATACAAGAGCTCTCGACCAATAGAAGCATTAGGGCACCATTAGTCTTCCTCGATATTGAATCGATGCCAGTGCTGGAATGATCATAAATGTGATTCTTCTAGGGATGCGTGCTTTTATTCCTAACAGAGTAAAAATCATCAAGCCTAAAGAAAAGTCCTGGTTTAACTCTGAGTGTAAAGAAGCTAACAGGCTCAAAGAAGTAAGTTTCCGATCTTACAAAGTCAACCCTACAGAGGAAAATCGAAAAAAGCACAAACAAGCAAGGAACTCATGCAACTCCGTTATTGAATGAACCAAATTTTTGGATGACCAAAAATTACGGCAAAAAATTCTGCAGTGTTCCAAAGGCAGTACAAATTTTTTGGTCATTTGTAAAAAATATTAAAAACTCCTCAAGATCTTCGGTCACAACGCTCATCGAAAATAACAAACCAATTGTTTACTCTTCATACAAGGCAAACTTGCTCGCCGCCCATTTCGCTGCCAGCTCCACGCTGGCTCACAGCAACATTACCCCTCCTGTACTTGAGAATGTAAATTTTTCCATGGGACAGATTTTTTTCCGCACTCGTACAGTAGCAAGAGTTCTCAAAGATCTCGATATACACAAATCCGCTGGCCCGGATGGTATACCCCCCATTCTTCTGAAGAGGTATTCTTCCACACTGGCAAAGCCACTGCGTAAGCTTTTCCATCGCTCCTAATCTTCTGGAATTTTTCCTAGAAGATGGAAAGCAGCATTTGTCCAGCCTGTCCCTAAGATAGGTGACCCATCCTCCCCCTCCTCCTACCGACCCATAGCACTAACATCCCTTCTTTCTAAGGTCATGGAAACGCTGATTAACCGTCAGCTTAAGGAATATCTCGAAGATCGAAAGCTTCTCCATGACAGACTGTATGGCTGCCGCTGCAACCGTTCCAATGGTGATCTGATGGCATATCTCCCCGAACAGTGGAACAAATCCCTACATCGCTTTTGGTGAAAGTAAGATTATAACTCTTGATATCTCCAAGGCATTTGATAGAGTTTGGCATGAAGCTCTCTTATCGAAAATGCGTGCTTTTGGGATCAATGATACTCTTGTTCGTTGGATTAGAAGCTATCTTCTGGACCGTTCAATACAAGTTGTATTAGACGGATTCAAGTCTAATTCCCACAAAATAAATGCTGGTGTGCCCCAGGGCTCCGTTCTTTATCCGACTCTTTTCCTCATTTTTATAAATGATCTTGTGTCGGTTACTTATAATCCACTCAACTCATTTGCTGACGACTCTAACCTCAGTTTTTCATTTCGATTTTTCACATCCTTCGCCTTCTGACGCACAATTGCAACGGTACCGTATGTCAAGCTCTTTAAACTCCGATTTATACAGCATTGTCAAACGAGGTAATAGGAATCGCGTGGAGTTTAATGCTTCGAAAACTCAATGCTGTCTTCTGTCGTTAAAGTTAAACATACCCCCAATGCCATTGTCCATGAATGGCACTTACATCGAAGAAACCGAAAAGCTCTCAGTACTCGGTATGTGTGTCAACGACAACCTTCGTTGGAACGACCATATATTTGAGAGATTTTCTGTATCGATGCAAGAAGGTTTAGCGTAGCCCGAGTCAATGTTTGCCCCTCGGAAAGTTCGGACATCCATCATACTGGAGTAATGCCTTGCATCGATCGCAATGTGGTCAATCTGGTCAATCTGGATTGATCAGGGGATCTCCATGACCCTTTGTGAATGAGTGTGAATGAATGTACGAAAATGTAATTCGTTAAGACGACTAAGAGAAAGAAAACTCTCGTTGAAATATAAACGACGAATTTCCTGCAATATTGGGCAGAGATTGCAATGAAATGGTATATATCTTCGATCTCTCTTCTCTTACAAAGATTACAGATTTGTGACAGGTCGGCAGTTCAACACGAGCTCTGAAAATGTAGCTTATAACTTCGACGGAATTATTTTTGCAGAAATAGTTGGCTTCCGAGGACAGCTGGTGATGGAGGTTCTAATATGTATTCCTGGATGTTGTAGAACTTGCTCTGGATAGATGCTGTGTGTAAATCTTCTCATCTACTTTTGCAGTGACCTCATCAAACATACCCCGCCATTCATCGATGTTTGTTTCCATTAACGATAGATGGGTTCATGGGATTGAGCAATCTCATTCCATTCCTTGAATGGGGATGCATTCGTCTGCAGTAGCCTTACCATGATTAATTTATGAAGACTTCTTCCACTTCTATTCATAACTCTTATTATATAATCAGGGTTGGCTCTAAGATTAAAAACTTTAACCATGATTATACCAGATTCCACATAAATCGCATAGTTTGGGGTTGAATTCGGCAATCTGAATAATCGCCTGAAGAAATATCTCTGCAAAGTTTCAAATACTTCAAAGAATTTATGTTCAAAAACCTGGACACCATAGCACATACATGTGTTGACTGTTGTGTGAAAAACACGATATTTTGACATTACATCGATTTCTTTGTTCCCAAAGAACTTGGGCCACATTAAGGCCAAAGATAATTTGGCCTCAAAGGTTTTTAGTTTGGCGTGTTTCGAAAAATTTAAGTTATGTGTAAGTAAAACTCCCAGATACTTAAATTCCTGGACAACTTCAATTAGCACATTTTTGATGAACCACTTTTCTCCGGGTTGCCTTCTCCTTTTGCACGCTTCAAAAATCATGGCCTTAGTTTTGTTTGTATTAACGAGCCTGTTTATTTGCAATTGGAGGGTGGAAGGGTTATCAGCAAACAGCAGGACTTTCACCTGAGTATCGGCAAAAGGTATTCCACCTGGTCAATAAATAGGGTAAAGAGGATTGGACTTAAAATGCAGCCTTGTGGTACGCCTGCTGTCGTATTAAACCAATCTGAAAAATCCGATCCATCCCAGACAGAGGCACTCGAAGAGACAAGAAACTTGAAGTATATCGTCAAGAATTTCCGGGAGATTCCCATCATTGAGAGCATGTACAGCAAAGCCTGTCTATGACGAAACAAGCGTATAATTTTTTCTTTTCTTCAATAGATTTTCTGGCTGTACTTGTAATTGCGAATATATAGTCCATCGAGCGAAAACCGGCTTGAAATATGCTTAGGAGGTTTTTGTGTTTGATCCATTTGGTCAATCTTTCGTAGAGAATTGAAGTGAAAATCTTCCTCAATGAGTTTAGAATAGAAATTCCCCTATAATTGTCTGGAAGGTTTGAATCTCCTTTCTTATAAAGTGTAAAAATAACTGCTTTATTAAGGTCGTTTGGGATATATGACTCATTATATAATCTGTTAAAGTATATTAGGAGATAAGTCTTAAATTGATCCGTTCTATTTTTGTAAAATTCTACTGGAATTCCATCAGTTCCCGGTGCTTTGTTATTTTTCATCTTATGTAGAATTGACTCCATTTCACCATCCAGCTCTTCGACAATAACGTTGGGTAGAGCGTAAGAGAGAGAATGGTGGTTCACGTCAGCCGACAACAGAGTTTTAAAATGTGCTGCTAGTGTCTTAGCTCCGAGAGTATTCAACATAATACGATTACGTCCACCCAGCTCACGGACATTGTTCCAGAATGCTTTAGAATTTTTACATTCAGCTAGCTTTTTCGCTAGATTAATATTGTAATCCTTTTATTTTTTTTTGCTGCACAAAGTTTTTTATATTTCGTTGTGTATAGCAGTTGCTATACCCGGCTCATCCCATGGTTTTTCTTGGATCGCGGTTATATTTGCCTTACAGCAGTCTAGGGCCTCCGCTCCTTATAGGCCTGAGCTCTGAAAACGTCGTAGTACCCCATACATATAAGGTGTTCACTGAGTAGTTCAGCCTGACAAGAACCGTTGATTCCATCTAGCGAATTCTTCCGCTGCCGCCTGGATACAAGGAGTAGTGCCTCAGTGGTATTACTCCTTCCATCCATCTCCCTCTCGTTTGCGGCCACCAACAACCTTCCAAAGGGGTTGGAACCCAATCTTCAGTTGAGGTACTGGGCACCCGATTTTCACCACATGGAGGTGAGAGTAGGAGTTGATAGACAAAGGTGGATTGTGGTTGCTTGTACCCTCTTGGGGATACATGGCTACCCTTTGAACAGCGGTTATATCAGCCTTTAAAATTGACGAGGGTCTCGGCTAGTTGTTATTTATTTTTATCACAATAGGAATCTTACATGACCGGCTTGTGAGGCTTGTGCATGAGCATAATAGATCCTGTTTGGGTTGGATCTTCAGAGCGTATATTTTCTCTTGCTCCTAGTTAATGAGAAGGTGACTTTGGTTTCTACGAACCATGGAACCGATGGTTCACTTCTCAGCTTTCCAGCAGGCATCGCGTGGAGGTAACCACCAGCCAATAACAACAAGGAGAAAGAAATCTTTCCATACAAAAACTAAGTTGCTTACTCAAAGGCAATCTGATCTTTCATCTGCGTCCAAGAGGAAAGTCTTACCGAGAATTTTCGGTCCCGTGCGTGAGGGAGGACGATTCCGGAGAAAATACAATCATGAATTGTATGAAGGCTACCAGGAAGCAGATGTTGTAAAAAAAATAGAGTTCGGTAGACTGCGGTGAACTGGGCATCTAGCTTGCATGAGCGAAGAGGAACCAGCTGGGAAAGTCTTTTGCAGTTCTTTTTATGGTAGAAGACAATGTGGGAGACCTTTCTTACGTTGGAAGGATGGCGTAGACCAAGACGCCAGAAGCCTTGCGGTACGAAACTGGATGTCTTCGGCCAGCAATCGGGATGCATGTGCCAGGACTGGCTCCCAGTTTTAGCAACGATGATGATGATGATGTGTTTGAACATTTCGTAGGCGTTTAGTACTACATTTACTTAAAATTTTCAGATTGCCCAGCCTTGCCCATCTTGAAGGTCACTCTTGACGAAAAGTCTTTACGGCACGTCTACGACCCAAACTTCCTTCTCAAGCGACTTTAGCTTTGGCGATGAATCAAGTTTTCAGCTACAATCTGCATCCATGGTTTCTATCTCTATGATCCTCCATTCTTGCAGCTTAACAACACACACACAGGAATGGTTGAGATTATAAGTCACTAGGCCTTGGCTCCTTAAGGAGCTGTCGCGCCAATAAATTTATTTATTCCCCTGATCTCTAAAAACAGATTCAAAATTTGAAAAAAAAGAACTGAT
The DNA here is from genome assembly GCA_963971375.1 of Platycheirus rosarum. Classification (NCBI taxonomy): domain Eukaryota; kingdom Metazoa; phylum Arthropoda; class Insecta; order Diptera; family Syrphidae; genus Platycheirus; species Platycheirus rosarum. The sequence goes on along the minus strand of OZ020509.1, from coordinate 144,136,419 downwards.
TATGGCCAGAAAAGTGACAAGAATACGTCATTACACACATGAACACGTCTTTTAGGAATAATCTTCAAAAAAAAGACATTTTGAACGCTGCAAACAAATTATTTTTTCACAACTTTACTTCATACGTTTGATGCAATAAACAAATAAGCGACAAGCAGGCTCGCAAACTGAACACTTTTGCATCAATTAAACTGCCACTAGAATCATTTGAATGTCTAAAAACATTGATAGCATGATCAGCCGATAAATTAAGCCAAAAAAACCCAATTTCCCCTCCCCTCTCAGTCACGATCAACAATTCATAAGAAAAATTACAATATTTTCAGCCACAACTCGCAACTGCCTGGCTGAGTAATTAAAAAGAAAAAAAAATGCCAATAGATAAACAGACGTAGACAAAACACTTCCCAACACAGATAAAACAAAAAAGACTACATGTGCCGAGGACCAGATAAGATTCCTACTTTGTTTACTTAGCCTTGGAGGAAATTTCATTCCGAAATTGAACTTAGATAACTCAATTCAATTGAAACCACCAAACAAGTGCATCCTTTACATAACACCCCTGAAACGGTGACAATAATTAGAGGAGAGTTCTAGAGAATCATCAAATGCAGGCCAGCAGTGACGACGGAGGCGAATCCGAACAGCAGATGTTGAGTTGCCAATCTATTTTTATCCCCGCGAGCGGATCTACATATTTTGTGAGTTCATACAGCATGAACTGTCGCTATCAGTGATAGCGTTTGTCATCCTTAGACAACATTTAATAATAAATTAGCATTGCTAAACATCCACCGCCCCACCGACCGTCCCACAACAACAAAATTATAGAGAAGAACCGGTGGTCGGTCGGTCAATGGAGTTCGTTTGTGCTCGTGTCATTCTCTCGCCTGCGATTAAGTGTTTTATTCAATTGGAAATGAATGTAAATTTAATACGGCATGGCGAGAATGAAGTTATGCGTTATGGAGGAGCCCTCAAGTCTAAGGGGGGGACAGCTGAACAGCGATAGCACACTACACAACACTGCAATTAGTTTTGAAAAGATATCACAGAGAGAAATTACATCACAATTTGAGGTTAGGACAGCGATTTTAAGTGCTGTGGAATAAAACTGTGGCAGCAATATTGTTGTTGACATGCTTGTCTTACCTTAACCGAGTCCAGGGGATACATGACACAGTGCTCCAGGACGCCAGCAATGGCGCCAGCGGTCATGTTGGTAGAAACACTTGTGGTTGGAAGTGTTTCATAGTCGTCAATGTTCATCTTTTCGTCGTATTCTCTCTTCTCGGCCTGAACTGGACTGCTTGGTACTTTCTAGATGTTCAATTCAAGTCCAGTTGTTTGAGCGGCTGAATCTAGGTCCAGCTGGCAACGATCTATTTGATGTTTCAAAAGCGCTTTTCCTCACGAAAGTGATTTGCCAAAATTTTCTCGGAACAAATTAGTTGAATGTTTATCTCTCTCTTTAGTTTTCAAACAGGGAGATGGATCACTGGAAATTCGGTTTGTTAAACAAACGACACACTGGAATTTATTAGTTTTATTTATAAATTTAATAGCGGATAGTAAAAAGAATTGCGCGAATTATTGGGGAAACAGATAAGATGAAAATTTTAGTATTTTTTTATCCTAAATTCGGGCCTTTTTTACAGTTGTTTCTCTCCGAATGTGGAACTGAGTGGCCGTAGTGCTTGCTTGCTGTTCACATGGGGAAAATTTTTATCTGCCACAATACCAAATGTCAGATTGGGTGTCAAAAAAATTATTAAAAAAAATGTTGACAACGGTCATTGCGATAGTAGCGACATGTTTTGTAAATGTGTGGAATCTAAAAAGCTTTCGTAATGGCATTACTAATAATACAGGGATGGGAACGAAATTTCAATATTTTTTTATTTAAATATGTAATCAATGTATTATAGATATTTGCTAATTTTTTTACCAATTCCTAAAATTGTTTTTAGAAAAATCCATTTTATATAAAATCTATAGTACTACTGTGAGCTTCTAGTTTAGCGAGATACTGCCGTAATAGCGCTGCAGTAGCTCTTGTATGGGTTTTGGAGAGTAGAATGAAATATAATGATGAAAGAGTAGGTTGTATGTTGTATTTTCAAAAAGGTATGAGTTAGAATGAATACAAGCATATGCAGGAAAAATGAATAATAGAGGTAGAGTAAAGGAAACTAAAATTAGTGGATTTCCCTTTCATTTTTCGTAAACAAACCAATTCAATTATTTTTTTGGATATTGCATTTTTCATGAAATATTGTTATTTCTGTATTTTTTGCATTTCTTATACCGAAAGCAATTACCAATGTTGCCATATTCGGATTTGACTGTTTAAAGTTTTAATGTATATTGTTCAATTTCGAACGCTATTTAAATATAAAACTGGTGCAGTAAATGATACAATAGTATAGGTACTAGATTTTTAGTAGTAGAACTTAATACTATCGTACTTTTAATACTATATTTCGTACTAGATCCAGTACTTTTTAGTTGATTTAGAACTAGATTTAGTAGTTAGTAGTTTATTTAGCACTGTATTTAGTAGTTAGTAGTAGATTTAGTACTATATTCAATAGTTAGTAGTAGATTTAGTACTAGATTTTTGACGCGATAAGTGAAGGTACTCTAAAACAATTATACAGGTACAAAAATCTTTAAAGAATGGCGCAAGATTATAGACGCTTTAATACCAAACTAAAAGAAATAAAGTTTGGCACTAACATTAAAAGTGTAGTCATTCAATTATAGACGATTCAAAAATTGATGTTCTCTTAGTGTGAAACTAGATTTTTAATAACAGGAATACCTTGCATTATCTTTTTTGTGTGAAACTAAAAACTCGCAGAGAGAATGACGACTCGTTCTCACAAAACGCCATTTTGTAAATATAAATACACACAAACCCTGCCTAAATCCAATAACAATAAATTGCACGACTGGATCGCACGTACGTGCTCATATGTGCGGTCACATCGTCGAATAAAATTTAAATAAAATGCACGACTGAGTCCCATGAACTTGTTCTTATGCTAGATTATTGCTTAGTGGCTGCATATGTATGTATATAAAGGGTGTTTTTTTAGACGTGTGGTTTTTAAGAAGAAATAAATATATAGTTTAATGTTATGGCCAAGAATCTGGCTTTGTTATAGAGATAAAGGTTTGCATTATGTTCTAAAAATTATTTCGGGGAAGTGGCTGGCTCGTATAAATTCCAGCCGAAGCCCAATTTTCCCAATTTTGTAAAAATCGGGATCGGTGGCCATTTCGTTTTGGGCTCATTCACCGAACGTGTGACGCGCTTGGTGGGCGTTCGGCTTCAATTCTTGAACGAGTTGGATTTTGTAAGCCTACAAGCCAAGATCCTTCCGCGCGCGATGACGGATGGACCCATTTGGGTCTTCTTCGATACTCTGCTCCACCGAAACGAACCATTATTTTGGTAATAAATTTGCAAAATTTGTTCAGGAGTAAGTCTATTCATTATGAAATCGCAAACCAAACTGAGTATAAATCAAGAGAGAGCTGTCAAAAAGACCAACTCCGAAAAAAGTATTGCCAGATTGAAAACCACACGTCTATTAAAATAAAAAAATGTTTTTTTTTGAAAATTCTTTATTTTTTTTAATTAGGTTCAGAGTTTTCCTGGAAAAACTAAGTATGCTATAAAATTTGAAAACTAAATGTCTATCAAAGAAAGAAGAAAATTGAAAATCGTTCGACCAGTTTTTTTTTAAACTTTTCGAAAAATATTTGAAATTTTTTCTAGTATGTCATTATAAGGAAATTTGTAGTTTTCACCTGGGAAAATTATTTCAAAAAAATCAATCCACCCATTTCAAAATATTTCGAAAACCAATTTTTAAATTTTAAAAAAATTGAAAATAGTTTTTGAAAATTTTGAAAAATAATTGAATTATAAATGACTTCCTCTGAAATCAGGACAATAGTTTACGATAAAACCGCATTTGAAATAACCGGTTATATGAGAGGTGCCGTTATAGAACAAATTTCGAAAAATTCATTCTAACTGAAAGATGTATTATTGTAAAAACTTGCATCCTGAAAGTTTTATCAAAATCGTTAGAGGCATTTTCGAGAATATCTAACTTTTTGTTCAAAATTGTATGGCAGGTACCGTTATTTTTCGACCTAGAGCAAAAATGATAAACACCCCCGAGATACTACCTAATAAATACTAAATAACAAGTTTGAAGGAAATCGGCCCACCCGTTTAAGCTGTAGCAGCGCGAACAGACAGACAGACAGACGGACGGAATTTCCGGACCCACTTTTTTCAACTTCTCTATTATCGTAATGTCATGTTTGATTGTTAGTTTTTTTTTTGCACGAATCCATAACTTGAATTTTAGTACCTAAATCGCAAATAAACAAATTGCCTAAGGCTCTCAAACTTTCAAATTTGATTTTAACTAGTGCAGTTTTTTTTATAATTAAGAAAAACTTACTGCAGAACTAAGCATTTTAAGTAGTGTATATATATATATATATATATTATAATCTTGACAGCAAAATTGACATTCCGTACTTCACCATTGTGTTCGTGTCAGCTACATTACTAAGCTACTTTTTGACGTGCTACATTTGTGAGCTGCAAGCTACAGCTACACCATTGTGTTCTGCCAGTTAAATCGGATTGGCTGCTATCACTTACTTAGATGACAGTTGTTTGCATTTATCTTTTAAACTTAAAAATTTAGCTTCCATTTTTGCAAACTTAAGTAAAAATCAACTGTAGAGACATTTTTTTCCAAATTGCATACTAAGAAAGACGGAGCTAAGTAGAGCATTCTACATTCATATTAATTTATAATAACAATTTGGTAAATAAATAAGAACATTTTCGAAGCTGCCTTATAGAATATATCGGTCTCCGTCCCTTCATCATTTGCTTTTGGTAAAAATGTACATTGCTATTCATACATGATCCCTTGATCCAAATTTAGTAAATCATATGAATAAATACATGACTCATGCTAAAAAGACTCATGACTCACGCTAACCGCCATACTGTGGTTCTTTCAACCAAAATCGTTTGCAAACACCAGGCGAGCATGAAAAAGAACAGGCGCAAATTCACACAATAATTACACTCAAATTCAAAAAGTACACGAAGAGAAAAAATTACAAAATAGGCGGAGTTTTGCTAAAGTAGAAAGTAAATGTAATAATGGGGTGTGTGCATGTGTGTGGATTTAACGAGAGGGTTTGTGGGTGTGAGTTAACGGGCTGTATGTTGGTGTTGCTGCCATGTTTCCTTATGAAGTTATCACGTAAAATTATCTTCCGTAAACCGACTTTACGACAACTAACTCTGTTTTATTTGGTTTTTTCAGGGCACCCGAGAAATTATTCAGGCCCGTTGGAAACAATGCAGGAAACACTTTTTTGAAGAAAAAAAGGAAGTATTTATAGTAATTTTCTTTTCGTCCTTTTCGAAGAACTTCGGGTCCTCGAAGAACTCACTGGGCTCAGGAGTAATCCACCCGGGCAATCCCACTCTCGGCTGCCATTGTTTTATTCTCAGCGTAGCTCATCAAATAATTTCTCTTGTTTCGAGGCGAAATCTATGAATTTTCGTTGGTTCTGTTTTTTTTTTTCATTTAAATTATGTAAGTATTTTCTTTTAGATGCAGCAAGTGATGGCACAGCAACGAAGGTTTATATTGTTAAAAAATTATTTTTACTTTGAACATGGATGTATTTAGACTTTTGGGATAAAAGCAATCGTTTTATCAATTTTCAGAAACTACAGAGCACAATAACTAAATTAATATTTTTCTATTTTTATCACAAAAGAAACAAGAACGACAACTGGGAGGATAATTCTCTCTTCGTTTACAAACTGAAAAATAGCCGTTCAGCGACATATGTGTACCGGTCCCTGTACATTTCTTATGAGACTACTAATACGTTTGCATTTATGTGGGCCCGAAACGTATGGCTGATTGGCTGCTTCTAACGCGAATCTCACACTTATTCATATACACAAAATAAAATTTCAGGGTTTGCAGGGCATGGTCAGTACGAGTCGCAGTTCTTTTTTCTATGCAATGGCAATCCAACCTAAAATGTCTAAATGCCATAAAAACTAAATTCCAGATTCCAGTGGAAAACTGCAGTGATGCCAGATTTGTTAATTTTCGTGATGATCACTTTACGCAGACTAAAAATTTAATTTCAATCACGTGTGACTATCAGAAATGTTAATGTCACACACCTTACCTGATTCCACCCCTGATTTTGGATTTAGTACCTACATCAAAAGTGATGCAATGTTATATAATACACTGAAGGTATGTATTTAAACTATTTTTTTAGCGTTTTGTCTTGGTTTATACGGTATGGTTACGGGGCGTAACCTGCGCCCGATAGGTGGCACTTAGATGGATATATTTATGAAAACGTAGTTTTCCCTATTTAATTGCAATAAGCAAAGTAATTTTTAGGGTTACCGATGCATGCTGGTTCAAACAGTATAACAGTTTGGCAATTTCTTAAGGTTTTATTTTTAGGCCACACTTCTCAAACATTAGTCATGGATGCCAACTTACTTCTTTTAGTCATTAGGTATCTGTTCCATCACTTGTGCTGTTCTACTCTGTTCTGAACTCTGATCAACATAACATTCCTTTTATTATACACCATTAAACTGTTATAATCTAAATATGTCTTCATACAAATTAGAAAGATTTATTACAATTTTTATCATAACTTCGTCTTTTATTGACAGTAAAATTACATAAATCAAGTGTGATATTATTTTTTATTTGGAAACAAAATCGCAAAAGTAAAACTTAGTAGGTATGTGTTCAGTATTTTGTTTTTATTACAATGAGGTATTTTGGGTTCATAATGTCAAGTCACGCTGCTTACCCTGTTAAAATGCATTGTATGTATATATTCTTAAATTAAATTAACTAATTAAAGAGAAGACCAGAGAATACATAATTAAATACGTTTTTTGTGTTAATTTGCTCAACAGAAAAAAAACCTATGCATGGACAGCATTTAATATTAGTTTTGAACTACTTATTGTCTTTTTTGTGCTAACGTTACGTGATCCCAATAGTGATGGATGTCTTAAAGACCTTTGTTGTATGCGACTACGGTAAGATCTGGATTCTTCTTTTTAATAGCTTCCTGAACCTCTGGCTCTAAGTCTGATACCTGTTTATAATTCAAATAAATGTTTTAAACAGAAATAAAACATTGTATTCTTGTGCATACCTTGATGGAAGCTCTCTGACTGAAACAAGCACAGCCCAGCGGTGTTGCGAATATAAGAACAAATCCACAGAAAAGAGTTTGAATTGGTGCGTTGGCCCATGGGTAGCGCTTAATAACCCCTCGTTTGGTAAGAACTTCCATGAGAAGAGGCGTCAACACTAAATTAAAAGGCTTTTATTAAAAAAAAACATTCTATATAAATAAGTGGCGCCCAACGTTGGACATTTTTTGCGAGTTAATTGTAAGACATTTTAATTTCTAAGAACATTAGGCAGACTCACTCATTCCAGGACAGGCCATTGCAATACGACTCAAAACTACGGTTGAAATTCCAGTTGCAGCTGCTTTTTTGGAAATTCCTACTTCGTTATTTTGTTCATCGAGTAACACAACACCGTTACGGAGCTCTCTTTAGAGAAAACTTTATAAATGAATGGATATTTTATAAAACACGGAACTTACTGCATACGCATCATTGGAATGTTTATACAATTAGCGGCAGCTACAGCTGTCAAAGGAACAAGACGTCCAATTAATGGATTTAAATTCTGAAAGAAAATATTAACCATGGAGTTTAAAATAGTACAAAAATAAAACATAAGCATTAACATACTTTAACCAATCGGTTTAGAGTAAGTGCTGTAGTTAGAGCGCCACCTGTTGCCAAAACATATGACGTCACCAATTGACTTTTTATAACAAAAATAGGGAAAATGGAATATTTTAAATGCAAATCAAAATTGGTTTATTTACTTACTTTCTTGATATTGGAGTTGAACCGGATCGATTTGTATAATTGACAACTGCATTGAATGTTTGGTTGAACCACTGCCAAAATACAACAGCTGGAGTGGTTTTGTAGAATGCCATCATGCCTGTAAGAAAAATAGGTGTTAAATATAGAGGCTAATGGGGGATTTACATGTGGACTCATCTTAACTTCTTAAGAAAAGGAGGACATAGCTATAACATATAAATATTACACAACTTTGATAGAGAAGAGAGATGAAATTTAAGTTCATCTCCCAAATCAACATTATGGATTAAAGTAAATCTAAACAGTGATGAAGAACATTATCATTAATAAGCAAACAAATTTTTTACAGCAAAAAGAATATAATAGGGGTATTCATGCAATCGCGTAAAACCCTCATAAACCTTATAAACTTCGTGAATTTATATCCTCGTAAATTAACTGTCAAAATTTTAGGTTTTATTTAAATCAATGAATGCTTCACCCTTTACTTTTCTTAGATCACGTGGCAGATTACTCCACAATCAGGTGGCGCTGACGAAGAGCTGTCTCTTCGAAGTCAAACAAAAATAACGCGGATGGATGAGTTGTTGAGATCTTTCAGAGGAAAGCAGCATGGGTGTTTGCTATGAATTACTATGAACAGTAATAGAACACGAAAATTCAAAAGATGATTAAATAAGATATTATAAAGTTGAGCTGAAAAGCGTGAAATATGGTCAAATCTACGTAAACCAAATACATAGTGTGATATGTTATTAAAAGCGACATTGAGCTTTCTGTTACTAATTGCATCGCAATGACCAACAATTTCGAGTTTTTTCTAAGAGCAAACGGGTTTTCAATGGAGTATAGTGTTGATAGTGCCAAAACATACGCAGTACACAATATACTTTACTGACGGCAGAGTTTATGTGCATGTTCCAGGAGAGTCCTATTAAATAGCATACCAAGATTTCACGCTGTAAAGACATGCAATCGGTGAACTATCAAGGCATACGTGGGGAAAGTAGTCTAGGCTTAAGGTATTTCTGCTAATGACAAGACCTTTGGATTTCGTGGTATTAAGGAACAGACCATTACATGCTGACCAGTAAGAGATTTTATTTAGATCCGAGTTTATTGAAGATGCACAGTCTTCCGATGAGCCTAAGAGGGCAGCTTTTGTAGAGCTGAACATCATCAGCATACATTTGGATCGACGCTCCTGTAATCTTATTGGGAAGTTCATTTATAATACAGAGAGAAAAGAAGTGGTCCTAAAATCGAGCCCTGTGGTACCCCTTTGTTAGTCGGAAGGAAATTTGACATTGATTTCCCAACAGAAACTGCCTGCTTTCTATTCAGAAGATAAGATGACCGCAAACGTACGGCCGATGAAGAGAAACCAGAACATGTGGAGAGTTTGTTACACATAATAGCATAGTTCACTGTGTCAAATGCTTTAGAGAAATCGAGAAGTACAAGGAACGTAACATGGTCATCATCCAAAGCAAGCCTGATATCTTCGACAAAATTCTTCAAATACGAAGACTTCACAAAACGTCAAATTTCAAATGTACTTTTGAGTTTGACAGAACTCACATATCTCTCCCAAGAAATTTGTTGGTTTAAAATAGGGAATTAAGGGGAAGCGTTTTGTTCTCTAACAATCTCTCTCTTCTCACGATAACTCTCGAAAATGTAAGTAAACGAACATTTGTGTAAAATTGTTCAAAATAGTCTGTTACAGCGAGTAGACGAACAAAGCTAGTGTGTTCTTTTCCAAACAAATATAAATTTGCAAAAAAACATGAAAAAAAATAAATTAGCGAAAGATGTTCCAAGGGTATGTGTCCCCAAATGGGTACCAGCCCCACAGGTTTTTTTCAAAACCCACCTCTGTCTATCAACTTCACTCTCATATGCACATGGTAACCTTCGGGTGTCTAGTACCTCAACTGGAGATTGTATTCCAACATCCAAACACTAAGGCACTACTCCTTGCACACAGACGGCAGCGGAAGAATTCCCTCGATGAAATCAACGGTGACGTCTACAGTTCCAGTCAGGCTTAACTACTTAGTGAAAGCCTTATATGGGCTACTACGAAGTTTTCAGAGCAAAGCTTTGAAATTATATCAAGGACCTGGTCGTCCAGGTCTGTATTTATATTTTGTACCTAGCGGAGGCTCTGGACTGCTGTATCTAAGGCAGACATAACCGCCATCCAAGCGATGAACAAAAGAAAGATGAAAAACTGCGATATTTACCATAGCAAATTTAACGGACAAAAAGCAGGCCTTATTCCTTATTTGGATGTGGATTCGTCTTTGGGGGCAGACAAAGGGGTCTAGAGATCTGATCATTCAACTGTCAATCATATTGATTACCACATATCGATCGAGTATCATGGATGTCCGAACTTCCCGAGGGGCATATATAAATTCAGACCAATACCTCGTTGAAGCCAAGGTACGACTGCGGATATCCTGAATAACACGAAGGAGAATTAATACTATGAGGAAGTTTGACGTTGGACGGCTGCAATCGCAAGAAATTTCCAGGTCTTTTCCGAATGAGTCCTAGGCTAATAACCTCCAAAGGAGTCTTTACTGCCAGCAACAAGAATTGAGTACCAGTGGCAACATGTCCAAAATGCCATCAAGGAGGCAGCCTCTGAAGTGCTGGGTCTTAAACGGCCACAACAACGAAACGGCCCTGTATTGACGATGACCGTCGGCAACCACATGCAGCTAATAGGAAACATCCAAGGTGGCGCTACACAGAAGGATCAGAACTGGCTCTACGAGAGGAAAGAGGCTTCTCAGAAAGCAAAAATGGTCACGATTTTGTCGCACATATTTTTCAAAAAAAAAAATATATGCAGAATAATTTGGCTACCTTAATATTTTCATGTATAAAATTTGGTAGTAGTGCCCGGTGGCTTAGTAGGTAGAGTGCTAGGCTAATGGTCGGCATTCGACTCCCTGTCAGAGCCCTCTTTTTTGCCGGGTCTGCCTCTTGCGAAGAACTGATAAATCTTTCAAGTGTAGAACTTGTCTCCAAAGTAATTTATTATATTATAATATAATAGTTTCCAATACATAATTTTCTTTTTGTATTTTTCATATATTTTTTTTTTTATTTATTAAATTAATTTAAGTGATTTTTTTAACTTAATTTTTAATTGTAGGTCATTTTTGTGCTTCTTGGATTAATTTTTTTTTATTTTTAAAAAAAGTTGTTAAAATAAAACCGTTTTATTTAAAAATCGTTCATACGATTTCGGAAAGAAAAATCGTTTAATTTTTTCCGCTGAAAACTATTTCACGAGCTTTTTTCAAAGAATTAAAAGTCTAAAAAATCGAATACAAAACTTTGAAGTTCGCTTCATATTTTTAAAATTGTATTCGATGCTGTGACGGTGACCGCACATACATTGGAGAAAATTCCATAAGAACAACTTGTTTTGTATGGAGTTTTTTTGCTGTATACAACTTTAACATGAATTTTTTAAAATGAGAAAATTTACTTTTAATGTTATTATAAAAAATTAAAATTAATTGAAATACAATAAAAGTTATGAAGAAAAAACAAAAAAAAGGAGGAAATTCCCATAAAAATACCAACGTTGTTACCAATAAAAAAGGTGAAAATTCGGTATTTATCAGAAATTTATAATTAACTACATATGTAATTACAATTAAAATTGTAACTATAATTATAATTAAATAAATAATTCAATATTGATTTAAGCCACGACTTGCTGCAACGACCGCCGGCATCAATTTCACAAGCTTTATCAATTCTGCCCTTGTAATCGAATCCCAGAATCCAATTATTCTGCTCCGAAGCACTTCGACGTTGTGAAAATGGCGCCAGTTCATGCCAGTATGACTGAAATCATACCATCCGAATTAAATTTCTTTTCATCACCAAAGAAGTTTCCTCGTTCTAGGTAATACATATGATTTTTTGCGGAATTCAGCTTTGCTGTCTTGTGAGCTGCATCTAACGGTGGCTTTTTAGATCTTTTTTTGTAAACAATGCTTGGGTTGGCTTTTAAAATTTCCCTAACGCGTCTGCTAGAAACAGGCAAGTCAAGTTTGGCACTCATCTGAGAAGCAAACAGCTTTTTTTGACTGTTTTAAATAAAATCAACCGAATTTGACATGTTGTTAACTTTTTATTTTGAGCGTGGTTGGCAATTTTTTCATAACTTTCGCCTAACCTTTAAATTTGATCTCGCAATTTTTCTGGCGATTTTATGATCAGAAAGGGCATAAACTTTGTATGCACTCATTTCTGATCTTTTTCTTTTGCATTCGCGGCACGATTAGATTCTACAAATTAATTTCTGATTCAAACAATTTAAGAGACTCACAAATTTTTTGCTACCTCTTCCAATAATAAAATTCACCCCACAAGCATAACGGTTATGTCTTCATATTGATTTGACAGATCATTGTTGATCCCAATAATCAATAATAAAAAGTACTGCCAAGTTTGAAGTCGGTGCAATAAATTATATATGACAAACTGTCTAGTGTTTTTATGGGAAATTCCGCCACTGCAATAGAAAGTAGGTACTGTGTGATCCAGTTGTAAAATTTATTTAATTTTTAAAACTAAAACATATGTACAAAAAACCCAAAAATGATTGAGAACAGAGTCAATTGAAAAGCGAAGCGGCTTTTTGAAAAGCTTGTAATGTACACAAGCCTATTAACGATGACGAATATCTTTCCACTCTTACTTCTTACATCGATGATCTTAACAACAAGAACAATGCAATCTTTGTTGTTGTCCTAACCATTTATTTATAACCAAAATCCAACGAAGCCTCGAACTCATAACATTTCAAAAAAATAAAAAAAACTCAAAATATTTCGTTTGCACCAGCTGTCTGTGTTCTTTCCTAATTAAAAAACATTGAATAAACATTAAAACGAAAATAAAACAAAACATTTGTAAAAAAAAATGTCGCAACACAAAAAAAAAGAATTAATTGAATTTTAACGAAGAAACCCGAAACCAAAAGCAGCTACAAATACACAACCTTCCTACAAAGTTCATTTCGAATTTCTACAAAAAGATACTCACATCCAGTAATTAACGTATTCATTGGCACCTGTGCCGACATCCTCCCAACAATCAGGGACTTCTCTCCAGTTTCAGGATGATACGCCGAGTCATACAAATACTTGGCCTTCCACAACTCGTCCACGTTCTTGCATTCGGGCACCGGCTTCCCAGCCTTGTAATCCAGCACAATCCGTCTAGCCCGTTCCAGCTCTGCATTCGAAGCGAGCACATTCAATGGATTGGTCAGCAAAAAGAAATGCTTAGCTCTGTTCAAATACGTTCCCTGCTCGTACTTCGGCTTATCAATATCGATTTTTGGCAGCGCTGCCATTATGTGTCTGGAACGCGACTATTTGCTCGCACAGTTCACTCTGGAATGGAATTTCAATCGAAAATAGAAAAACAACACTCTTGCTATCACTGGTTGGTTCTTCGTTATCAGTGCACAATCTCAAAACCCACAGTACAATAGGTGACCCGCTGGGGTCAGTGATTATGCTGGTCCGAAGAGTGAAACGATGAGAAGATTAATTTGTTCGCTTAGAAAATATTCGATGACGATTTCGTGTGTATCTGGGTTGAAGTAATCAATAAACAATTTTTTTTTTATTTTTTCAGCAGTCAAGACCCAAATTTTTTATCTAGCTACTACGATAACACTATGCCGGAGCAGTCGCTGTTATTTATTATGCAATAAAAACTTCTACAACTTTTGGGAATTAATTTGTAGATTTGAATTCCGCGTCGAAAAACTAATTGAATATTAATTTTTGGTTGATACCGCCGAACCGTTATTGAATGACAACAAACGCGTCTCGATGGAGATACTGGTTGTTTAATAAGTTAAAGAATGACAAATGCAGGTGGAAAAGGGTATGAGACACACAATCAGCTCGACACCAGCAGCACAACAAACGACGAAACTCCTTGCACGACAATCTGGCAAATGCGAATGAACCTTTTCCTCAGAACCATTGGCTGTCAGGCTTGTGCAGAGTAAGCTTACTCTTGGAACAAATCGATAGTAATTTTGGAAGTGAAAGCTTTTTTCATAAAATTGGTCAACATCCCCAAAAGTAGGTAATCAAATCAGCATGGAAGGCTTTTCCTCTTTATGAATCAAAGTCTGCCACCCTGTTCGTCAATCGTCACTATAGAAGAGGGGGAAACGGTTTGGATGAAATATTCCGAAAAATGACGTAGGAATTGCCGGCCTTTGAATATTGTTTTTGGGTAAGAAAAGGGTAAGTTATGGGTTCGTAAAAACATCAAATAAAAATGAAAAAAATGTTTCTATCAGTAAAATAAATTCAAGAATAGCCATTCCACACATTTGTTGAAAAATAATAAAGGATTCTTATTCTTTTGTTAATAAAAAACTGTTTTAATCTACCTACATATGGTATTAAAAAAAAAAAACTTTCAACTGACAGTTTCCCATCTGTATACACATAAATAAAAATGAAGTATCTGTTTTTAAAAACAAAATAACAGGTTTTTACTTGATGATATACAGTACTTATAAGAAAAACACCATTAAAAAAATGTTTGTCTGACTGTATGTTTGTTCAGGGTAATCTCGGGAACAGATGCACCGATTTAGACGGGAATTTCACTGACAGGTAGCTGATATCCTTAGGAGTAACTTCGGCTATGTTAATTACTCAATAGATGGCGCTGGTGTATTTTTTTTACGAAAATTCTTATTTATGGACCGATTTTGACGGGATTTTCACAGGCAGGGAGCTCATTTTGAAAGGAATAATTAAAATTATTTGAATTACCCGCAGGTGGCGCTGGGTTTGCTCATATTTCGAAAATTATTTCAGGCGGACGAAGTCGCGGGAAACAGCTAGTTTGCAATATATTGGTGACAGCCTTATCGTTAAATGGATTTGCTTTGACTAAAAGTGTGCACGCAATGAACGTGTCTACCAAAAATTCAATTCGGTGACCAAATTCAAAACTGGTTTAATTTTATTCAAGGTTTGTGAGCAATGCTTTATTTTGCAAGACCATGTTCGAGTCGGCCGAGTAAAATCCGGATATTCGCTTAGTAAACGTGCTCCAAATTCTGAATCCACTTGACTGTTTTAGAATCAAAGTCATGAATTTTGCAAGAAATATCTTAAGAAACTTCCTTGATGACCGAAAATACGGTTTTCGTAGGTCCACCGATAAATGATGGTATTTGGTATGTCACATCGAACATCGTTTGCTGTTCGTAGCAGATCTTGCTTATGTTGACAGGTACGTAGACCAGGATGCCCAAAGCCTTGGGATGCGAGTCTGGATAGTGTGTAACTCTGTAACTACTAATCGCGATGAAGGGAAGAACTTGTTAAATCTGTCTGCAATCTATAAGGAGTACATTCGGCAAAGCTTGAATATAGTTCCCCTAATCTGATTACTTGTTCTTCTTACTTACTTGCGTTTCTTTAATAGAATCCAAAAAAAATGCATTAAAATGTTAGATGATATGAGCATAAATACTGTCTAAAAATGATTCCTGTCTCTCCTTGTTCTATCACTGTTTCTATAAACAATGATCCAACTGCCAGATGCATTCCTCCTTAAAAGTTTTCCCCATAATAGTCGAATAGCTATGTAGGAATACCTATCAATTTACCCTCAAATCAAATTTCGGACGTACCTACTCTAAAGTGTAGAGACTCATTTTTATCCGCACTACATGAATGTGGATCGCTTTAGAGAATCGATCAAACATGACTCTACGATCATAGTGAAGTTTAAAAGATTTATTGACAAAATTTCCAGGAAAATTCTATAAACGGTACCTTTTTTTTAAAAAATTTTTTTTCTCGGTAACTGCTTTTTCAATTTCTGTCAAATTTTATATTTGGAAAGCAGCCAAATTATTTCTGCGTTCCAAAATTTAGAATATTTATTTTTTTCTATTTATAATTAATTTCTTAAACTTTTTTTTTCAAATTCAAAATTTCAAAAACTAATCATAAAAAAATATTTAAAATTTTATGATTAGCTTGTATATAAATAACCTCTAAAAAACCAAAATATCAAAACATATTTTTTTTCAAAAAACTAAAAATAAAAAACAGGATATTATCAAAATCCCTTCTACAATTTTTGAAATACTTTTTTTATTATCAAGACGTCTGACGGAATACTTCATTTTTACTAAAAATCGTTAAGAGTATATTGTAATTTTGATATTTTTTATAGGTTTGATTTTTCTTCGGAAATATTACGTGTTTATGTCAAAGATCCTGGGTTCCAATGTAACTTGACCACTTGACACATAAGAGCAGGTACGTGAGAACCAGTCGTTCCCATTTTTTTTAACAATGCACTTGGTTGCTTAATAGACAAATTTCATACCAAATGAAAGTATAAAACCTATGGAATATGAAAACGCTGACAAAGGTTGACTATTTTAACGAAAATTAGAAAATCTGGCATCACTTGCAGTTTTCCCCTGGAATCTGCGAATTTTGTTTTTTGACATTAATTTAGATTGCCATTTTATTTGTTTATTTATAATATAATTATAAATAATTAATTTAATTATTGCGCTTTCTAGTTTGTGAAAAATGACATAATGATTCCTTTTCTCCTAAAAGTCTAAATGGGGATCCGTTCAAAATCCCGAAAGTTTAAAATCACGAATGATCGTGATGACAGAATAAGAAAGTGACTTTTACTTATATTAAAATAAATAATAAATAACAGAATTATTTTGAAGGGTCTTGAATTTATTTTAAATTAATACATCTATGTATGTATGTACATAATATTAAGGTAATTGATGGAATTTATGAATGAAAACACATGCAGAAACATTGTTTATTCCCGCGAAGCGACGTATTTCACGAATCGCAAATTATTTGATTTGTAAGGAGAACATTTATGTACGTTGTCTCTAAAAAACAATTTCTCAATCTTATCTAATCCCTATCTTCCTAATGCCCGCGCAGTGTGTTACATTAAAAGGGAAACAAATAGTCCATTGTGCGCGCGTTAATTATAAAAAAAAAAAAAATCTCCTTGGGGAAGGGCACTCAAACGACAAAATCCCCAATAAATAATTTCTTTGGCCAATATCTCAAAATTTCCAATAATCCCCAACATATTTTTTAATGTTTACTTAAGTTGGGATTTTCTCTTGGGGATTTTTTTTAAAGATTTTCCCTTTGGGGATTTTGACTTTGCCTGGGTTTCTCCTGGGGAATTGGTCTTTGGGGATTTTCTTTTTGGGTTTATGCCATTCGACCAAGCCTTGACTAACCCGATTTTTCAGTATTGATTGCTTTTCGGAATTTTCATTTGTCGGGATTTTGATTTTTCAGGATTTTGGTTTTTCTGGATTTTGTTTTTCAGGATTTTGATTGTGAACTTTCGGGATTTTGAACAATACCCGCCGTCTGAATACTTCGATGCTCCAAGTAAAATTTAATCTTTAACCATTTATACCGTCGTCACTGCCAAATAAAATAAATTGCACGACTGGATCGCACGTACTTGCTTATATGTGCGGTCACAAACGGGTTTTTAACAACTTTTTTAAACAAATAAAAAAAAATATGTAATTCAAGAATAAAAACTTAAGCACAAAAATAACATAAATTTAAAAACAAAATTTAAAACAAAATGCACCTACCTGTTTTCAAAATATTGATTTTTCAAAAACAAAATTTAAAAAAACTAAAAATACAAAAAAAAAGTTTTTGAAAAAAAAATTATGCGAAATTACTTAAGCTACCTACATCTTCTTGAATATCAATTTTGATAGTAATCGGATCACCATTTTTCGAGAAAGTTCAAGAAAAAAAGAGAGGTACCGTTTTTAGCCCACCATATACATTTTTTTTTTCACCAAAATATAATGCTTACCATCTACAGTACTTATTTTTTCATAGACAAATTTGAAGTCGTTTCGAGAAAAATAAGCTTTTACATAGCGGTTATATGACAGGTCCCGTTAATTTTTGAGCAAAAAAAATTGAAAAAACTCCTATAGAATGTCAAAATAACCTTAAGTTCTAAATTTGAAAACAACTGTCCCAACCGTTTAGGCTACAGTCTAAAATACATCCGTACAGACAGACAGACCGACAGAATTTTGCCAGTAACTCAAATATGTTTCTCTATCATCGTTATGTCATGTTTGATTGTTATCTCAATTTTTTATTTTGCAAAATAAAAATTCGTTCTTTTGCGAAAAGGCAATTGTTGTACAACTTCATATTTTGTTTTCCGTTTCCATTCGATGTTTAATATGAAAGTGGCACCTAAATAGAAAAAAAAATCACAAAAATGTGACTGTCACCTATGACAATCACCTTACATAGACTTAATTTGTTGATGATGTGGTGACAATCACTTAACATACTTCGTACATAACCTTAGCCGATTCCACCGGTTTTTTTTTTTAATCTATAATATTTATTTATTTTATTATTAATATTATTATTATAATTTATTTAATATTTATAATATTACAAACTGCGAACAGTATTTTTTAGGGCATTTCATTTCAAACATTTTTTTAAAGCCTTAGGTAAAATTTTAGTTCTCAAAAAGTAAGTACGTACAACCTAGACGTGTGCTTTATTATCTAACGTTCAGATTTTATTTGGAAAACATTAACTTCCCCCATCTTTACGAATACAACATATTTTATACCATTTCTTGTTTTTTTTTTTTTTTTTTTTTTTTTGGTCTAAAGGTCTTATGCTCACATAAAGCTTTTTATAGTTACTTTTGTTTATTTTGATTTGAAATTTAAACGATTCAAGTTTAAATCTTTGAATAAATTATATTATTGTTTTAACTGGTTCCCTTGTATATAGAACCTATAGTAGCATCATGAGGCAGCTTCTAGTTAAGCGAGGTAGAGCCGCAACGTCGCTGTAATAGCTTTTTCTGTCAACACGATATACATTTGTATGGATTTTGGAGAGTAGAAAGAAATATAATGATAACAGAGTAGGTTGTATGGTTTGTTTCAAAAAAGTCTTTAGTTAGAACGAGTACAAGAATAGGCAGAAATAATGAATAATAAGTACGAGTGAAAGGTTCAAAAAGTTACACTAGACCATATGGTATGGCAGAGTAAGACAAACAAAAATTAATGGATTTCCCTTTGATTTTTCGTAAACAAAGCAAGAGTGTGTTCAATTATTTTTTGGATTTTGCATTTTTCAAGAAATTTTGTTATTTTTGTATTTTATGTATTTCTTATACCAAAATCAACTACCATTGTTGCCATATTCGGATTCGACTTTTGAAAGTTTTAATATATATTGTTCAATTTTGAACGCTAGTTAAATAAAAAACTGGTGCCAGTTGGTACTATGTTGTTGGTACAAAAGTATTTTGGTACTAGATTTTTAGTACTTAGTACTAGAATTTAGTACTATCGTAGTATATTTAGTACTAGATTTAGTACTTAGTAGTATATTTAGTACTATACTTTGTAGTAAGTAGTAGATTAAGTACTATATTTAGTAGTTAGTAGTATATTTATTACTAGATTTTTTGACGTGATAAGTGAATATACTCCAAAGCAATAACATAGTTACAAACATATGCAAACAATGTGTTTTATTTGTAAAATAAGTAACTAGGTAGGTACTTCAACTTAAATTAAATTTTTGCAGGCTTAAAAAATTGATATAATAATCAAACATGGTAACCATTCAAAATTTTACACAAAAAAACCAAACCAAATATCAAATTTCAACAAAAATCGTTAAATAGGTAAATTTCATCCTGTTGCCGTATCTATAAAAAACCCTACCAAAAACAGTGTATTTTCAAGCAAGAAATGAAAACTCCTCACATACTAAATACCTATATTTCGTTCTCTCATTATCGCTTATTTTAAGAAAATGGTAATGAAATAACATGAAAAAGTGTTCATGGTTTGGTTTGTTTCCTTCTGACTGCTATTACTTTATATACATCTTTGTCGTTCTGTCTTTTTTTAACATTGCATATGTGTTGAGTACATTTCCCCGACTAAAAGTCTACGTTGCGGTCTCCACTCAGAGAAAAACTTTAGGGAGATGTAGACGCACTAGATGGCGCTAGTTTTCGAAAACTGATGGTAGTACTATAGGTATCTATATACAAAGCTGGTTGTAAATAATTATTTATGTGAATTCCTGATTGTGGACAGCTACAGCAGTGAACTCAGCAAGAAACCATGAGGATAATAAAAATTCCAATGGGGAAAGGAAATTATAGACTTTCGTGTTCTTGGCAACATAGTAACGCCCAATCTCAACTCAGGGTACAATACAATGTATTTAATATCCTTAGGCTATTTATATAACGTGTTTTAATGTTGCAGGTCCGATAATGATCTGAGATTTTTTAATAAATCAATCACACTCATGATAGTGTTCCTTCAATCTGCCAACGCAAATAATGGCAAAGAGCAAAGAGTCACCGGAAGGTCTACATTTGATCTAATGTGCCATGTCCATGTGGTCGTCGTACGAGACACCAATTTAAAGGCAACAAGGCACGTTGTATAACTTCGAATTATTATAAATATAATTATATTATATTTAACTTTTGTATTTATTTTTTTTTAATAATTAGTGATTGTTAACACGAATGTTATAGTAATCAGAAGTACACCGCGACGGCGCACAGTGGGACGAATGTATGGACAAATCGGCGAAATTAATATCTCTTGTTTTAATGAAAGAAACTAAATTATTTTGCATGTTATCACTAATTACGTCAAATATCTATATAATAAAATTAAAAGTACATGCATAAACCAGCAATTAACACCCCGCCCAGCACCCCTCGAAGTAAAAGAGTTGAGCAGCGAACTTTATTTTAGAATTGAAACTTTATTTTTAAGATTTTCTATATATTTTTTTAACTTTATTTATATTTTTAGTAACAAATGTTAAAGCTTAATAAATTTAAATGCTTATGGGACTAATAAGTGTGATAAATTAATTATAATAATTAATTAATCGCTATTGCTGGCTGATGTTCCATCAATATCGTTCAAGTCTATATTGACTGGCAATGCTACGACTTCCAAATTTTTGCTGAGTAGATATTGCTCAATATCTGGGTCAACCTTAGATATATGAGAATTTTTAGAGCGTATACTTGAAATCAGTGGGTCTGAAGTAATTAATAAATGATTAATTAAATCAGTCATTGAACTCGTTCTAGAGCACTTTCGAGTTTCGACTATGATCTAGTCTGAACTTTCTGATTTCCTTGTGCCTTGCTTCCAACGCTTCTTCAGAAAGGACACTAATGGGTGGACGATTGAAGGTTGGCTTCAGCAACAGTTTCCAACACAGCAGCAATTTCCGGCAATAGCTCAGCTTTATATTTTTGTAATTTGTAGTAACTTGGGAAAAAGTCTTTGTGGACATCGTTGACTACAGAACGTAGAAGAGCGTACTTCCTCTTAGACATATCTAAGTCTAAGAACAATGCTTAGCTTTGCTGCGTAGTTAATGAACTTTTCGATGTTTGAGGAGAGTTGTAACAGCGACCAGTAATTTTAGCAGCATATATAAGCTCCTCAGTTCTATATTGCGAAGTCAGTTCACTCTTCAAATTTTTGACTTGGGTTATTGGTCTCACTCACACGATTTGATATATTTATTGATAATGGCAAATTTTGCGCGTTAATTCTTCGTTAAACAGAACGCATTTTTGACGCGAAATAGAGATTATTTTACGAAGTGTTCAGATTATTTTGACAGCGTTCTAAAGAAAGATTTTTGTTAATATTTTGTGCCTGGTGAATTAAGTTATTCTTCATTTATTGAAGAAATTTGTAAATTACTCTTTTTTTTGACTTATTTTGTGTCATTTAATATTGTACTCTTTAAATGAAAAAAAAAAGCCTATAATTGGCATTTAGTAAGAAAGTGAAAATCAAGATCCAAATATTAACGCGCTGCGGATAGCTATCTGTCTGACGTTCTCTAACGCCGTGTTTAGAATGCCGTTGTAAAATAATCTCAACGCAGCGTAAAGTAATCTCAACAAATTATTAATCCTACAATCTTAAAAAGAAAAACAATGCATTATATTGGTTTATATTAGAAATTTGTACACAATATATTTTTTCGTACGAATAGACCTTGTGTACATGATTCCTTTTTTCGGTTGTGTCTTCAAAAAAGGAATAATGCACACAAGAAGGTCTAAGAAAATCACCTTAAGCCTTAAGGAATACATTTCGAACACATCCCGCTCGATATGGTGGAGGTGGGTTTGTAAAACGTCAACAACAACATAACAGAAATCAAGTTATAGGTACAAATTGTTTTCGATAGAAAATTTTATTAAAATATATTAATATATGATGAGATTGTATCTTGTATTAAGTATCCTCATCAGACATGTCGTCGTCGTCTTCCGATCATGGTATTTTGTGAAATTCACACAAATTGTTCGAAGTGAAGGAACTCCGTGAATTATTGGGTCTTTTTTACAAAATTATTTAATAAAATATTTCAATAAAATTTTCTATCGAAAACTATTTGTTTGTACCTAACCTATAACTTTAACTTGTTTTCTGTTCTGTTGTTGACGTTTTAGAATCTCACCTCATGGTTTTTTCTTTTTTTTTTTTGTACAGCGGACAATGAATGATATACCAAAGCAACAACGAAAATTGAGGGTGTTGAGGCGTGGAACGTACGAAAGATTTTTCTCTATATAATATTATATATTTACCCTATGACATAAACCCCTTTCACGCGTGTAAATTATATATAGTTATATATATAAAAAAAAAAAACATCCAGTCTTGGGAATAGAGCATTTAAGCCCGTTGCTGATGTTCGCGTTTTGATGGTTAAAATAATTTTCCGATTTGGGTTGATAGAACTAAAAAAAAGTGTAAGCACTGTAAAAAGTCAGGCACAGAAACATTTTTTTTTTCAAAATGCAAGTTTTTCTTTGTTGTACAGCTAAGAAAATTGTTTTCTTGTTTTCCTTATATCATTTCTCATAAGCCAACGTCTTGAGACGGTCTCAAATAATTCTCACCTGGCCTGGGTTTGGGTGGACCTAACCTACAACTTCAATATACTTCCATACATATATTTTGTATTTGCTAAAAATATTATTTGAGCTTACTTACCGTTAAAAATATTGTTTGTATAAAAAAAAAACCATTTCTCTTATTTTTTTCTTTCTAAACAACAGCTTTTATTTTAATAATAATCATTTTTGTTCACAAAATTAAATAATTTTAATGAATAAATACATAACACGATATTTAGCATTGCTTAAAATAAATTGCTATTTTAATAAAAACTAAAGCAGATTTGATGAATCCCAAAATATGTGTCTTTAGTTTTATCTAAAAATTCCAAAAGCATTTTTTAACAATATTAAAACAACAACATTGTTTTTTTTTTCCTTTTTTTTACTTTAAACTAGTTTGATGTTAAATATAATCAAAAACAAGTGAATAAACAATAATACATTACTTTACAGTGTATAATAACATTTATTAATTAAATTTAATAATAATTATACTTACTACTTATTATCTATTATATTATATGGTTAATGCATATTATTTATGTTGCAATTTCGTTTTTGTTTTTTTTTCTAAATGTGCATATAAAATTGAAAACACTATTTATTTATTGTTTTTTTTTTATTTAAATACATACATATACTGTTTGTTTTTATTTTTAATTGTTTTTTTTTTTATTTTTAAATAAATTTATTCCGATAATATTAATTAACAAAGATTTTAACAAAAACAATAGAATTAAATATGTTAGTTTCAACAGCCATAGAAAGAGAAAGTGATAGAGAGAGAAAGATTTTTAATAACATTTTACATTTACAATTAAAAGGGTTGTCTTACTTATTTTTTAGCAAGTGCTTATTAATTATTGTCAAATACATATGCTCACTACATAATGCTGTTGTTGTTTACTTTTTTTTAAGTAAGAACTTGAGCGACATAAAAGTTGGTGGAAGTGAAATATTTTCTATTTTCTTAAGATAAGACGGAAATAGTAGGATAAATGAGGAACTCAGTGAAATGTTTTTAACAGACAACGAAAAATATTTACAATTAATGAGTAATAATAATAAAAAAAAAAAAACAAAAAATTCACAACGAAACCTTTGTATTGCTCTGTTTTAACTAACTACACATAACAAATATTATTTTTCATATGCATGAGTAATTAATTTTGTGTATAATAATATTTTTCTATAAAAATGCATTTTGTCGGTAATTACATGTTTCTGTTTTTTTATTTTAAAGTTTTATGAACACTTGACATGCAATATATATGTGGATACTTAAATTTAAAATAAATTATTTTGTAAAGCTGTTGCTTATAGTTTTTTTTATAATATATTTTTTTACTTAACTCAATTCAATATATTGCAACTAAATTGAAATACTTATGTTTTTTTTTACAATTTATTTTAATAAATGTATGTAATTTAACTATTTCTTGTTTAATATAATATAATTTGTATAACTATATTTTTTTTTTATTTAAATACATAACAGTCAACATTGTTTTTTTTAATTATTTTATTTAATGTTTTTTTTGTTGTAATATTTTAATAATAATGATTTAGTTTTTTTTGTGTTTTGAACCTTATTAGCTAAAATAAAAATATTTCAATATCTTTTCCAGAAAAATTATTTTTTTCTTTCAATTGAACGCTAGGTTTTTTTTATTTATGTTTTCGATTTTTGTTTGTATGTTAAAAATTCTGTATTTTTTAATAAGAATGAATTTAATGAAAACTGGAAAAGGGATCTATTGATCAATATTGATGATTCGCAATACAAACAAAAAAATATTTTAATATTAAAATGTATACGAGTATTTTTAAAATATAGTTTTTTTCTTTTTTTGGTTTTGTTAAATATTTTTTTTTTTATAAATATAATACATAATTGAGTAATAGAATTGACCGGAGGTTTATACATGAGTTAAATTGAATAATTGAAGGAAGTACCACATTTTTGTTCTTTAAAAAAAATATTTTGTTTTCTTTAAATGGATAGAATATATATGGAACAGTAACAACAAATGAGTTAGTTTCTGGAAGTTTTGTTTAAATTATTTTGGAAATTTAATAAGACTATAATTTTAATGCATGTTTATGGAATTGGAGATTTTAACTAGATTTTTGTTATAAATCATAAACATAAGCTAATAATTTTCAAAAATATCGGATTTCATAAGGTAAAATTTCAGATATTCAAAATAATATATTTAACTGGCAAAACGATTTCGATGGAAATCCGTAGTTTACAAAACGAAAATAGTTAAATAAATAATAAGAAACGTTGGTTGTATAACGTGTTTTGTCAAAATCATTTTAAAAACAAGAAATATCGAATTTGTAAATTTTAAAAACATTGTCTTCAGTTGTTCACATTTTTGAATGAATGAACAATAATTGACAAACAAACTGATCACTGAATTCCCAAATAAATTTTAGAGAAACCGCATCTAACGCGCAATGCACAAGGAGCAACTGCAAAAACGTTGCTCGGGTTACAGACCAGTTATAGACTGAGCTGTGACTTGACTCCGAACACGAGAAAACTCATCACTAATCCAAATCTCAAGTTCGTTCTGTGTATTCTACAAAATAGGATTTTTTTCAACCTCTCCCACCAGCACCAGGTTGGTTTGTTGTTTGCTGATCTTCGACAAACTAGAAACTGAAATCAATAGGCAACCCGACACGAAAATCAATAGATGGCCGTTTACAAACTAGTTTTTGTGAATAGGGGGGTTTACATGGATCAACTTGTTCATAAACCTAGTTTCTTGCAACTCATACCTATAAATGAACCACTGCGTCTACACGAAAAACAAAGGTTGTTAAACATTGGTAGATCAAGGTGTTTATTCACATAAAAATAAACATCAGTTCGCTTAAAATACTCAAAGCGAGAGGATGCCAACATTTTCAACCCTTAAAATGATAATCCACCACGGTTGTAGCTCCACGCCACAGTGATCGATCTGTGCCAAAAAATGGGTGATGGGTGAAACGCTTACAAGACACAAATGAATTTTAACGAACATATGATCAGACAGGTTCAGTGTTTCGGCACAACCACCAAGTTTTCAAAAACTTTTGAAAACCGATCAACATTGTTCGGTTGCGGTTTTCTTACGTCTACATGGTGAAACATTAGCAATGTTGATGAACAAGTTGATCCATGTAAACACACCTAATTGCAACCGAGTTTTCAACCAGTTGTTGTCGTGTGCGTCGTCACATTTGATTACACAGGGTATGACTCAAAGCAAACTAGTTGCCAATTCGCATCACTGATCAGTTTTTTTTAAGTTGCTCCATGTTCATTGGGTCTAAGGCATTCAATTTAAAAAGTTCAGCCGGTATAACGAGAGGAAAAGCGTTTCGCTTGCATTGTTGTTGCGAAAAACAAATACTTTTTGAGTCCTCAAAACCAATAGCCTCAGCACAGCGCCACCTAGAATGCTCGGTTTCTCATTATCATTACCGACAGCAAAGAATTGTACTACTTTATTGATAATAGTGTTACAATGCGGGAAGCCGTGTAGCATGAATCAAATTGTGGTATGAACATTTGACAGGCAGGCTTTTTCCCGTGTGAAATGTGCGTTATTTATTTTCAAGTCAATCATTTCATATTTTCAATAGACCAACAACGCCATCTTTGAAATCATGAGTAATGTAGCGCACAGAACTCTGCATTCAGAAATGCTTCAATAAAGAACGCACCTCAATTCGAAAGGAATGAGACGACTACAGAGGAGTATCTATAGCCGATGCCTCCGACTTCATGAATTATTGCTGGATAAATAATTTTTCTAAGTTCATGAGATTGAACTTGAATCTAATTTGGTCGGCCGAGCAATTTAGTTTTTTCTAAAAATAAACATTTAATTTTTTTTCTCAAAGCTTCCCAATATGATTAAACGTACAATTAAATAAATTCAATATTAATAGTTACAAAAATAAGTATCCAAGTCAATTTGCAAAAAAAAGTTTGTTCTTACAGAAGAAGATATCGTCTTTTTGGTCCAACAGGGATTATTGCTAGCGAATATTTATATATGTGTGAAAGACAGACATTAAACTTCACTTTCTGGTAGTTGACGGGTCCAAGTAGCCCCCTAAAATAATATCCTTCACAATTTGGCGATCCACGTCTCGTCTAAGCTTTGGCCAATTGCATAGACTGTACGCTCCAAACTAAGTCTAGCCAGTGTCAAAGACGTGACTTACGCTGACAACAAAGTTAAAATGTCATCGGGAAAATTAAGTTCTACCTTGTGTGAATTTCTACCTGCAGCACTTGAAAAACTCAGTAATTGACCCATTAGCTGCGGACTAAAAGAAAAGAAAAGAACAAAAATAAGCAACAAAATCATCAGAGACGCAAACATTAGATGTTTTTTTTTCTCTTCTAAAGCCACAATGGATCCTTTGAGTTCCGATTGAGGTGATACGGATTGGCTTATCAACACCCAATCTTACCTAACCTAGGATCTAAGACATAAACTAGACTGTCCACGTTTATTTGGATACAAAATCTTATGCCACAATTCGAGGATTTCCAGAGAGGTTACTTAATAGATAAAGTGTAAGAAATACTGGCTTCTTCAAAAGAAAAAGGTAGAACATAGAGAGGCTACTTTAGGAGCAATCTTCGAAAGTCCTACCAAAAAAGTAGTCTGGCAAGAAACTCTCATAGAAAAAAAGCTAAAACCAGAGAAGAATGTTAGAATCTCAATTCTCAAGTCTCAATCTCAACTCAACTCGAGGCGAGATTTTTTGAAATCTTGTAATTTTTCAAGAGTCGACTTCCTGACAAGCTCTTGTGCTTTCGCCACATCAGTTAAATTTACCAAAAAAAATAGTTTTATTTTTTTTTATTTAAATTCTTCACTGAGAAGCGAATTGCGGTCTGACGTCTGAGTAAGTATTGAACTTTGTATATATATCGAACTGAAAGCTTTATGAGCTTTTTATTCGATGTTGTTTTTCTTATTTCTCTCTTTTTATTTCATCGAAAGGAACTCTTATGAGTTCAGTACAGTTTGTGATTCGCGGAAAGAAAGACCTTCATGTAGACACAGAAGGTATTACAAAATAAATATTATTCATAGCGGTTTTTGCGATTGATTTTCCACTTACTTCAGATGTTATATTTGATAGTTATTGTTAATTGTTTCATATTGGCGGGGCTACACAACACTTTGCAACAGTGATACCATGAAAGCTTAAAGCTTATTTTTCAAAATTCCTATTTAACCTTTTTTTTATAATTTAAACTAAAAAAGCAGAGAAAGCGTTGTTTGTTTGTTTTAACATGTTTGTTACCTGACGAAATACCAAGTTTACTTTTTTACTTTTTTAAATAAATTTAAATCTCAATTTTTTTTTAAACATTAATAAGATAGTATAATAAAAATTATGTATTTATGTATTTTGTAAATTTAAATTAATTTAAATTAATTTTAATTCTTTCATTCTAATCCTGTTTGATTCGTTGCATCTTATAATTTTTTTTATGAAATCTTTTCTGTTGGCGTGCTTTAAGTAAATAAATTGCACAGTGGTCCGTTTTGTATTTTTTTTTGTTTCCATACAAAAATATTCTTGACCTTAAAAATAATTTTTTCAAGTCTACAATTAAAATGAATTTTAAAAACATTTTTAGTTTTTTTTTTAATATTTCCTTGTTCGCGATAATTTTTCTAATACTTTTGTTAACACTTCATAAGAATCTTCCTAGCTAGGTATTTCATTTATATTTTTGAAAAATTGTTCGTTTCGTATCGCGAAATATTTACTAAACATTATTTTTTACCTAATTGTTGTTGTTCTACTTACTAGCGACCCATATAATTCGCTGTCTGGTGTTTCAGGAGTTGTATTTTGTTTTAATTATTTTGTTTAAATGATTCGGTTTTCAAATAAAAAAAAATATTCCAAATAAATCGTTACATCATTTCGTTTGCATTTCTCTGAAGTTTATAATATTATCACACAAAATTAGAAATTAATATTTTTTTAAGTTTTTGTTTTTTTAGTTAAACAATAAATTGGAATACTTTCGGTGAAACAATTCGATTTGCTATTATATTTTTAATGAGTTAATGAGTGATTTTTTTTAAAGATAAATTTACTTTATAGATATATATGTATAATTATATTATTTAAATTAACTTGTTTGGTTTAATAGATTTGTTGAGGATTTTAAATTTGTATTCCTTCGAGACTATAACAATGGATGAATAGATGTTTATTTAATGTATTTTGGTGGTTCCTTAATGATTGATTTAATTTTTGTTTTTTTTTTATAATATATTTTATTGTAGAATTCCGATATTCGTGTTTGAGAAATTTCTTGTCGCGTCTTAGTATAGGCCTGGAAAAATAATAATAATTTTAGGTTAAAATATTTGTATATTTGAATACACAGACACGGAAATATTAGGAAGAGGAATGTTAAAAGGTTGTGTTAATTTTGAAAAAAAAAAATGAAGAATGAAATTTAGTTTTGTATTTAAAAATGATAACAATTTTGTTTGTATACAGATCTGATAGTATTTGAAACGCCTGTCCATGTGGTTTTCCTTGTTTTGTTTTATGTAATGCCAATTGACCATTTATTCGGTAACTTGTGTGTTGAAAAAACAAATGAAAAAGTAAAACAGAAAGTGTTAAATGTGTAGTCAAAAAAGATTAGATGTACATAATTAATTGAACTTCCTTCAAAAGCGTTTTTTGAACGTAAGCTTATTTTTTTTTTGCAGCCAAGCGATTTTCATTAATAAGACAAGGCTTGTTTCAAAATTCAAAATAACAAACTTAAAATGTTATTTGTTTTCTTTAAAATTGATTAAAAAACGTTGCGCATACGCCCTAGTGTATAAAACATCTCTGGTTTGAAAGAAAATAGATAACGTGGAGTTGCCGCAATTTTATTATAGTTTTTTGTAAATACTTCATAAATATTTTTTCTTTTAAAATATCCCTTTTTTTTGTTTAAAAGTAGTTGTTAAGGAAATCATAAAACCAAAATCTGATTAAAAAAAATTTATTAAAGCGGCAACGAAATTGCAAAATACTTAACTAAATTTTAAAAAAAGCGAAGCAATTTTCTAAATAGAATACTTAAGGTGTTTGTTATCACAAGGTTTAGTAGAAGCTAAAATGCTTAAATAATTAAAAATAAAAGTAAAACTTAACACTTTAAAAAGGAAATTAAAAAAATCCTTTTCGTTCAAGAGTTACCGCTGTGACACTTCATTTATTTATTTCAATGGGTTTTTTTAGAATGGGCCTACAATAAGAAGTAAATGTTATAGAATGATTTAAAATTAAGTTCATATTAAAATTATGTCTTATATATGTAAATTGAAGTTTTTAAATGACAAGGAGGTGCAAGTGCATACATAAATATGTTAGGGTTGCCGTCTGCCAATTTTTTTTTTTACCTAAATAGCTTTAAAATTGAAAATTGCACGACACAAGGTTATAGGATTTTAAAAGTAAACTATTAGTGCCTGAATATGTTGTTTTTGTTACAAAATATATTTGTACAAAAATCAATTGCTGTTCGTTTGTCTTGCTAAAGTTTCTCATTTAGCCAGTTCACGTTTCTAAGCCCTCAGAGATCTCCGATTTCTCAGAAACGTAAACACAATTTCTCCGAAAAAAATCTAAACCTTGCTGTCAAAAAGTGAATCCAAGACTTTTAACGATTCACTTGTTCAATTTTAGTTTGTCAAAGAGAACCCTGTTAGAAGGAAAGAGATACAAAGAGATACAAAGTTCACATACATTTTTCATCTCCATCAAAAGTGACTAAGACTTGATACAGGGGTCGTTACAAAAAATTAGGAATTTTGTATTAAGTTTAATAACTTTTAAGCTAAAGCCAATCTATCTTCTTTACAAAAAATAATGAATAGCTCGTTAATCATTTGTCATATTAGTCACAAACTTTTTCTGTACTTATAGCCTAAGAGCTAGCAACGTCGCAAAAAGTTAATTTTAGAACAGCTGATTTTTTTGACATTGCCTTTCTTATTCCTTTTGAAACAACGTGGTACGTCTGGCACCTGAGAGCCAATGCCAAAGAGAAAACGACCTGACTTAAGTGGTCATTCTTCTGTGTGCACTCGTGCTGACTGGTTCGTATTTTTTTGAGCTCCTGAGAATTAAATTAAACTAGGTACATATATTATAAAGTAAAGTCATTTATTGTGTGTCTCCTAAAATATGGAGGATAATAACTCATCTTTTCCAACTGTTCCCCCGGACAAAAACATTAATTATACTGATATTC